>JAPXFY010000014.1:32993200-32998200 GCA_030674185.1 Monoplex corrugatus | reverse complement strand
TACAACCCTCTAATTTTCACAAACCATCATTACATAAGCTATCCTGATATTAAGGAAAATATGACAAAAACATAATAGAAAACAGGACCCAAACATAACAGAACTAAGCCATAAACCAACCCATACTAAACGTTTCGACAGATTAGATTATCCGTGAATTGAACTAATATATCCACTCATATAATCGTACAATTTTCACAAACCATCATTACATAGGCTATCCTGATATTAAGAAAAATATGACGAAAACATAACAGAAAACATGACCCAAACATAACAGAACTAGGCGCTAAACTAATCCATACAATACGTTTCAACAGATGAAATTATCCGTGAATTATACATCCACTCATATAACCCTCTACTTTTCATAAAAATTCATTATTATATAGGCTATCCTGATATTACAGATAACACGACAAAACAGAATACAAAACATGACCAAAACATAACAGATTTAAGCCCTAAACCAACCCATACAATACGTTTCAACAAATTAAATCATCCGCGATTTGAACTAATACATCATAAATCGTATAATTTTCACAAACTACTCATTACATAGGCTATCCTGATATGGAGGAAAATATTACGAAAACAAAAGATTGAAGAAATCTGTTCTAGTGAAACATCAAATCTGTTTCATGATAATGGTTGTGGACAGAGAAAACCAAGCGGTTAGCTCATCAGTTCCAACCTTCCCCCCCCCCCCCCCCCCCCCATTCTGAAAATGACAGAACACTGTCAATGCCCTCAATAAGAGTTGGATGTTCGCTTGTGTCTTTGTCAGTGCTGGCTCCAATGGCCATTTTCTTCCTAATAAAAAAGTCTATTGTTGATATGCTTGTTTAATTGATTGTTTATCTGCCTCTTTCTTTCAATGTTTAGTTATTTTGTTTATTTGCCTGTTTGTTTGCTTGTTTGTTTGTTTGTTTCAATGTTTATGTATTTATTTGTTTGTTTGTTTGTTCTAAATTCATCCTTTAAGTGGGAGAATTTGTCTCATTGATCGGGGAGAATCTCTCTGTCTGATTGTCTGTCTATCTGTCTGTCTGTCTGTCTGTCTGTCTGTCCTCTCTCTCCCTCTCTCTCCCCCTCTTTGTGCGCACATGTGTGTGTGTGTGTGTGTGTGCGTGTGTGTATGTGTATGTGTGAGCGCACGTGTGTGTACGTGTGTGTGTGCCTCTCTGTCTGTTTGTTTGTCTGTCTGTTTGTCGCTCTCTTTCTCTCTGTCTGTCTGTCTCTCTCTCTTTGTCTGTCTGTCTGTCTGTCTGTCTCACTCTCTCTCTCTCTTTCTCGATCGCTCTCTCCTCACACTCTTGTTACAGGAATCTAATAAACTGCACCCTTTCTTCCTCCTACGTCGAGTGTTATTCTATTATGGGAACCAAAACAAGATCTGAATTGGTGGACAAATGAAGAGGCAATCAGCAGCGTGTAATTTACGTTTCTCGAAACGTCAAAAACAACGCGAAAGAGTCTAAAAACCGAAAAGGACACCTCGCAAATCCCGCTTCTTTGGGTGATTTACGAGTTTACCGAGGCAATCGGGAATTTGAGAATTTCGAATTTGTTGAAGAGAACTTCATCGCACTCGGGCTTTTCCATATGTCCTCCGCTGAATTCTAATGGTAATATATCTGGCAGACTCCTTGAACTTACGCAAAACTGAATCTGTCAGCAAATATCTATCTAGCAGACTCCTTGGTCCCGTGCAAAACTTGATACGTGTTAGCGAGATCTTTAAACGGGAAAGGAGAGGAGGAAAGAGTTATGGTACCTAGATTACATAAAGCTAACACCATCAGAATGATTGGAGTATTAATATATTTGGCAAGCAGGTCACCGCTCATATTATAAGCTAGGGTCGAATTCAGTTGCGTTGACAGCTCTATGAAGTGTGTAAGGCAGCCCGCTGACTTTCATTCATTCATTCATTCATTCATTCATTCATTCTTTCTTTCTTTCCTTCTTTCTTTCTTTTCTTTCTTCCTTTCTTTCTTTTCTTTTGTTCATTCATTCATTTTTTCTTTCTTTCCTTCTTTCTTTTTATTTTCTTTTGTTTCTTTCTTTCTTTGCTGTCTTTCTTTTCTGTCTGTCTTTCTTTCTTCTTTTCTTTATTTTTTTTTTCTTTCTTACTTTTCATTCATTCATTCTTTCATTCATTCATTCATTCATTCATTCCTTTTCCCTTTCTTTCTTTTCCTTCTTTATTTTCTTTTCTTTCTTTCTTTCTTTCTTTTCTTTCATTCATTCATTCATTCATTCATGTTTTCTTTCTTTCTTTCTCTCTTTCGTTCTTTCTTTCTTTCTTTCTTTTTCTCTTCTTTTCTTTCTCTTTTTGCTGTCTTTCTTTTCTTTCTGTCTTTGTTTTTTTCTTTCTTCTTTCTTTTCTTTCTTTTCAATCATCATTCATTCATTCATTCGATCATCCATTCTTTCTTTCTCTCTTTCCTTTCTTCTTTCTTTCTTTTCTTTCTTTCTTTTCTTTTTTTTTCTTTCTTTCTGTCTTTCTTTAATTTATTTCTGTCTGTCTTTTTTTTGTCTTTTCTTTCTTTCTGCCGCTGGGTGGAATTGAACAGGGACCGCCCAATAACCTGGTCCGTAAATGATAAAAATAAAAAAAAGCTAAATAAAAGAATGAAAGGCAATAGTAATGATTTTATCGTGAAATGAATAAGACAAAAGTCCACCTTTCATCATCATCATGTGCCCTGCCGCATGCTGTTGGGGATCATGGCTCTCCACACGAATCTATTCCCTGTCGCTGCAAGTACATCTCCCACCCTCTCTGTCTTCAACCACCTTGCACCTTTAGCATGTCCAAAAAATAGGTCGATCAAAATGTCCTGGAGTCATTCATCATGCCAAGATTAGATCATCAAATATCCGGTTTCCACTTTTTGAAAACAAATATTCCAGATATACTCACGTAGCATCCCGTAGGGAGAGCTTTCAAAATGTCTTATTACCCAAATTTGAAAAGGCATTTGCCATAAAGCAAAACAGACGGCGAAATTTCCTGAAAATGTGCTGTAAGAGTACAAAATGTACATGAGGTGCACAGTCGTATTCTTAACCCTTTGAATCCCGCACCCCATCCACCACCTGCTAAAACTTAACCTTTAACTCCCTCATCCTGGTGGACAGGGTAAAGGTGTCAAAAGAGTTAAGTTTTTGCTTTGCTAGCATGGTTGACAATGCAAGATGCTGGTGGACAGATTGCGGGAGTCAAAGGGTTAAATAAAGAGAGCAAACCTCAAACACACTAAGTTACAAATCAAACAAATACAAACAATCCAAACAATGACACGACACCTCACGTCCACATTACGCTTGACTAACGCGCTTATTGTAGAAATATCTGTGTCAGTAACAAATGGCAAACCAAGCATACACATTTCGTCTTCTGGTTATTTAACACCAACATTCCACATGTCGAATGATACTTTCTATAAAACACTCATCCTGCCTTTTCATGCTTATAACCTTTGTATGCTGGCTGTTCGCTTGGAAGCCTCATGAGGTGACCGAACCATTTCAGCCTATATATACGTATGTATGTGTGCATGTATGTATGTATATGATATTTTATTATAATCTATGCGTGTGCACGGGAGGGAGACGGGGAGGGAGATGACAGCGATGACAACATAGGGAACTGTAGATGCGCTTCAGTCTGTTATTTCTTCACTCATTAAATATTTCATTAATGACTGGATACATTATATTCAACAAGATTATTTGGCCGGCGACTTTGAGCGTTTATGTCCGATCTGACAGGGAGAAGGAAACAATATCTTATTACCGAAAAAAAATCAAATAATTTTCTAAAATGCCAAAGACATGCTCGAATTCCTCCATATTTCTTCACCAATTCACACGACATTTTGCTTGACTGGCCAGTACCTGAACTGAAACTGGTTCGTGACAGATTTGTTTTCCCATGACAGCAAGGATACCAGCATGGATATGTCTGTTGTATGGGATGCAAGCACAAAGGAATCATCAGAGAAGAATTAATCAGCAGCAAACAAGACAATGCACCAGGCAAGAAATCAGTCAACATAAGAATAATAGTAATAACAATAACATTAACAACAACAATAAAAACAACAAGAAGAACACTAATAATGATAATAATAACAATAATAATGATAATTGCGGTACTTATACTGCGCCATATCTTGACAATCCAAATCAAAACGCATTCACGCACCAGAAATACGCATACAATCGACAAAAACTACCTTACAATGTGATTTTTAAAAAAAGACCTACACAAACTCTATGGAAAGAAGTAGTTGTAGAATTCATTGTTGGGAATAGATGTGGGTTTTTAAACTGGGATCAACTCTTGACTGGCTATTGCGAAAATTTACGACTGATTACTCTGATGTTGTTGCAACACCAGCTTTTTCAACTGCCCGTAACGTAATATAGGATAACTATACTATTCTAAGAAACTTCCTTTTAAAGAAAAAATTACAGAAAAATCCAGACTTTGTACTTCTTCTCAAACTTACTGCGAACTTGAGGAAGCCTTGTTGGAAATTGATGCAGCATACTTCAATGACCATGACAGACTGACACAAGAGTGAAAACAGGTTTTAAATATTGCAAGAAGTTCGTGACAAAGTGTTGTTTACACATCTTCCTCAAAAAGTGGTGTTTTAGCATCATCGCACTCAGGGAGGTTACCTTTGTGCTCACCTTCTTTTTGTTCTTCGTCCTGTTTTCTACGCCACCTTAATGGCCACAGAAGCTGATGATGTCCATGAGGATGATAATTATGAGGCTATGGAATTCCATCTAGGATTGAGAATGCGTGACAGGGCTGTACTCTACGCCTGTATCATAATATATCCTTGCGTCTACCAGGCCCGAGAAATACAGACACTTGCCGTGCTGGTCAGAAGATTTGAGCAACGCCGTCAATGACGCATCTGTGAAGTGGATGAGTGAGACTCGACTGCGTGGTCCCAGTCTTCCCAATGAGC
>JAPXFY010000014.1:32975700-32988200 GCA_030674185.1 Monoplex corrugatus | reverse complement strand
TCAATCCTAGATGAAACTCTAATACCAGTAACTAAACTCGAGGTTCCAGGATTCGCTCACCGTAGAGGTCTCGATTTTTTTCCTCAGTTTGACCGGAATTTTGACAGTTGAAAATCGTGAAGAAAATAGTCATTGTCCCGCTGCCTTAGCACAAAACGTTGAAGAGGTAGGTTGATTTTCCAGGTCCCACCCCTTGAAGACCAGTTAGCCTTCTTGCCTTTCTGAAGTTTTGATAAAAAAAATGATATGAATACAAGTATGAATTTGAATCGAGGGAGAGGGGATGGGCGCCGCACTCGTGGTGCTGGCCTCGGGAAAAGTTGAGGTCTCTGTCACCTCACTCCCCTACGACCCCAGGGTTATGGAAGTATCTTGGTAGGACTTCAGGACCTGGCCAGCTCGTGGGTGTATGTGCAAGGCCTAAGGCTTGTGCCGTGGTCAGTCTGGATTTTCTCCATCACATGGCACCTGTGACGTTAGTGCATATGGAATTCATTCCGAGCGCGGAGACGTCATCTTGAGAAACTGAAACTGAAACTGTTCCGAGTCCAGCTTTCTGAGGACACTACCTGCTAAGCCTCTTACCAAAGTGACTGCTCAGTCACAGAGCCAGACGAAGTGACAGACCCCCTTGGTAAGGAGGTCGTCACTATGGACGTCCAACAACAACTCCTGTGAATTCAAACCTTTAATGATTAACTTCATATATATGTTCCGTTTTTGAAGATAGGATATACACATACACATGTCATTTACATGTAACCAAGATCATTCCAGTGGTAGGCTAATAAAATACCAGTATAAAATATAGACTAGGTAAAACATAGTCTAGGTAGGGCCTCAGGACCTGGCCAGCGCATGGATTTATGTGCAGGATTAAGGCATGTGCCACCGTCACCTTACACGTGGCACCTGTGACGTTAGTGCATATGGAATTCGTTCCGAACGCAGAGACGTCATCTTGAGAAACTGAAACTGAAACTGCGAACCACTAACACCAATGACTACAACTTGATCTCACTTCTGGCATGGAAGTGACAAAGGAAACCGACACAGAGGGAACAACGTTCAGTTCATTCCTAGTTGTATCGTAGTATGGATAGATGCATCAACATAAAACTTTTACATTAGACTGTCAAGCTCTGGAAACGAATATATTGTGCTTTCTCAAGACGTCACAGCGGTACCAATGGCGGGTTTGATTGATTTGGTTCAGTTTTTACGTCGACACCCACCTCAGCTGATATGGCCGACGGGATAACCATCTCAGGGAAATGGGGGCAGGGGGGAACTTATCTAATCCTATACTGACACACAGAGATTAAATGATACACAAATGCGATGTACTTGCACATGCCCGCATGTGCCTGCCAATAACAACGACGTTAAGATGGGACAGTGAGAAGGCCAGTTTTAATGTAGTCACCCCACAACCATTCGCATGTGAATCCGAGAATTAATCAACTGAGCTACCGAGGCCCACAACCAATGGTAGTCGGGTTTATTATGAGTCTTCCGCTATGTAAGAAGAGTTGCTTCCCTTTAACTGTGAAGCATCGTTAACTACACTACGACATGAACTCATTAGACATGGAATGATTTAATAAGCACGAGACTGTATGGCCAGAGATATAGAATGTGACGGCTCTTGCAAATGCGTCCGCACACCTTTTATATTCTGGTCTGCCTTTGACAACACTTGCGGTCTCTTTGATTGGTCTCCCTGAAGAACGACGGGTAACCAGATGAATGTCTTTCACTGTTCTCAAATTCACACTAAAGAGACGAAGCAGCAGGGAAGTTTCAGTCTTTTTCTCCTTATTTTTGTGGACGAAGCAGCGGGGAAGTTTCAGTATTTTTCTCCTAATTTTTTTATTTGTTATTTGTTCATTTGTGATCTTACATTTACGCTTGACAAAGGCCAGTTGGCCGAAAATTTGCACCTGTCTTGTCTGGTTGTATTAGATACGCGTTTTGATTCTTTGTGTGTGTGTGTGTGTGTGTGTGTGTGTGTGTGTGTGTGTGTGTGTGTGTGTGTGTGTGTGTGTGTGTGTGTGTGTGTGTATTTGTTGTTGTTGTTGTTGTTTTGTTTTTGTTTTTGTTTTTGTTTTTCTGGTTCACAATAAATTGCTTGTGGTGCACAGCATCTGCGGCATGAAGGTCAATAACAATTTTGATTCTGAATTTTTTCAACTCACTTGTTCTCTGGTCCACATTGCCAACAAAAATTGTTCAACCTGTTGCTGAGAACTGAACGTTCGAATCTGATATACAGCGCTTCCTTTCTTGCAGCCCACAGAACAAGTAGTCAATGGACATATCAGATCTCGCCTGTTCGGGTTTTAAGTGCTAGACTGTGATGATCTTGCAGGTCCTGTGATAATCTTGCAGGTCCTGTGACGATCTTGCAGGTCCTGTAACGATCATGCGGGTCCTGTGATACTCTTGCGGGTCCTGTGGTGATCTTCCGGTCCTGTGATAATCTTGCGGGTCCTGTGGTGATCTTCCGGTCCTGTGATAATCTTGCGGGTCCTGTGATGATCTTCCGGTCCTGTGATAATATTGCGGGTCCTATGCGGGTCCTGTGATAATCTTGCGGGTCCTGTGATGATCTTGTGGGTCCTGTAATGATCTTGTTGGCCCTGTGATGATCTTGCAGGTCTTGTGATAATCTTGCGGGTCCTGTGACGATCTTGCAGGTCCTGTAACGATCTTGCGGGTCCTGTGACGGTCTTGCGGGTTCTGTGACGGTCTTGCGGGTCCTGTGATAATCTTGCGGGTCCTGTGATGATCATGCGGTCCTATGATAATATTGCGGGTCCTGTGCGGTTCCTGTGATAATCTTGCGGGTCCTGTGATGATCTTGTGGGTCCTGTGATAATCTTGCGGGTCCTGTGATGATCTTGTGGGTCCTGTGATAATCTTGCGGGTCCTGTGATGATCTTGTGGGTCCTGTGATGATCTTGTGGGTCCTGTGATAATCTTGCGGGTCCTGTGATGATCTTGTGGGTCCTGTGATAATCTTGCGGGTCCTGTGATGATCTTGTGGGTCCTGTGATGATCTTGTGGGTCCTGTGATGATCTTGCGGGTCCTGTGATGATCTTGTGGGTCCTGTGATGATCTTGTGGGTCCTGTGATGATCTTGCGGGTCCTGTGATGATCTTGCGGGTCCTGTGATGATCTCGTGGGTCCTGTGATGATCTTGCGGGTCCTGTGATGATCTTGCGGATTCTTTGATAATCTTGCGGGTCCTGTGATGATCTCGTGGTCCTGTGATGATCTCGTGGGTCCTGTGATGATCTCGTGGGTCCTGTGATGATCTCGTGGGTCCTGTGATGATCTCGTGGGTCCTGTGATGATCTGTCATGTGATGATCTTGTGGGTCCTGTGATGATCTTGTGGGTCCTGTGATGATCTTGTGGGTCCTGTGATGATATTGCGGGTCATGTGATGATCTTGCAGGTCCTTTGATAATCTTGCAGATCCTGTGAAGATCTTGTGGGTTCTGTGATGATATTATGGGTCATGTGATGATATTGGGGTCATGTGATGATCCTGCGGGTCCTTTGATAATCTTGCAGGTCCTGTGAAGATCTTGCGGGTCCTGTGATAATCTTGCGGGTCCTGTGATGATCTTGTGGGTCATGTGATGATCTTGTGGGTCCTGTGATGATCTTGTGGGTCCTGTGATGATCTTGTGGGTCATGTGATGATCTTGTGGGTCCTGTGATGATCTTGTGGGTCCTGTGATGATCTTGCGGGTCCTGTGATAATCTAGCGGTCATATGATGATATTGCAGGTCCTCTGATGATCTTGCGGACCCTATGATGATCTTGCGGGTCCTGTGATGATCTTGCGGGTCCTGTGATAATCTTGCGGGTCCTGTGATAATCTTGCGGGTCCTGTGATGATCTTGCGGATCCTGTGATCTTGCAGGTCCTGTGATGATATTGCCGGTCCCCCTTTTCTCTTTGTCTTGTCAGGTTTTCAGTCCTTTTCTCCTACTGGACGAAGCAGCATGGAAGTTTCAGTCCTTTTCTCCTACTGGACGAAGCAGCATGGAAGTTTCAGTCTTTTTCTCCTTATTTTTGTGTTGGTTGTTTGTTCGTGAAAATTTGCGCCTGTCTTATCTGGCTGTATTAAATACGCGTTCTGATTCGATTTTCGTGTCTTTTCTGGTTACTGTTTGCTTAGACACGGGTGGTCGCACTTTTTTCAGGTTTTGTGTAATAATGTTTAAGTGGCAGTAGTTTTGACGACATAGATTTTGTGCAGTCTGCCCTGTGTCAACATGTGTACGATCAGATCTTAAACGACATGCCTTCTGTAAACCTGCCAAACCCTCCAATCTCCTTCACCGTTTTTTTCATCCAATGTCCTTCCACAAAGCAGACATGTTTCCTCGGTAAAGTATGAAAATAAAAATCACTTAATTGTCAAATTTGTTCGAATTTATTTTTGCGAGTCTATTGTTTTCTTACAAATACAGTATCAAAGTCCCCAAGTCCATATCGTTAACATATATATTTAAACAAATTCCAAACCAACAAATCAAACGTGTCATTGAAGCCTGCACTGCCACAATGGGCGTGTACGCACACACGCATGCACACATAGAGAAAGAGAGAGACAGAGAGAGAGAGAGAGAGAGAGAGAGAGAGAGAGAAACAGACAGACAGATAGACAGAATGACAGAGATAGAGAGAGAAAGACAGACAGAAAGAGAGATACCCAGACAGACAGACAGAGACAGAGAGAGACAGACAGTGACAGAGAGGGATTAAATGATACACAAACGCGATGTATTTGCACATGCCCCTATGTGCCTGCGAGTGCGTGTGCACACACACATTGACACAAACACATACCCAACACACACTATACACGCACACACAATGCACACGCAAACTGTCTCTCTCTTTCTAGAGAGAGGGACAGAGACAGCGAGACAAAAAAGGAGAGAGAGAGAGAGAGGCAGAGAGAGACACACAGAGACAGAGAGAGACAGACAGAGAGACAGAGACAGAGAGACAAAGACAGAAACAGACAGACAGACATTCAGAGAAACAGAGAGACAGAGACAGAGAGAGAGAGAACTCAACGTATTCAGTCACGCAGCCCAATTACATGCACGCACCTGTGTTAATTTAACAAACTGTCATCCACACAACTCACCGCCTGCACCAACAATTCGGACTCTGGATTCAGTTTTCCAGCAAAATACAGACATCACCTCAGTAGTTTGTAGTTTGTTTGTTGTTTGTTCAACAGGGCTTCACTGCACTCGGAAAACTCCACATGCAGTCCACCCAAATCTGCCAGCAATTATCTGACAGACTTCTGATGCCTGCGCAAAACCCTATGCGCTGGCAAGGTCTTGAAATGGGGAGGGGGGGGGGGAAAGGGACTATGAAACATTAAGATGACACCACCAGAATGATGTAACCATTAAGATGACACCACCAGAATGATGTAACCATTAAGATGACACCACCAGAATGATGTAACCATTAAGATGACACCACCAGAATGATGTAACCATTAAGATGACACCACCAGAATGATGTAACCATTAAGATGACACCACCAGAATGATGTAAACATTAAGATGACACCACCAGAACATTAAGATGGGCAGCAAACAGGCCAGTTTTTAATTTTGCGGGCTGGGATTGAACTGAAGATATTATTAGATCCTGAGTTCATGGCTCTGCCAACTAGCCCGCGTATAAAGTTGCCAACAGCACCTGGTGTTCCCAGGCGGTCACCCATCCAAGTACTAACCGGGTCCGACATTGCTTAACTTCGGTGATCGGAGGAGTACCGGTGTTTTCAATGTGGTATGGCCGTTAATTATCACCTCAGCACAGGACAAAGACACCGAGCAGAAAAGTACACGTTGGTGCCCATTACGTGTTTAGCTTAAGAAACACACACACACACACACACACACACACACACGTACACACACACACATACACACACACGTACAACACACACACACACACACACACACACACACACACACACATACACTATCTCTCCCTCTCTCTCTCTCTCACACACACACACACACACACACACACAAACACACAGTTCTACCAATCAAAGTCAGCTTCACAGGTGTTGATAGCATTTGTTACCATGTGACCAGTGTTGTGTCCTGTGTGTCGTCAGGGTTGTCAAATACAAACAATGATGTGATGATGTGCACGCGAGCCAGGAATTTGCTACAGGAAGCGGAAATGCTCAAAACGTTTGAAGAATGTGTTGTAGATCTTTTGAATTGTTTGCCTTGTGTACCACATGACAGTTACTTTTTGTAGTTTTTACTTAATTAAGTTGTTGTTCTCTCTCTCTCTCTCTCTCTCTCTCTCTCTCTCTCTCTCTCTCTCTCTCTCTCTCTCTCTCTGTCTCTCTCTCTGTCTCTCTGTCTGTCTCTCTCTCTGTCTGTCGTCTTTTCTCTGTCTGTCTGTCTGTCTCTCTGTCTCTCTGTCTGTCTCTCTCTCTGTCTCTCTCTGTCTGTCTCTCTCTGTCTGCGTCTGTCTCTCTCTCTGTCTGTCTGTCTGTCTGTCTGCTCTCTCTCTCCTCTGTCTCTCTCTCTCCATTAATAGTGTACGAATATTCTGATGTATACACATTGAAGTGTGTTAATTAACTGTATGTTGAACAAAAATGCGTGTATTATGATTTCTCTATGAAAGGGGTTGTTGGCCTAAAGTCATTAAAATTCCGAGTTTCCGAGTCTCTCTCTCTCTCTCTCTTTCTCTCTCTCTCTCTCTCTCTCTCTCTCTCTCTCTCTTTCACATTCTCTTTCTCTCTCTTTCTCTCTGTATCTCTCTGTCTCTGTATCTCTCTCTCTCTCTCTCTCTCACCCCCCCCCCACACACACATATTCTCTCTCTCTTTCTCTCTCTCTCTCTCTCTCACTGCGATACTGGTTAAAACTTATCAAATTGCCAGCATTAAGATTACCAAAACAAGCTTACACCATGCTCTTAAATAGTCTTGATGGGGAGCAAAAGAGTGAAAACAAGAACTGGGCTAGAAATATCAGAGTGTCTAGAAGAGTACGGATTTCAAGAAGTAAGGATAAATGGCGTGACTAACGAGTCAAGTTTCTTGGCCTCTTTTAAGCAAAAAATGATAGGGCGATTTAAAGAAGAATGGGACTGTAAAATACTCAATAGCGATAGATATTCTGATCCCTCATGGAGTATGGCCATAACGTGTAAAAATTCAAAACATTCCAGAAAATTGGCGATGTTCATATTTTATGCTTTGAAGCTTCGAGAAGAGGTTACAGTCTGAAAAATGTCTATACATTGCTACTTCAAAACGGATGACGAATGAAAAGTATGCAAGATGTATGTAACAATGTAATCCCCTCCCCCCAATCCTTGGTTTGTGAATGGGTCGGTGGCCTTCACAATAAACCATGTGTCAGTGTCAGTATCAGTGTCAGTGTCAGAGTCAGTCTCTCTCTCTCGCTCTCTCTCTCTTTCTGTCTGTCTGTCTGTCTGTCTGTCTGTCTGCCCCTCTTTCTGTTCATGGGACCAAGTTTGAAAACAGTTGTTTTCACATCTCACGGAAAAGGCCTGCCAGACTAGACTACAACGAACATAGGACGTAGGACTCAGGACACTACCTAACACGCCTTTCTACTAACAACAGTGATAGTTCTGTCTTGGAGCTAGACTGATTGAGTGAGTGCCCAGAATGGAGACGTTACCATGTCCATGTCTACGTTTTAATTTCTTTTTAACTTAACCCTTTGACTTCCTCACCCTGTCCACCAGCATCCTGCATTGTCAACCATGCTAGCAAAAGTAAAAACAAACGTAACCCTTTTGATTCCCTCACCCTATCCGCACGCTTCTCGGAAAAGTCTTCAAATTTCATTCGTTATTTAGTTGGTGAGAAACGGATCAAACCATTAAATTCAAATGAAAAAGAAAAAAGAAAAGAAAACAAAAACAAACCAAACCAAAACATCAACAACAGCAACAAACAAACAAACAAACAAAAAAGATAGGCTGTGTCGGATACGCCAGCCCTCGGCTTAATGTATCAAAGCTGTAGATTTACACAAGAACAAGACTATACACTATGTACACAAAAAGTGAAATCAAAAAGGAAAATGACTCTGTGGGATGAACAGCGAGAGTCCATTCCAGTATTTGCAATCGCACTACAGTTTCAATTTCAGTTTCAGTTTCTCAAGAGATGACGTCTCCACGCTCGGAATGAATTCCATAAGCACTAACGTCACAGGCGTTATGTGATGGAGAAAATCCAGAATGAACACGGCACAAGCCTTAAGCTTGCACATAAACCCAAGAGCTGGCCAGGTCCTGAGGTCCTACCTAGATAGTTTCATAAACCTGAGGTCGCAGGGGAGTGAGGTGACAGAGACCTCAACTTTTCCCGGGCCCAGCACCACATGGGCGGCGCCCATCCCCTCTCCTTCGCTTCAAATTCATATTCATATTCTCTCTCTCTCTCTCTCTCTCTCTCTCTCTCTCTCTCTCTCTCTCTCTCTCTCTCTCTCTCTCTCTCTCTCTCTCTCTCTTTTTTTTTTTTTTTTTTTTTTTTTTTTTAAGCCAATATTTCAGAAAGGCAAGAAGGCTAATTGGTCTTCAAGGGGTGGGACCTGGGAAATCAACCTATCTCGCCGATGACTTGTACCAAGGCAGTCAGGCAATGCCCTGCTCCTCACGATTTTGAACTGCCGTGGGATCTTTAGCGTGCACAACCAGAAGGTACACGGGTCCGACTCGTTTCCCGTCCCCTTCCGAAGGACGAGACATTCAGTTCGATTTTCCAGTCAAACTGCGAGAAGCGAACCCTGGAACCTCGAGTTTAGTTATTGGCAGACGAACGTCTGAACCATTCTGCTACTGTTCTCCCTCTCCACTACATAGGGGTGAGAGTACAGCAGTATAGTAGAAGTCTCAAAACTTGCGCAGGAAAAGTCAGTTGTGTGATTCACCCCTCCGTGGGGATGCCGGGGGCTCTTTCAGTATAAATAGTATCCCCATCTTCTGGAAATTCTGTGCTAGAAATTTCCTCTTTTCTGTCACTCTCTGTTTCTGTCTTGTCCCTAGGCTTTCTGTCATTTCTTATCATTTTCTGTCTTGCTGGTCCATTCACCTGTATGTGTTCCATAAAGTCTTATGTTCTTTCTCTTAGGATTGATAATTGAGTGCATGTATTATGTGCATTGTTGGCTCTACGGAGGTGAGATATGCAGAAGCAATTTTAGGTAATTCATGCCTGTTTTATATATGTTTTGGTGTTCTTATGTATGCTTGAATTTGTATATTCAGGTGGGTTTTTTAAATCCCCTGTGTGATAAGTTGGATGGAGTAGTCAACGCCGGGGGCGTGTCCGTAGATTATGTGCGCGAATGCATTGATATGTGTACTTAATGTTCTTTTCTTTTTCTTTCTGTTGAAGTTTGGTATGTTTTGAAGCGGTCATAGCCCTGATATTGCTCTACGCAGTCGGTTGGGCTTTAAGCAACAATAACAACAATAACAGTATGATTTACACCTGTAAACGAAAGTAATGAAGATCTACGAGACAAAAAGCAAACAAACATACCTCCCTGGACGCTGTGTTGGTCAACGCGTTTCTTCACTTGCTCTTTCTTTAACTCCAAAGTCAAATGGCTCCTTTTATCCTTAAAAGGAACATCTTCACCCCCAAAAAACTAAACGAGAGAGAAAGCAAAGATGACGGGGAGGGAAGACAACAAAGAAATAAAGCAAGAAAGTTGGTTAAGCCATAAAATGTCTGCTTTTTTTGTGAACCTTCGTGACAATTTTCATATTTCTGCCTTTGACAAGAGATTTTTGAAAAACCGATCAATCCTTACAATGCAAAACATTTGTCCTGTGTATGGTGAGTACACAAACACACACACACACACACACACACACACACACACACACACACACACACACACACACACATACAAACACACATACACACACACACACACGCACGCACAAACACATGCACATACACACACACACACATATATAAATTATATATACCCACACAGCAAGCTAGTGAATAGGGTGAGGGAGTCAAAGGGTTAAGTTTTTGCTTTACCCAGCGTGGTTGACAATGCAGGATGGTGGTGGACAGGGTGAGGGTATCAAAGGGTTAAGTTTCTGCTTTACCAGTATGGTTGACATTGAAGGATGCTGGTGGATAGGGTGAGGGAGTCAAAGGGTTAAGTTTCTGCGTTACTAGCATGGTTGACAATGCAGGATGCTGGTGGATAGGGTGCGGGAGTCAAAGGGTTTAATTTTTGCTAAACTAGCATGGTTGACAATGCATGATGCTGGTGGACAGGGTGCGGGAGTCAGAGGGTTTAGTTTTTGCTAAACTAGCATGGTTGCAATGCAGGATGCTGGTGGACAGGGTGCGGGAGTCAAAGGGTTTAGTTTTTGCTAAACTAGCATGGTTGCAATGCAGGATGCTGGTGGACAGGGTGTGGGAGTCAGAGGGTTTAGTTTTTGCTAAACTAGCATGGTTGACAATGCATGATGCTGGTGGACAGGGTGCGGGAGTCAAAGGGTTTAGTTTTTGCTAAACTACCATGGTTGACAATGCAGGATGCTGGTGGATAGGGTGCGGGAGTCAAAGGGTTAATGCTTCAGTCATTCCCGATGGTGTCAGTATTTCACTGGCTCCATTTCCTGCCCCTCCCCCCTCCCTCCTCCTTGACATTTCAAGATCTTGCAATACATAGGATTTTGCGCTGGCTCAAGGAGTTGTTGAACTCATTGGAGTTATTTCAAGAGGGATTCACAGCGCTCGGACAGCTCCATATACGCTCCACCTAAATCCGCCAGCAATTATCTGACATGTTTCCTAAGCCTGCACAACACCCTATGCGCTGGCAAGGTCTTGAAACGGGGAAAGGGGAGAAGGGAACTTACCAAATACTGAGCCGACACCACCAGAATGATGGAAACGTTAAGATGGGCAGCGAACAGGCCAGTTTTTGAAGTTGCATACTGGGATTGAACTCAAGATATCAGATATTGAATCCATGGCTTAAGGAGTCCAGAGCGTAAAGGCTGGCCGGTTTAGGCGGAGCGCGTAAGGAACCGTCCGATTGCATTGAACTCGGTCTTGAACACACTAGAAATTCCAAACAAACTACTTGTCAGCTGTACAACGCGTGATGGTTGTCATCATCATGTGCCCTGCCGCATGGCGTTGGCGATCACGGCCCTCCATATGCATCTATCCCTTGTCGCCTCAAGAACATCTTCCACCCTCTGTATCCTCAGCCACCCTGCAAGTCTGCCCAGTATTTTTTCGCTTTGGCTGGCCATGATTTATCTTGGCAAAATACGATGGTGGTTTCCCGTTGTCTTCCATCGGTTTGTCTACGGACTGTCCGCCAAGCCTTTATGATTCCCACGACAACCTACGAGGCAGTAGGGGTGATTTTTCTTTCAGGGTTTTCTCCCTTAGCCTTATTTTCTCTCTCTCTCTCTCTCTCTCTCTCTCTCTCTCTCTCTCTCTCTGTCTCTCTCTTTCTCTCTCTTTCTCTCTCTCGCACACACACACACAAACACACACACACACATTTAACACACACACACATTTAACACACACACACACACACACACACACACACACACACACACACACACACACACACACACACACACACACACACACACACACACACACACTATGATGGTAGTTTGAGTTTGATTTAAGTCGGTCCGTGGTATAAGTACGGTCGACAAACTGCATCAACTAGATCGCACATACATTTAACCCTTTCACTCCCCGCATCCTATCCACCAACTGCAAAAAAAAAATTAACCCTTTGACTCCCTCGCCCTATCCACCAGGGTGAGGGAATAATAGAGTTCAGTTTTTTGCTTTGCTAGCATGGTTGACAGTACAGGATGCTGGTGGACAGTGTGCGGGAGTCGAAGGGTTAAGTTTGCTCTATCGTATTGCGTTTTTCGAGCTGGATAATGTAATACATTAACTTGTGCTGTGAGGCATTGTGTTGTGTTATGGTGGGTTGCATTGTGTTGCATATGTTATCATAGTGGGTGTTTGTCTCATGTGGAATTCGGGATGCTCGTGTTACGCGTAGGCAACCCGTCCGTCGCCAAAGTGCAGTCCACCCACTCTCTTCCTCTCCTCCTCCCCGTCCTCTACCTGTTTGTGTGCATGTTTTATTCACACATACAAGTGATTTTTGAACATATTCTTGGGTTCTCTTGTTTTTCATTTTGTTTTGGTTTTGGTTTGTTTGTTTGTTTGTTTGTTTGTTTGTTTGTTTGGTATGTCTGTCTGTTTGTTTGTATGTTTTCGTTTGTTTGTTTGTTTGTTTATCTGTGTTTGTTTGTTTGTTTCTGTGTATCTTTATTTGTTTGTTTCTTTCTTTCTTTCTTTTTGTTTGTTTGTTTGTTTGTTTGTCTGTGTGTCTGTCTGTTTGTTTCTTTCTTT
>JAPXFY010000014.1:32955700-32970700 GCA_030674185.1 Monoplex corrugatus | reverse complement strand
TCCAGTGTTTTGTACCGAGGTAGTCGGGCAATGCCCTGCTCTTCTCGATTTTCAACCGCCGTGGGATCTTAAGTGCGCGTAGCCTGAAGGCACACGGGTTCAAGTCGTTTTTCATCTCCTTTTGAAGGACCAGACGTTCAGTTCGATTTTTCGGTCAAACTGAGGAGAAAAGTCGAGGCCTCTACGGGGATCGAACCCTAGAATCTCGTGTTTTGTTATTGACAGGCGAAACGTCTGAACCATTCTGCCACTCTTCTCCCTGACAGTGGGTCAGACCGAGGTGCATACACACATTCGAGACAGCATTTACTCGAACGCAGAGCAAGCCATTGCCATCTTCACAGCTGGAGACCAGTCGTGCGTACTCTGGTTCTCTTTCTTTCTCATTTCTTCCACCACCCAACCCCCTCTTGCAGGAATGGGGGAGGGGTGGGGGAGGGAATGCTGCGTCCAGGTTTTTGTTTGCAAATGAAGACGAAGTAAAAGCCAATGCACAGTGAGGTCTCTCGAAAAATCCCCCAAAATATGTCGAAATCAATTTTCATTGCACTTCCAAAGAAAACAGGAGCTATAGAATGCGAATTCCATCGCACAATCAGCTTGATGAATCATGTAACAAAAATTTAAGGAAAATCATCATGAGGACAAGGAATAGAATCAAAAACGAAATAGCAGAAAAACGTGTGGATTTGTGGAAGGGAAAGAAACTATTAATGCCATGTACATCCTAAGAACTATCATAGAGAGGTCAATCGAGATGAATAAGGGTTTATATTTATGCTTTGTTGATTATACCTAGGCTTTCGATCGGGTAAGACATGAAGAATTGATCAACCAACCAGAAAGACTCAATATTGATGGAAAAGATGTACGAATAATCAGAATGTGCATTGGGAACAAACAGCTGCAATGAAAATAGAAAACGATCTAAGCTCTTTCCAAAATATCAAAAGAGGAGTCAGACAAGGTTGTGTTTTGTCACCAGAACTGTTTTCACTTTACAGCGAAAACTCATGAGAAACCTAGACGAAAACCCTGGATTAACGGTTGGAGGAAAAATTATTAACAGCATTCGACATGCAGATGACACCGTGCTAATTGCAGAAAATGAAAGGGACCTACAAAACCTTGTGAATATACTAGAAATAGCAAAGGTTGGAACTAAACAGCAAGAAGATTGAAGTCATGATGATCAGTAAAAAACATGAAATCCCCTCATGCAAAATAACAGCAAACGGCACAACCTTGAAACATGTTGATAACTTTAAATATCTGGGAACGATCATTTCACCAGACGGCAGATGCGTATCAGAAATAGCCAGCAGAATCGGCCGAGCCAAAACAGCATTCAAGAAGATGAAAAGGATTTTTACCAACAAATGCCTATCAAATAACATCAGGAAGAGAGTTCTCGAATGTTGTATAGAACCGATAATATTATAATGTTGTGAGGCGTGGACAGTCAACAAGCAAAGCCAGAACAAGACAGAACAAGATTGAGGCAGCCGAAATGTGGTTTCTGAGAAGAATGTTGAGAATTCCATGGAGGCAGACACAAGAAGATCATTCACGAGGAAGCTTAGGAAAAGACAGGCAACATTTATAGGCCATTTTATGAGGAAAGTGGAATTAGAGCACCTGGTCACAACAGGAAAGCTGGCGGGAAAAGGAAGCACCAGGTAGACCCAGGAAAAAATATTGGACGGACTTGCAGAGTGGCTGAAGACAGAGAGGGTGGAAGATGTGCTTGCGGCAACAAGGGATAGAAACATGAAGGCCATGATCGCCAACGCCATGTGATAAGGTACTTGATAAGATGATGATGATGACAGTGAGGTCTAAATGATTTTGAAGAATAACGTTATACAAGAATGATTTCTTTCTACAACGAAATTTCACCATCTAGCAAATCAAAACACGATACCCTTCCGTTTCAGTTTCAGTTTCAGTTTCTCAAGACGACGTCTCCGCGCTCAGAACGAATTCCATATGCATTAACGTCACAGGTACCATGTGTATGGTGATCATGGCTCAAGCCTTAAGCCTACAGAAAACCCATGAGTTGGCCAGGTCCTGAGGCCCTACATAGCCTATGTTTTACCTAGTCTATATGTTACACTGGTATTGTATCAGACTGTCACTGGAATACTCTTGGTTGCATGTATATGACATGTGTATCTGTGTATCTTATCTTCACGAAAAAGGAACTTGTATATAAAGTAAATAAAGGACACTGTTCTGCAAACTGTTAAGTTAATGCCTGTCAATAATAGGCCTACATTTCAATAACAACAACAGTGAAAGTGTATCTATACACCTGCTAAATAGCTTTGACGCGCAGATGATGAATTATGTTCATAGAACCGGACATGCTCAACTCACAAGTCAAGAGCTATAGATCTCTTCCCGCCTTTGAGGCTTAGCCTGTGAGGGGAGGGGAACAGAATAGTTGATACCTTGTTTTGACAACTTTTTATGGGTAGCCTAGTCCTCGTACATATATACGCTGGCGGGCCTCAATAGCTCAGTTGGTGAGCGTCGGATTCACATGCTAATGGTTGTGGGTTCGAATCCCGGGGTGCGTTATATTAAAACTGGCCTTCTCACTGTCTTAACATCTTAACATCATTGTTGTTCTGGTGGTGTCAGTATAGGATTAGATAAGTCCCCCTTCCCCCACTTCCCTGGGATGGTTATCCCCGTCGGCCATATCACCTGAGGTGGGTGTCGACGTAAAAACTGAACCAAATCCATCATATTAACGCAGGCTAGCTGGTAGAGCCATGGACTCAAGATCTGATATCTCGAGTTCAACCCCAGCCCGCAACATCAAAATCTGGCCTGTTCGCTGCCCATCTTAATGTTTCCATCATTCTGGTGACGTCAGCTTAGTGTTTGGTAAATTCCCTTCTCCCCTTTCCCCGTTTCAAGACCTTGCCAGCGTTTAGGGTTTTGTGCTAGCTCAGGAAATCTGTCAGACAAATGTGTGAAAATAAGGCATCTAATCTGTCTTCAAATAGATTAATGTGATCCAGACTCTCTCTTCTCTCTCTTCTCTCTCTCTCCTCTCTCTCTCTCTCTCTCTCTCTCTCTCTCTCTCTCTCTCTCTCTCTCTCTCTCTTCTCTTTCTCTCCCCTCACTGGCGACGAAGTATTACCGTGCCATTTATACAAAACAACCAAATTTCTGCAGTTGTCACACACTCGCGCGCACACATGCACGCGCACGCGCGATTAAAAACAAATACGACAAAACAAGAAAAAAAACGAAAACGAGACGATGGAATGAACAGGCAAGAGACACGCTGCTTTCAGTATTTCAGCATTGTTTTTGGCTTGTAGTTGTTTGTTTATATGTTTTGAGTTGTTCCTTTTGTCATATGATTTTTTAAAAAGACATTAATTTCTTTATTTGTGAGCATCTGTTTGTTTTGTTTGTTTAATTGTTTAGCTTTTTCTTCCTTTTGTTTTTTTCTTTTTTTGTTGTGTTGTTGTTGCTGTTTTCTTTTGTTTTGTTAGTTTGTTTGTTTGTTGTTGTTTTTGTTTTGTTGTTGTTTGTTTTTTAGTCGTTCTTTACTTGTCAAATAATCACACTCATGAAATATCTTTGCAAGAATGAACAGCACAAAGAAATATTGTTTGTTTGTTTGTTGCATGTTTCTTTGTCCACAATCCAAGACCCAAAGAAAACATGTACAGGCAATAGTTACAGCACATAATGCAATAGACATCGTCAGAAACAACATTAACAACAACAACCAAATCCACTTACCGTTTTTGCAGTAGCAGCAGCAGCAGTAGTAGTAGTAGTAGTAGTAGCGTACCTGATGACGCAACCGAACTCAACAAAGTCAGCAAATAAGACCAAGTTCCAGCTGCAGCAGAATTTCTGCAACGCGCGTGCGTGTCGTAAGACTCAGCGTGAGAATGGAGACGAATCGTCGTGCTGGCCGACAAAAGCCATGCTCGTCCCAGTGGGAAAATAGGCTAACGCACGCGCGCGCGCCCACACTCTTCATAAATTATGATTATTAAGTCCTGCGCATCAGTTGCTGTTCCCGCCTTCCCTCAAGCGTCCTCCTCGCACACGCGATCCAAGTTTCACCTTGAAGGCATAACGCCAAAGTGTGGTTTCGTTTTTTTTGTTTTTGAGTTTTGTTTTTGTTGTTTTTTGTTTTGTTTTTTGTTTTGTTTTTTGTTTTTCATTATTAGTATTCTATCATGAGAAAGATGGGTAAAAGAAAAAAACTGGTTTTAATTTTTTTGTAAACATACCAGTCACCCCTGTGGCGAAGTAATTAACGCAACGGATTGATGCTGGGAGGTTTGAGGTTTACACCCCCATCAGTCCTTATCAATTATTGCTGTGAGATGGATTTTTCTCATCATTTTATTTTCAGATTCTGAAGGCTCTGGTTGTCTGCTATGGGTTGATTGGAATGATTGCGATCTCATAGTCGAACCTTAGACAGTTCACAGATGCTTCATCGAAGGCGTCACATTCTGACGGCAGGTGTCTGTATCTCTGGGACCTGGTTGACGCCAGGACATATTTTGAATGGAAACGTGTATCTAGCCTTGTTATGAAGTTTTAATCAGAAATAGCGTGTTATTCACCCCATTGTCACCTATCACTGACCACCCTTGTGGGGATGCCGGGGGTTCTTTCAGCAGAAATAGTATCCCCACCTTCTGGAAATTCTGTGCTAGAAATTTCCTCTTTTCTGTTACTCTCTTTGTTTCATTCACTTGTATGTGTTCGATAAAATCTTACGTACTTTCTCTTAGGATCGGTATTTGGGTACATGTGTTACGCGTTTTGTTTTTTGTTTTGTTTTTTGTTTTTGTTTTGTTTGTTTTTTTGTTTTGTTTTGTTTTGTTTTGTTTTTTGTTTTGTTTTGTTTTGTTTTTTTGCTCCATGGATATGAGATATGCGGAAGCAATGTTAGGTAATTTAGGCCCGTTTTTATATACGTTTAAATTTGTCTTCAGGTATGCTTTTTTTTAAATCCCCGTGTGCGATAAATTGGACAGAATGGTCAACGCCAGGGGCACCTCCTTAGATTGATGTCTGTGCTTAATTTTCTTTTCCTCTTTTATTTTCTTCCTGTTGAAGTCTTGTGTATGATTTAAACTGGTTATAGCCCTGAAATGGCTGTACGCAGTCGGCTGGGCTTTAAGAAACAATGACAATAACAATAACGTATCACTGTAGCATTTGAAAATTCATGCCTGTGATGCTTCATGCACATCAGTCATGATGATCTCAGTTTCGTGAAGTCTGGAGGTGGGTCAAAGAACCAAACCAAACGGTTAAGGGGTGTCGATACAAAGACAGTGCAAAGGATGGAACGAAGAAAAATGGAAGAAAAGGGGTCTGTAAAGGGAGAATTAAAAACAAAAGCCTTGAAATGATTAAGCAGCCTCCCTTTCACCTTGAAAATGCCCGTTTTTCTGTTCGTTTTTATTGCAGTTTTCTCTCACAAACAAAATTGGAGATGAAAGGTGAAGGAAGCAGTAATTTCCCCGGTTTTTTTTTTTTTTTTTTTTTTTTTTTTGAAAAAAAAAATGGGGAAAAGACCTTGAAACATATTTAGGACGAGGCCATGGAACAATCTAGAAAAAGACCTTGAACCAATCTAGAACCTTACACAGAAACATAAATAAACACTCGCTCGCACTCACCCTCTCTTCTCTCTCTCTCTCTCTACGCACACACGCGCGCGCGCGCGCACGCACGCGCGCACGCACGCACGCACACACACACACACACACGCACACACACACCACACACACACACACACACACACACACACACACACACACACACACACACACACACACCACACACACACACACACACACACACGCACGCACACACACACACACACACACACACACGCACCACACACACAACACACACCCACACACACACACACACACACACACACACACACACACACACCACACACACACACACACACACACACACACACACACACACACACACACACACACACACACACACACACACACACACACACACACACACACACACACACACACACACAACAACACACACACATATTGAACAGTACGGCAACTAGCAACGCATGATAATACAGAACAGGTATTAGTTGAAGTGACTGAGCAGCATTTGAGCAGTATTTTCATTGAGTTAAACGTAAACTTGCCAAAAGTTACAGCAAGACATTTGTGTTTAGCAAATGGCAAGAGAACTATTGTGCCTTTAGGTGCTTGCTGGCTAACTCGTGTTCTGTTCGTGCATAGCTTATCTTTTTCTTGCTGCAGTTGATGTTATTGTCTGTTGTCTTCCGGCTCATCTTTTTGCCAGCTGGTCTACCTCTCATTTCCTGGCATCCCACAGAGGGCAAGGGATCTTCTGTTCTTCTGGCCTATTGGAAGGCCCATGTCAGGTGGGGTGACTTAATCTTCTGGCCTGGAAAACAGGAAGGACGCTTTGGAAGAAAACACAAATTGACACTACATATCATTTGATGTCTGGACCTTGGAGACTGCCAGGCATGAGTGCCAGTTTCTGCCTGATGGTTGTGTAGTGCCCCCCCCCCCCCTCTAGCAATACTAGCAGTTGTGGTTTGAGCCCTTGGTCTATGTGCGGACATGTGGGTATATGCATGTAGTTACTGTTATTTGTTTTTTCATCTCTTACCTATATCATCATCATCATCATCATCATGTGCCCTGCCGCATGGCGTTGGCGATCATGGCCCTCCATATGCATCTATCCCTTGTCGCCACAAGCACATCTTCCTCCCTCTCTGTCCTCAGCCACCCTGCAAGTCCGTCCAATATTTTCTCCCTGGGTCTACTTGGTGCTCTCTTTCCCTCCAGCTTTCCTGTTGTGACCAGGTGCTCTAATTCCCCTTTCCCCATAAAATGGCCTATGAATATTGCTTGTCTTTTCCTAATCTTCCTTATCAGTGATCTTCTTGTGTCTGCCTCCATCAAGACTGTCTCCTTTGTCTTCTTTGCTGTCCATGGAACTCTCAACATTCTTCTCGGCTGCCTCAATTTTGTTCTGGCTTTGCATGTTGACTGTCCACGCCTCACATCCGTACAACAGTATTGGTTCTATATAACATTCAAGAACTACTCTTCCTGATGTTATTTGACAGGCATTTGTTGGTAAGAATCCTTTTCATCTTCTTGAATGCTGTTTTGGCTTGGCCGATTCTGCTGGCTATTTCTGATGTGCATCTGCCGTCTGGTGAGATGATCGTTCCCAGATAGTTAAACTTATCAACCTGTCTCAAAGTTGTGCTATTTGCTGTTATTTTGCATGAGGGGATTTCATGATTTTTACTGGTTACCATTACTTCAGTCTTCTTGCTATTTAGCTCCGACTCTTTTTTTTAATTTCTATTTCTACATGTATTGTATTCACAAGGTTTTGTAGGTCCCTTTCATTTTCTGCAATTAACACGGTGTCATCTGCATATCGAATGTTGTTTATCATTTTTCCTCCAACATTTAATCCAGGGTATTCTTCTAGGTGTCTCATGATGTTTTCGCTGTAAAGTGAAAACAGATCCGATGACAAAACACAACCTTGCCTGACTCCTCTTTTGATATTTGGAAACCATTTTGGACCACTTAATATCACATATCATTTGATGTCTGGAACATGGAGACTGTTAAACTTGAGAGCCTGTTTCTGCCTTACAGTTGTGTAGTGCCCCCTCCCCCCCCCCCCACTACTCCCTGCAATACTGGCTGTTGTGGTTTGAGTCCTTGGTCTGTGTGCAGGCATGTGGGTATATGCATGTAGTTAGTGTTATTGGTTATTGTCATCTCTTATCTGTTTAATTATCTACATAATCCTTTATGTTGTATTTATTTATTCGCCTTTTTGCGTATATATCACTCACTCACTCACTCACTCACTCACTCACTCACTCACTCACTCACTCACTCACTCACTAACTTACTTACTTACGTACTTACTTACTGACATCCTTATTTATGACTGACTGACTGACTGACTGACTTACTGACTGACTGACTGACTGACTGACTGACTGACTGACTGATGACGATACTTACTTATTACTTATTTACTTACTTACTTATTACTTACTTAGTTACTCACTTACTTACTTACTTACTTACTTACTCATTCACTTACTTATTTACTCACTACTCACTCACTCACTTACTTACTTACTTACTCATTCACTTGCTCATTCACTTACTCATTCACTTACTCATTTACTTAGTTACTCACTCACTCCTTACTTACTTATTTACTTACTTACTCATTTACTTACTCATTCACTTAGTTACTCACTCACTCACTCACTTACTCACTCACTCACTATGTATTTACTTACTTACTTATTACTTACTTACTTACTGACTGTACTGACTGACTGACTGATGACTGACTGACTGACTGACTGACTGACTGACTGAGATTGACTGACTGACTGACTGACTGACTGACTTACCTATCTATGATTAAGAAACTATTGTCTTCACCTAGTTGATAGACAGCTTAGGCTTTGTGCATTGACTGGGGAGGGTGTCTTCCTGTCATGTGAGACGAGTTTGTACATAATAGCTAGTTGTGTTGTGGTTCAGATCTTTAACTGTTTATTTATTTACTTTATATATATGTTCCTTTTTTGAAGACAAGATAGACAGACACACATGTCATTTACATGTAACCAAGATTATTCCCGTGATAGACTGATACAATATCAGTATAAAATATAAACTAGGTATAACATAAGGCGCTCCGAACGAATTCCATGTGCATTTACTCACAGGTGCCATGTGTATGGTGATCATGGCATAAGCCTTAAGCCTGCACATAAACTCATGAGCTGGCCAGGTCCTGAGGCCCTACCTAGACTGTGTTTTACGTAGTCTATATTTATACTGGTATTTTATCAGCCTACCGCTGGAATAATCTTGGTTACATGTAAATGGCCATGTGTATGTGTGTATCTTACCTTCAAAAAAGGAACATACATATAAAGTAAATAAATAAATAATTAAAGGTCTGAATCACAACACAAAAAGCTATTCTGTGTAAACTTTTCGCGGCAAAAACCATCACTAGTTGGTCTGGGACTTACTCATCCAGACCAGCCCGAGTTATACAGCAACAGCCTTCATGTCTACAGGCCATTTACCATCCACCACCAGTGACCCGCTTTGATGGGGATGGTCACTCCCCTACCACATTGCACGTTTCTTTTCCAAATGGGGAGATATAAAATGAGAGACTGATTGAGGGGAAAGGAGCTGATGAAGAGAGAGAAAGAGAACATGTGTGTGTGTGTGTGTGTGTGTGTGTGTGTGTGTGTGTGTGTGTGTGTGTATGTATGTGTGTGTGTGTACGTGTGTGTTTTACGTGTGTGTGTGTGTGTGTGGTGTGGAGTGTATGTTCTGATTATCTGGCCAAATGGTGACCTCTATTGATCGTTCATTTATTCATGACTCGAATGACATTCCCTGCTCCAGCTTGACAACGAACACACACACACACACACACACACACACACACACACACACACACACACACACACACACACACACACACAATACACACACACACACACACACAACACATATATTATATATATATTTATCATCATAGTATCATCTTCATTAATTAGGTCTTGGTCATCTTCATTAATTAGGTCTTGGTTATCTTCATTAATTAGGTCTTGGTTATCTTCATTAATTAGGTCTTGTCATCTTCATTAATTAGGTCCGGTTATCTTCATTAATTAGGTCTTGTCATCTTCATTAATTAGGTCTTGGTCATCAGCAAATAGTGATTCATTTTGGTCCTCAAGATTTGGATTTGCGTCCATCGTGATCCTGTCCATGTAAATTAAATCAGGATCAATAGAAGGGACCAAACAGAACCTTGGCGCACTCCTGTTTTTACATCAAACCAACTGCTGAGACTATCTGGTGTTTTCAATGCACTTCGACTGTGTTGGTACATCGCTACGACATTCTCTAATAACTATCCTTGAGCTCTTTGGTCTCTACAACTGCCCACAGCATATTTCTCTTCATTCTGCCGAAGGCCTTCTCTTGGTCAACAAATACCATGTTTAGTTCTTTGTCATACTCAAAGGTCTTTTCAGACGTCCGTTTAAGGGCAAAGACTGCATCTGTACATCAGTCTCCTTTCCTAAATCCGAACTGTACCTCAGTTAGTTGGGGTTCTACGACAGGCCTAATTTTCTGTTCCAGTACTCTAGCATACATTTTCCGTATGTGGTTGAGAAGCGAGATGTCCCGGTATGTCTTACAATCTCTCTTATCTCCTTTTGTTTTTTCCATAGGAGTATGACAGTTGCTTTTTGCCAGTCATCAGGGATTTTCTTTCCTTCTATGTCTGATTGAAAATCGTATGTAGCCATGCTACACCAATTATCTCAGCATGCTTTGATAACCTGAGTTGTTTTTGATAACTTCAGATGTTATTTGAACTGGTCCAGCTGCTTTGTCTGTGGGGCTTAATCTTATTGCTTCCTTGATTTCACTTTTGTGTATGCCAGGCTCCTCTTCATCACATTGTTTTGACTTAAATAAGCCATCATTTGTTCCTTCTGTTTGGGTTCAACAGCTCCTGGAAATAATCTTTCCATCTGTCTTTGTGTTTGGATCAAAAAGTGACTTTCCTTTTTTATCATTTATAATGCTGGATGGGTTCAATGGCTCGTCCCTCAGCCTCGTGCTCTTGACGCTTTTATGAAATTCTCGTGGTGCTGCCCACAAAGTTTTGCCATAATTCGCCATAATTCTTCCAAGTTTCATCCTTAGAGGCTTTGACTTTTGTCTTTGCTTTCTCTTCTTGTTTTTCTATAGGCTATGTACTCTTCCTCCTTTTTTTTTTTTTTTTTTTTTTTTTGATTTCACCTACATTTTGTATAGTTTCTTCTTGACTTTCAAAGCTTTCTTAATGGAGTCATTCCAGCAAGCAATCTTTTTTATATTCTCCCTTGTCCTCGCTTTTTGGTTCCACATCTTCTTAACAAAATGCTTACAATTTTTGTTTGAAAAATGTTCCATTCTTTCTCTATAGGGCCAACTTCATTTGGCAAAATTTTATAGGCTTCTTCAACGTCTGAAAATACTTCCGCCTTGATATTTTTCTTTAGTCATTTTGTTCGCTTATCAACTTTTCTAATTTAGCTTTATAGCGGGACTTGATCTCACTTTTCTTGTTGATCCGGTAAAAAAAAACAAAGGAAATTAAAAATCCCTTTGTCTTCAGTTGAAATATGTGTGTATTTATTGAACATAATACGCACAGTACAAACCAAACAAAAAGCGAACTCCTTTGACTCCCGCACGCTAATCACCAACTGCAAAAACGTAACCCTTTGATCCCTCACCCTATCTTTTAGCTTCCTGCAGGAAGCTGGGGGATAGGGTAAGCGAGTCAAAGCGTTAAGGTTTTGCTTTGCTAGCATGGTTGACAATGCAGGATGCTGGTGGACAGGGTGCGGGAATCAAAGGGTTTAATGTCTGCCAATAAAGTGACATTGTCATTCAGAAGGACACCATGTGCTACAAAAGCCTCAATAACGCAGCCCCCGATTACCTGTCAAGCCTACTTGAGATCTATCTTCCCTCACGTACCCTCCGCTCTGCCTCCGATCCTCTGACTTTTCGCTTTCCACGCACTAAGCTCAATACCTATGGTCCACGAGCCTTCTCTGTTTCTGGTCCACTTTCCTGGAACAAACTTCCTCTCTCTGTCCGTCAGCAACCTACTTTTGTCTCCTTCAAGTCCGCTCTCAAAACTCACCTTTTCTCCTCTGCATAAAATCCTGACCTCACTCAATCCCCTCTGCAGCCTGTCTCCACTCGGAAGGGAATCACATTGTAATATATAATTGTATATAATATGCTCTCTATAATTTTCCATTGCTTTTATTCTTTCTCCCCATTTTAGCGTGTGCGTGTGCGTGTGCTTTGTGTGGGTGGGGTGTGTGTGTGTGTGTGTGTGTGTGTGTGTGTGTGTGTGTGTGTGTGTGTGTGTGTGCGCTGCGTGCGTGTGTGTCTGTTTTAGCGTTAGATTTGATTTTATCAAGATTTTGCGCTATACAAAATAAAGTATTGTATTGTATTGTACATTCTTGCCAGCTATTATCCTAATGACCGTCTGAACTAATTACGGAGGGAAGGCACGGCCTAATCACCCAGAGATCCGAGAAGAGAATTACCTACAGCTGATGGAAGAAATTGCAGGAAAACTAGACGAGGCCTGCCTAAACAGTGTTCATAATTATGTCAGTGTGTGTGTGTGTGAGATAGTTTGCTATCGCTTGTTGTGGTATTTTGTCAGTCTGCATGCATGGCATCAGTCGACACAACTGCTTGGTATTTATCATGCCGTCAAGAGCAGATAAGGGAAAATGCGCGCTCCCTTTCCTTAACCATTATACCAACATGGTCAGGCCATACTGACAATTTTCCTTTTTTACAGAGAAACACTGTTTTATTCAGATAGCCGTAGCCCCTGTGAAGGGGTGTGAACAGTACACATACATACGGTGTCTAGATATTATACATGCATAAACAAATATCGTTATGTTAATTGCAGGTTTACATCATATTGTGAATCAGATGAAGCCTTTAATGCATTATTAATTTTTACACACACAGAGAACGAACAAACCAATGAAACGTATTTTAACTGAGGAAAAAGAATAAGTACATTAGCTTTCTGTGTGCGTGTGAGTGAGTGCATCAAACCCTTTTTAAATTTATTTAATCAAATTTAGAAAAGGCTAAAGCAAAGCTCGTCGACACCAGGGGATTCAAAAACACACCTGAACACAAATCTTAACATAACTAAGGACACTAAAACGTATATAAAAACGGGCCTGAATTACCTAGAATTGTTTCCGCGTTATCTCATTTCCCTAGAGCCAAAAATGCACTAAAACATGTACGTAGGACTTTATCGATAATACAGTGAATGGGCCAGCAAGCATAAATGACAGGAAGAAATGACAGAAAGCAAAGGCGGAAGAAAGAAACAAAGAGAATTACAGAAAAGATTAAACTTCTAGCACAGATATTCCAGAAGGTGGGGGATACTATTTATACTGAAAGAGCCCCCGGCATCCCCATAGGGGTCTGTGTGTGTATAACACACGGATGAGGTTCAAACACTGAACAGTTCTGCCCACATATGAACCTGACAGGTCGAAAGTATCGCCATCCTTTACTCATCAAGTATATGTCACTCAAGCACTGGCAGATGGAAAGTATCCCCACTCTTTATCCACCGGGTAAAAGTTACTCAAGCAGTATGGTGCCCAGAACTTACCGTTCGGAAGTCTAGAGTCTTACCCACTCGGCTACTCCAGTTTCTAGAGGATGGAAGTTGGTGGAAGATTGCGGCAGTCAAAAGGTTAGGTCGTGGGGCAGTGGTTCGTAACGCAGGAATCAATCTATTATGTATGAAACAGGTTGCGGTATCTACAATAAAGTCAGGAAGCTGGGGGATAGGCCGAGAGAGTCAAAAGATTCAGTTTATGGGATTATTTTGACTCTTACCTGGTTGACTTTTGCATAATATTATTACCTTAAAAATAAGCCACCTTTAAACCAAAAAATGGTCCTAGCAAACAACGTATGAAAAGACAGAGGGATTCCCAAAGACTTAAAAACTAAGAATCCTGAAAATTCTGATTTGGCCTGTTTTAGTGTATGGTTGCGAAGCCTGGACACTAAGGAAACACAAAGAAAAGAAAATCAATGCAGCAGAAATGTGGCTGTATTGACGACTTCTCAGAGTCAAATGGACAGACAGAAGAACAAACGATAGTGTGTTAAAGGAACTGAATGTCAGGCGCCAGCTGCTGACAGAGACCAACAAAAGAAAGCTGAAATACGTAGACATGGGATCAGAAACACCCAAACAGATTTGATATCAACGGTCCTGCAGGGAAAAGTTAAGGCGAGGAGAAGAAAGGGACGACTGCACACCTATTTCAACAACATCGCTGAAGTCTGTGATCTGGGGATCCAGGAGGTCGTCCCACAGATGTCTCAAACGTGTGACCTGGAGAAGACTTTGTGACGTCGAGCGTGGCTCTTACCGCCGATCCCGGTGAGGAGATAGGTGAGAGTGAGGTGAAGCTATATTCAAGCTTGATTGTAAATATGTACGAGTTTCATTACTCTTTGAACTGAACAACAATATGCACGTCAAAATAATCATCTATCTGTTTGATAGGGATGATTCAGAACTTTTCTTCATCCACTGTATCGAATAGTCGAAATGTAGCGAATGATATGTATTTCTGCCTACAATTCTTCTCCACATCCTCCATCCACAACACAAACTATTTAGCATGACCCTTCTCCACCCCTCCCCCCCCACCCCTCACTGTGGGGATGCCGGGGGCTCTTTCAGTATAAATAGTATCCCCACCTTCTGGAAATTCTGTGCTAGAAATTTTATGTCTCTCTCTTTGCTTTTGCCTTGTTCCTTTATTTTCTGGCAATTCTTCCTATCGATATCTGCCTTGCTGGTCCATTCATCTGTATGTGTTCGATAAAGTCTTATGTACTTTCTCTTAGGATTGATAATTGGGTACACGTATCAAGTGCATTTTTGGCTCTAGGGAAATGACGTGTACGGAAGCAATTTTAGGTAATGTAGGCCTGTTTTTGTATATGTTTTAGTGTCCTTAAGTTATGTTTCAATTTGTATTCAGGTATGTTTTTTTGAAATCCCCTGTGCGATAAATTGGACCGAGTGGTCAATACCAAGGGACATCACCTTAGATTATGTGCGCAAATGCATTGATATGTACACTTAATTGTCTTTTCCTTTTTTTCCTGTTGACGTATGGTGTATGTTTTGAAAACGGTTATAGCCCTGGAGTGGCTTACGCAGTCGGCTGGGCTTTAAACAAAAATAACGATGATTTAGCATGACGCTATTGTCAGTTCGGTAAATCATTTCAAA
>JAPXFY010000014.1:32935700-32948200 GCA_030674185.1 Monoplex corrugatus | reverse complement strand
CTCCAGTAAGCAACTCTTATTCATCTCCTTTCCTCCAGCATGTTGGAACTAGGTCTTACTCTTTTCATCTATTATTTATGTTTGTAGTAACATTTGATATCAATTGTGGGTGTTTTTGCCTGCTTTGTTGGTTTTTTTCTGAGTTTTTTTTTTCCTTAGTTTGCTTTGGTTCATTTTTGTTGTTATTGTTTTCTTTCACCTAATGTGCTAAAGATATGATCGTAGTGCTTTTAGCTCTTTTCCTCATTTCTTTCTTGTTTCTTGTTGGTTTAAATTTCACAAGTTGCCGCATTTGAGCCAATAGGTGTGTCAATTGTTTTTGGGGAGGGCTAACATAAGCCATGCTTGATGCCCTGCCCATGCTTTGCTGTATTTATGACTCTTCTTTTCTTGAATAAAATTCTGTTTAAACCAAAAGCATTTACTCCAAATGACAAAAACTCAAGGGCACAAAGCATACACACGCCAAGAAGAAGATGACAGTAGGGGACGGGAAAGGGAGGACAGGAAGAGAAGGAAGTATTATTCAACTTGTTTCATTTCAGTTATAAAACAGTTTTCACTTGTTAGTAAAAACAAAAGAAGATAGCCAAACATGCAGGTGATCGATGCTTAGGCTTTCATACTCAGTCATAATCAAACGTTTGCTGAGTTGCTAATCTACGTATTCGTGTCTGTGGTTTCGTCTACTATAAATCAATAGCTTGATTCATTTAGTGATCGATACCAACAATAATTGTGATGACCCAGTTAGTTGAACATCTTCTGGGGATAGAAACAGAAGTACATGTTTTACAATGCTACAGGTATAATGTTTGTGTGAGTGCATGTGTGTGTATCGTTCTTTGATTTAACGTCTTTTTACTATAAGTGATATTAGACGGAGAGGGGGGGGGGGGGAGGGGAAGAAAAAATATGAATAAAAAATAAAATGGAGAACGATAGTTGGACGGGTTGGATTGGGGACAGAGGGGAGACTCAGTAAATAGTCATAAGTAGGTGGGAGAATAGAAAAATGGAACGAAATCTTAACACTGACATTAGTAACAATTAATTCAACAATGTGAAGGGAAATTTTAACACTAAAACACAAGCTGCATAAAGTTAAAATGCGTGTGTTTGCGTTAGTGTGTGTGTGTGTGTGCGTGCGTGCGTGCGTGTGTGTGCGTGTGTATGTAAGAAATTGTATGTGTGCGTTAGTGTGTGCGTGCGTAGTGTGTGTGTGTGTGCGTTAGTGTGTGTGTAAGTGCGTGGTGTGTGTGTGTGTGTGTGTGTGTGTGTGTGTGTGTGTGTGTGTGTGTTAGTGTGTGTGTGATGTGTGTGTGTGTGTGATGTGTTGTGTGTGTGTGTGTGTGTGTGTGTGTGTGTGTGTGTGTGTGATGTGTGTGTGTGTGTGTGTGTGTGTGTGTGTGTGTGTGTGTGTGTGTGTGTGTGTGTGTGTGTGTGTGTGTGTGTGTGTGTGTGTTGTGTGTGTGTGTGTGAACAAGATTTAATCAGAAGAGCTTGCTAGTTTAATGCCAACTCTCTTTCACAAATGTACAAACAAGACAATATCCGTAAATGATTACAGTCATGATTCAGATGTAAGCCACTATTATCGAACTAATAAATGATATTTCAGTTCAAAACTTTTGTTTGTTTGCTTGTTTTTTTGTTTTTGTTTTGTTTTGGGTTTTTTGTTTGCGTTTGTTTGTTTGTTGGTTTGTTTGTATGTTTATTTGTTTTGTGTCAGTTTATAAAGTGGCTACTAACACTTGATTCGTAATTTTATCGTAACTTAATAAAAAAAATAAAAAAATGTTAAAAGCAAAATCAGGAGAGCCCGCAATCCTATGACCTGGGTACTATGAATGCTCATGCCTGCCTCATTTGTGGTCACATTGACACAAGAATTCTACTACACCATACCGCGAAGGAAGACTGTTCGCATTTCTTCCTGGGCATGGATTGTTTCAGACAGATCTGTGTGGCTGACTGCTAACAGCCAACGGTAGAAAACCTCTGGAATTTTGACGTGATTCCGTTTATCAGAGTCTCTCTCTCTCTCTCTCTCGCTCTCTCTCTCTCTCTCTCGCTCTCTTTCTTTCTTTCTCTCTCTCTAATTCTCTCTCTTTCTCTCTCTCTCTCTCACCTCTCTCTCACTCTCTCTCTCTCTCTCTCTCTCTCTCTGTGTCTGTCTGTGTGGTGTGTGTGTCTCTCTCTCTCTCTCCTCTCTTCTTTTTCCTCTCTGTCTCTGTCTCTGTCGTCTGTCTCTTTCTCTTCTCTCTCTCTCTCTCTCTCTCTCTCTCTCTCTCTCTCTCTCTCTCTCTCTCCCTCACTCTCCTCCATTCAGGAATGCTAAACCTCTGCGAATGCTTCTGACAGTTCGAGAGACTTTCACAGTATATCTTCTCTGACCTACATGCGTGAGGTTCACCATGAGGGTACCTCCTTATCGGACTCTGAAACATGTGTCCCTTCATTGAGTACGACGCGCAAGGCACTAAACAGTGCTTGCTCATTGGCTGCGAAATCCGCGCCACTCGAGCAGCAGCCAATGGGCCTTAGCGTTCCTGAGCAGTTCTCGAAGAATGTTGGGAAGCCGCCAAAGTTCCATTCAGGAAAAGGAAAACGAGTTTGTGAGACACGAGCCAGGACTTAGAAGGCCACTGCATTTTTTGCGTCTTAGAAATTGCTCTCTCTCTCTCTCTCTCTCTCTCTCTCTCTCTCTCTCTCTCTCTCTCTCTCTCTCTCTCTCTCTCTTCTCTCTCTCTCTCTCTCTCTCTCTTCTCTCTCTCTTCTCTCTCATCTCTCGCTCTCTCTCTCTTTCTATCCCTCTCCCTCTCTCCTTGTCTCACAAACACAAACACACGCAAAACGTTATTAAAACATTTAATGTAAGTGAAATTGTCTTGTATTAATACATGATTTCTTAATCAAATGACATAACTCTTGAGAATTATCTCCCATGTTGTATAGAACTTCTCAAATCTAACACAGTTTGCGCCACCCATTCAGCTAGCATAGAAGCAGATACAAAGTACAAAAACAGTAAGCTCAGAACACTCCTCTCAAGAGTTGTCCTTTGATTACGTTATAAAAATTCTCCTGCTTCCCTATTATTTCTTTGGTATTACATGATTTCTTGTCTGAAGATCTAATGCTGATGATGTGTGATTTAATGATTTATGTTTCTTCTAGAAAGTTATTTAATGCATCCCTTCAATCGGGCGTAAGGACTTTTCGATCAAACTCTGAGGCGCATGTACACACACTACACACACACACACACACACACACACACACACACACACGCGCGCGCGCACACACACAACCACCACACCACACACACACTCACCCACGAGACACACACACACACACACACACACACAGCGATTCGAGACACGCACCAAAAACAACAACTCACACAACATGACACCCATGAACAACAACACCACACAACACCCACACGACACCAGACAACATACACATGAACAACACACACACTGACAAAAGCATCAGCCAACACACAGACAACAACAGGCCATGACACACACACACACATCAAAACACATGGTATTCTTTAGGAGTATACAAAGTTGTCCCATATAATTGATCATGGTTATCATTGAACAACATTGATCAGTTGGTTTGTCCATTGAACAACATTGATCAGTTGGTTTGTCCATTGAACAACATTGATCAGTTGGTTTGTCCATTGAACAACATTGATCAGTTGGTTGTCCATTGAACAACATTGATCAGTTGGTTCGTCCATTGAACAACATTGATCAGTTGGTTTGTCCATTGAACAACATTGATCAGTTGGTTTGTCCATTGAACAACATTGATCAGTTGGTTTGTCCATTGAACAACATTGATCAGTTGGTTCGTCCATTGAACAACATTGATCAGTTGGTTGTCCATTGAACAACATTGATCAGTTGGTTCGTCCATTGAACAACATTGATCAGTTGGTTCGTCCATTGAACAACATTGATCAGTTGGTTCGTCCATTGAACAACATTGATCAGTTGGTTCGTCCATTGAACAACATTGATCAGTTGGTTCGTCCATTGAACAACATTGATCAGTTGGTTCGTCCATTGAACACATTGATCAGTTGGTTCGTCCATTGAACAACATTGATCAGTTGGTTCGTCCATTGAACAACATTGATCAGTTGGTTCGTCCATTGAACAACATTGATCAGTTGGTTTGTCCATTGAACAACATTGATCAGTTGGTTCGTCCATTGAACAACATTGATCAGTTGGTTTGTCCATTGAACAACATTGATCAGTTGGTTGTCCATTGAACAACATTGATCAGTTGGTTTCGTCCATTGAACAACATTGATCAGTTGGTTCGTCCATTGAACAACATTGATCAGTTGGTTGTCCATTGAACAACATTGATCAGTTGGTTCGTCCATTGAACAACATTGATCAGTTGGTTCGTCCATTGAACAACATTGATCAGTTGGTTCGTCCATTGAACAACATTGATCAGTTGGTTCGTCCATTGAACAACATTGATCAGTTGGTTCGTCCATTGAACAACATTGATCAGTTGGTTCGTCCATTGAACAACATTGATCAGTTGGTTCGTCCATTGAACAACATTGATCAGTTGGTTTGTCCATTGAACAACATTGATCAGTTGGTTCGTCCATTGAACACATTGATCAGTTGGTTCGTCCATTGAACAACATTGATCAGTTGGTTCGTCCATTGAACAACATTGATCAGTTGGTTGTCCATTGAACAACATTGATCAGTTGGTTCGTCCATTGAACAACATTGATCAGTTGGTTTGTCCATTGAACACATTGATCAGTTGGTTCGTCCATTGAACAACATTGATCAGTTGGTTCGTCCATTGAACAACATTGATCAGTTGGTTGTCCATTGAACAACATGATCAGTTGGTTTCATGATCCATTGAACAACATTGTCAGTTGGTTGTCCATGAACAACATTGATCAGTTGGTTCGTCCATTGAACAACATTGATCAGTTGGTTCGTCCATTGAACAACATTGATCAGTTGGTTCGTCCATTGAACAACATTGATCAGTTGGTTCGTCCATTGAACAACATTGATCAGTTGGTTGCATTGAACAACATTGATCGTTGTTCGTCCATTGAACAACATTGATCAGTTGGTTCGTCCATTGAACAACATTGATCAGTTGGTTTCGTCATGAACAACATTGATCAGTTGTTGTCCTTGAACAAATTGATCAGTTGGTTCGTCCATTGAACAACATTGATCAGTTGGTTCGTCCATTGAACAACATTGATCAGGGTTGTTTGATTCGTCCATTGAACAACATTGATCAGTTGGTTCGTCCATTGAACAACATTGATCAGTTGGTTCGTCATTGAACAACATTGATCAGTTGGTTTGTCCATTGAACAACATTGATCAGTTGGTTTGTCCATTGAACAACATTGAAAATCAGTTGGTTTGTCCATTGAACAACATGATCAGTTGGTTCGTCCATTGAACATATGTTTTTCCAAAAGCTTGTTACCAGGCTGTGAACTCAACTCTTCCACATTGATCACCTAAAACCAGCAGCACGCGGGGGAGGAATCAAAACTAAAAACGACAACAACAACAACAACAACAACAAAACATAACAAAAAACATTAAGGTATGAGCAAATCATTTGTTCGATTTGCATTCATTGTCATAGTTTACCATGAATTTTGTTATGCAAATTTCGGTTTATTGGATTTTGCTGTTGCATTGATCCAGAGAACCATGTAAAACTCACAACTAACACAGTTTATTAATTAAGTGGAGAGCACTCAAATTGAGACTTGTAGATTGAGGCAACTGAAATGTGGTTTCTAAGAAGAATGTTGAGAGTTCCTGGAGAGCAAAGAAAACAAACGAGACAGTTTTGAAGTAGGCAGACACGAGAAGAACATTCATGAAGAAGATTGGGAAAAGACAAGCAACATTTATAGGACATTTTATGAGGCAAGAGAAATTAGAGCACCTAGTCACAACAGGAAAGCTGGAGGGAAAAGGAGCACCAGGTAGACCCAGGAAGAAAATATTGGACGGACTTGCAGAGTGGTTGAGGACAGAGAGGGTGGGAGATGTACTTGCAGCGACAAGGGATAGATTGTCTGGAGGGCCATGATCGCCAAACCAGTGTGCAGGGCACATGATGATGACGAGTCTACGTGAACTATGCCTACAGACGTGTGGTGCAGATATGGAATTGCCCTGTCACGACTAAGCGTCTTGAACAAACTCCAATTTGATTCCAGTTCTTTTAGCTAGGCTTGCATCGTGATTAAAGTTCTTTTGAGAGAGCAGTGGACTCTAGATTTGGTCAATACCACCAGTTCAATCTCAGCCTATGCTATTAAATCCTGAAATTGTGTCATGTTTACTGTCTATCTGTATGCTTCAATCATCCCGGCTGTGTCAGCTTAGTGTTACATATGTTCCTTCTCTGTGTCACTGGCTAGATCTTTTGAGAGAGCAGTGGACTCTAGATTTGGTCAATACCGCCAGTTCAATCCCAGCCTATGCTATTAAACTGATCATGGTCGACTAAATTGTTTTGATAATTTCTTTTTTTTTTTTTTTTCGGTTTCTTTTGATAATTTTATTTCTTCAGAAAGTATATCGCACTTAACTCTTTGACTCCCGCACCCTGTCCACATGGATCCTGCATTGTCAACTATGCTAGCAAAACAAAAACTTACCCTTTGACTCCCTCACCTGCAGGAAGCTGGTGGATAGGGTTAAAGAGTCAAAAGGGTAAGTTTTTACAGTTGATGGATAAGGTGTGGGAGTCAAAAGTCAATGAAACTTTACCAAACCAAGCCCAAAACAAAAATCAAGCAAAAGAAAGCGAAACAAAACAGGTATATATATATATGTATTTATGTATATATACTCTATATATATATATATATATATATATTCAACTAGAATAAACAACAAAAACAAAAAAACCGTTCAGTTTTACAAGTTTTAGTGTATGTGTGTGAATGAGTTCAGTGACTCCCTCGTGTTGTGCTGTGTGTGTGTGTGTGTGTGTGTGTATGTGTGTGTGTGTGTGTGTGTGTGTGTGTGAATGAGTTCAGTGACTCCCTCTGTGTGTGTGTGTGTGTGTGTGTGTGTGTGTGTGTGTGTGTGTGTGTGTGTGTGTGCGTGTATGTGTGCGTGTATGTGTGTGTGTGTGTGTGTGTTGTGCGCACACAACAACATGGTTGCAAGCGTGCTAGTTTCAGCTTGCGCTCGAGCGTAAGCAAGAGGATGATGTGCGCAAATGCATTGCTATGTGTACTTAATTTTCTTTTGTTTTTTTTGTGTGTGTGTTTGTGTGTGTGTGTGTGTGTGTGTTGTGTGTGTGTGTGTGTGTGTGTGTGTGTGTGTGTGTGTGTGTGTGTGTGTGTGTGTGTGTGTTGTGTGGTTGTGTTTGTTGTTGTTGTTGAAGTTTTGTGTTTTGAAGCGGTTATAGCCCTGATATCCTCTACACAGTCGGCTGGGCTTTAAACAACAACAACAACAATAACAGTAAGCAAGAGGAACTTTTAGGGGTAATAAAAAGCAGATAACGCCCGCTAAGTAAAACAGCCTCAAGTCTGCTCCCATGAGGACACGTAGATGACGCAACAATATGGAGGCACAGCGTAATGGCACGTGACACGTGCTTTGAGCAGGAAACCAAAGCAGGCCCACTTAGAAGAACAGTTTGCAAGTTTGTGGTGTGGGGGGTCTACACTGCCGGCAAAATATTGTATTTAGAAGCTTTTCATTTATGGTCTTGAGTGGCCTTGAATATCGTTCAACCCCTCTTTTTCAGGGGGGAAAAAATCTCTCGCTTTCTTTTACGTGGAAACATTGAAAAAAAGAGCTTGCATGTTAAGCTACACAAGGCAAGTCTTTTCACCGTTGACACCTCGTGTGCGTGTGTGTACGTACATGTATGTGTGAATATACACGAAAATGAACTGGGAGAGGGTTTGTTGTTGTTTGTTTGTTTTTGTTTGTTTGTTGTTTGTTTGTTTGTTTGTTTGTTTGTTGTTGTTTTGTTTTGTTGTTGTTGTTCGTCGTTCGTTCGTTGTTTGTTTGTTTGTTTGTTGTTTGTTTGTTTGTTTGTTGTTGTTTGTTTGTTTGTTTGTTTGTTTAGGGACAAATTTTTAAACAAAATGAAACAATACTCTAACGTAAAATCTCAATTCTGTATTGGGACTAAAGGAAGTTGAAGAACGCATTAGAAAAAAAAACTGCTCTTAAATTTTGTTGACAGTTATAGGAACACGATTATTTATTTATTTATTTATTAGTTTATTTGTTGTTTGTTTGTTTGTTTGTTTTTGTTTGTTTGTTTGTTTATCTTATTATTATTATTTGTTTTTAACAACTCCTTGCTTTTTTTAAACGTATTTTAATCACCTTCGGATAAGCTGTTTAGCTTGGCCAGGCTAAGACAGATCAAATGCGCGCTTGTCAGCTGCAACATTCCCTTGGCTCACCTTACAGTGCCAATAAGGAATTTGTCCATTAACCCTTTGACTCCCGCACCCCAACCAGCAACTGCAAAAGCTTAACCCTTTGATTCCTTCACCCTATCTACCAAATTCTTCCTGCTGGAAGCTGGTGGATAGGGTGACGTAATCAAAGAGTTAAGTTTTTGCTTTGCTAGCATGGATGACAATGCAAGATGCTGGTGGACAGGATGCAGGAGTCAAAGGGTTAGTGGGCATTTTGAAGCTGCTGTCCTGGCACTCTTAATTTTTCAACTATGGGTCATTACAAGGCGAAAAAAAAAGGAAGCAGTCATAGTGTCTGGTCACATTTTTAGCCCTGTCAAATTGTGTGTTCTGCAGTGTTTCAACTGACGGAAAAAGATTTTGATATATGTGGGATATTGTTTTGCAAGGAGGATTTTTCCTCGCGAAATTTTGTACACCTGAGCTGAGCATCTGTGCATTGACAGTGGGGTTGGGGGGGGGGGGGGTTCTGTTATTTGAGATGAGTTTAAACAGAATAGCTAGTTGTGCTGTGATTCAGACCTTTAATCATTTATGTATTTACTTTATATATAGGTTCCTTTTCTTGAAGGTAAGATACACAGATACACATGTCATTTACATGTAACCGAGATTATTCCAATGATATACCGACAAAATACCAGTATAAAATATAGACTAGGTAAAACATAGTCTAGGTAGGGCCTCAGGACCTGGCCAGCTCATGGGTTTATGTACAGTTTTAAGGCATGTGCCATGATCACCATACACATAGCACCTGCGACATTTAGCGCATAAGGAATTCGTCCCGAGCGCGGAGGCGTCATCTTGAGAAACTGAAACTGAAACTGAAACAGAACTCTACGGTTTCACACACACACACACCAAACCCTGCTAAAGCCGCAAAACGCCGAAACCAAGAAACGTGTAGCTGGGCTTCAAACAAACTGGCCTGTTTTCCGTTACAGAAGTACGCAAAAAGTACAATGACCCAGAAAAAGAAGGTTTTCAGTATGGTTTAACCAAAGTGTCTACTTGCCGCTTAATTAAGGCGCTAACGAGCGCAGCACGTGCAAGTTTAAAGTGCGTCTTATTGGTCTTACTTTGCGGCCCCTCGAGCGCTCGTGCACTTTCAAGAGCAAGTTCGACTTACGGAGAAAGACGAAGATGACGACACAATCGTTGTGACGGGACCATTAGCCTAAGATAAAACTGTCGCCTGCAGCATACCGACAGGTCAAAGAATGTCGGAAACTGGTAACAAGAACTCCAGTTTTACGGCCAGTGCCACGTGTGCCTGAATTTTTTGCGCTCTTAGAACCATGCGGAGGTTAACTTTTACCTCCAACACACCCATCCACCCACCACCACACACCCACCACCCCACTTTTGTCCTCTTCCTTCACCTTGCTCCGGTGTTCACCTCATGAACGGCAGCCCCGGGTTCAGTGAATTATGTTGAGACATACTTTGGGAAAGCTGTAAAAGTGTTAACGTTGAAATTTCGCACGTTGTTTTTGTGACTGGATTACCCTCCCCCCCCTCCCCCCCCCTGCATTCGCTCATGGTTATGCCTCAAATAATTAGTCTGGTGATCTGCCCATTGTGGGGATGCCGGGAGATCTTTCAGTATAAAATTAAATAGTATCCCTACCTTCTGGAAATTCTGTTAGAATTTTCCACTTTTCTGTCACTCTCTTTGTTTCTGCCTTGTTCCTTTGCTTTCTGGCCGTTCTTCCTATCATTTTCTGCCTTGCTGGTTCATTCGCCTGTATGTCTTCGAAAGAGTCTTACGTAATTTTCTCTTAGGATTGATAATAAGGTAGGCTACATGTATTGAATGCATTTTGGGCTCTAGGGAAATGAGATACGCGGAAGCAATTTTAGGTAATTTAGGCCTGTTTTTATGTATGTTTTAGTGTCCTTAGTTATGTTTCAGTTCGTATTCAGCTATGTTTTTTAAATCCCCTGACGATAAATTGGAGTGGTCATCGCCAGGGGCATCTCCTTAGATTACGTGCGCAGATGCATTGGTATGTGTACATAACTGTCTTTTCCTTTTTTCCCTGTTGAAGTATTGTGTGTATGTTTTGAAACAGTTATAGCCCTGATATGGCTCTACGCAGTCGGCTGGTCTTTAAACGAAAATAACAATAACAATAAAAAGTCCGGTGGTCTGGATGAAAGATGTGTTTTTTGTCAAGTCCTCTTTGTTGCCCAGAACTGACCTTTCAGAGCTGCTCCATGTTGTTTCAAGAGCTTGCTAACGCATGGGGTTTGATTAGGCTCACGAGATCTGTGAGGTAATCGCTGGCAGATTTGGGTGGAGCGCATATGGAATTGTCCGAGTGCGATGAATCCCAGTTGAACAAACTCCGGACTCCAAACTCAATTTGGCCTATGATCATGTCTTTTTTAGCTTGTTTTTATTCATTTTCAAATACATGGCATTTACAAACATCTTGAATTGTATACAATGTATAATCAACAGTTTGATCTGTTTTCACTTTACAGCGAAAACATCATGAGAAACCTAGAGGAAGACCCTGGATTAAAGGTTGGAGGAAAAATGATAAACAACATTCGATACACAGATGACACCGTGCTAATTGCAGAAAGTGAAAGGGACCTACAAAACCTTGTGAATATACTAGAAATAGAAAGCAAAGGTAAGGGGTTGGAACTAAACAGCAGGAAGACTGAACAGTAAGTGATCAGTAAAAAACATGAAATCCCCTCATGCAAAATAACAGGGAACGGCACAACCTTGAGACAGGTTGATAAGTTTAAATACCTGGGAACGATCATTTCACCGGACGGCAAATGCATATCAGAAATAGCCGGCAGAATCGGCTAGGCCAAAACAGCATTGAAGAAGATGAAAAGCATTCTTACCAACAAATGCCTATCAATTAACATCAGGAAGAGAGTTCTTGAATGTTATATTGAACCAATACTGTTGTACGGTTGCGAGGCGTGGATAGTCAACAAGCAAAGCCAGAACAAGATTGAGGCAGCCGAGATGTGGTTTCTAAGAAGAATGTTGAGAGTTCCATGGACAGCAAAGAAAACAAACGAGACAGTCTTGATGGAGGCAGACATATGTAGATCATATTCATAAGGAAGATTAGGAAAAGACAGGCAACATTTATAGGCCTTTTTATGAGGAAAGGGGAATTGGAGCACCTGGTCACAACGGGAAAGCTGGAGGGAAAGTGAGCAACGGGTAACCCGGGGAGAAGAAACTAAACGGACTTGCAGAGTGGCTGGGGGGGGGGGGGGGACAAGGAGGGTGGAAGAGATGCTTGGGGCAACAAGTGATAGAGACAGATGGAAGTTCATAATCGCCAACGCCATGCGGCAAGGCACCTGATGATGATGATGATGATGATGAATCAACAGATGTAACAAAATGTAGAAAAAACAAGCAATCGTTGCAATATATGTAGATACTACATCATACATACATCATGACGCTCATTTCTTTTATCTCTGTACAGTGGGCAAAACTGGAGAACTGCTCCGGTGACTGTGGTACTGTCTGGCATGGGGATCATTTTTGTTATGCTCAGGACGGGAGTTTCTTTTTCTTTATCATGGTCCTTGCCTCTCTCAAAGACATAGGATGGTTGCTGCTGTTGTAGTCTGTTTCCTGCCTTCGCCAGGGAGAGAGTCTGCTGGCTCTTTTCCATAGATGACACAGTGGTCAGGAATCCATTCCATAATTACTATGTGCTCGTTCTCCGTCACACTGGACAGAGCAGCAGGGAAATTTCAGTCTATTTCTGTTAGTTTTTGTATCTGGTGTTTCTTCGTTTGTGATTTACGCTTGACCGAAAATTTGCGCCTGTCTTGTCTTGTTGTATTAAATATGCGTTTTTATTCTTTTTTCGTGTTTTTTTCTGGTTCCTGTTTGCTTGAACGTGGGCAGTCACACTTGTTTTGGATTCTGTTAGTTCTGTCAATGCAGATCTGGTAAGACTGTTGGTAAGCGATTGAAGATTCTCTGTCA
>JAPXFY010000014.1:32895700-32930700 GCA_030674185.1 Monoplex corrugatus | reverse complement strand
ATGGTTGACAATTCAGGATGCTGGTGGAGAGGCTGCGGGAGTCAACGGGTTAAGTATTTGCTTTGTTAGCATGGTTGACAATGCAGGATGCTGGTGGGAATCAGAGGGTTAAATATTTGCTTTGTTAGCATGGTTGACAATGCAGGATGCTGGTGGGAATCAGAAGGTTAAGCTTTGCTTTGTTAGCATGGTTGACAATGCAGGATGCTGGTGGGAATCAGAGGGTTACGCATTTGCTTTGTTAGCTTGGTTGACAATGCAGGATGCTGGTGGGAATCAGAGGGTTAATTTTGCTTTGTTAGCATGGTTGACAATGCAGGATGCTGGTGGGAATCAGAGGGTTAAGTGTTTGCTTTGTTAGCATGGTTGACAATGCAGGATGCTGGTGGGAATCAGAGGGTTAAGTGTTTGCTTTGTTAGCATGGTTGACAATGCAGGATGCTGGTGGGAATCAGAAGGTTAAGTGTTTGCTTTGTTACGCATGGTTGACAATGCAGGATGCTGGTGGGAATCAGAGGGTTACGCATTTGCTTTGTTAGCTTGGTTGACAACGCAGGATGCTGGTGGAATCGGGGTTAAGTGTTATTAACTTTGTTAGAATGATTTAACAATGGGGCTTCGGAATCAACGGTATAACGTTTTGCTTGTGTTGCAAGATACAATGCAGGATGCTGTATCAATAATGTTGATTCGTCTTAGCTGTTGACAATGCAATCTGTGGTCAAGTCCATTTGATTCGTTCCATGTATAAATGAGGATCCTGTACAACTTATAAAGTGGTTAAGTTAACTTGTTGTGGTTTATGGTGTTCGACGTATCGGCTAGTGTTTCTGTGTTTGTCTGCTCGTTTTACGTAATGTTGAATCGTCTGTAGTAGTAGCAATCTTGTGTCAGTCATGATCGTAATAAAGGGGGTGTGTGTGTGTGTTGTGTGTGTGGTGCGTGTGTGTGTGCGTGTGTAGCGTGGTGTGTGTGTGCGGCGTGCGTGCGTGTGTGCGTGCGCGTGCGGGGCGCGGCGGCGTGCGTGTGCGTGGTGGTGTGTGTGTGTGTGTGTGTGTGTGTGTGTGTGTGTGTATGTCATTTCAGAACATGAAAACTAATCATTTTCACTCCTGCGTGGGAACCGTCGTGGCAGTTAAATCCAAGAAGAGGAGGTAGCAGGTGCGCGTGCACATTCACACACACACACACACACGCACGCACGCACGCACGCACGCACACACACACACACACACAACAAACAAACAAACACACACACACACATTCAGGGAGAAAGTTGGCAAGCAGCAAGAGGCAGACAGACGGGCAGACAGACACACCGACACAGAGACATACAGAAGTTGAAGCTTTTCATTTCAATCTCCGTGTTTTTTTGTTGATTTTTTTTTAAATAGAGGGAGATTGACTGAAGACATGTGTCTGTCTGTCTGTCTGTCTGTCTGTGTTTGACCAAAAGGTGTCAGCAAGATTTTCTCTGCTGTTTCTGGATGGATCTTCACAAAATTTTAGCTCAAAGGTGTGGATAGTTAAAGTGTTACGAATGCATACGTTTGGAAGTCATGGTGCTCAGGTCAAGGTCACACGGACCAAAGGAAAAAAAAAGCCTGAAATCAGCACATTTTACCTGGAGGTGTATGAGCAGCGCTTTCTAAGACACCTGACAATATTTACAGTCATTCCGATTTTACTGTTGTGGCAGTCCTCCAGTGTCCTCGCTTCACGTCGAGTTCAATGTCATCTGATCCTTCTCCGGCACTTATTCATGGGACATCTTATGGAGGCAAGAGAAATTTGAGCACCTGGTCACAACAAGAAAGCTGGAGGGAAAAGAGCGCCAGGTAGACCCAAGGAGAAAATATTGGACGGACTTGCGGAGCGGATGAATACAGAGAGAGTGGGAGAAGTGCTTGCAGCCACAAAAGATAGAAATACATATGGAGGGCCATGATCGCCAGCGCCATGCGGCAGGGCACATGATGATGATGATCATGCTTCTCCAAGGCCACAGTGACCATGAGAAGTACAAAATCTGGATTTTCTGGGATGAAAAAGAGAGAGTTACATTGCTGGACCACATTGTTTCTGTTCAAATCAAAGTTACTGTTTCTAAGATGACAAATATATATATGTATATATGTACAGGGCAACAAGTCTCTGTGTGTGTGTGTGTGTGTGTGTGTGTGTGTGTGTGTGTGTGTGTGTGTGTGTGTGTGTGTGTGTGTGTGTGTGTGTGTGTGTGTGTGTGTGTGTGTGTGTGTGTTGCCACTAAGGTGGCATAAAAAGTAGGACCGGAAAAAGTGAGCACAGTATCTCCAAGATCCTTAATTAAAAATCTTTAGATCATCACTGTCACATAGATGTGTTAGTGTATTTTTGGTTTATCTATCACAGTATATTTTTTTTTCGAAACAACTTCTATATGTTGCCACGGTTTTGTGGGTGCTTATTTTAGCTTGTTGTTTGGTGATGGACAGATGGGCTTCCTTGTTTGTGTGTGCTTGTATTTTTCTCCATGTGCTAAGTGCACGTAATACACGGAAGTAGATGTATTTATTGTCTGATTCGAAAGACAACAGCGTTCAGTCATAACAAGACTTCAGACGTTTTTGGTTTGATGTGTTTTTGTTTTTCGTTTTTGCTTGTTTCTCTTTTCAGGCAGAAGCTTTGTCCACTCATCTACTTCCAGTGCTTTTTGCGATTTCTTCTTCGCTTCTTTGGTTTCTCTTATCAGTTATCTTAATCTACGGGTTTACACTCCTATCTCTTTCTTTCTTTTTTTTCTTCCCGTTTCTTTTCTTTTCGTTTTTACTGCATGGTAAAAGGGGATACAGATTCAGTTCAAATGTTGAGTGTCTAAACTGTCTGTCAGTCTGTCTGTCTTTAATCTAATGCGCTAGGATGGATATTTGTCAGAATGGCAAACGAAGTTTACTGGTAGTGTACCTGGATCTTTGTTGAGGCATGTGTGTTAATTTCCTATCAAAGGAAATGGAAAATGTCTGATATAAGCACACTTTCTCTTATCAGTTGCCTGCAAAATTAATAGAGAAATATCTGGGAACTTATATCTCACCAGACGGCAGATGCACATTAGAAATAGCCAGCAGAATCGGCCAAGCTAAAACAGCATATAAGAAAACCAGCAGAATCGGCGAAGCTAAAGAAAATAAAAAGTGTTCTTACTAATATATGCATATCAGTTAACACCAGGAAGACAGTTTTCAGTGTCACATAGAACCGTTCTACGGATGTGAAGCGTGGACAGTCAACAGGCAAAGTCAGAACAAGATTGAGGTAGCTGAAATGTCATTCCTAAGAAAAATGTTGATTCTCATGGACAGCAAAGAAAACCAACGAGACAGTCTTGAAAGAGGCAAACACAAAAAGAACTTTAATGAAAAGGATTAGGAAAAGGCAAGCAACATTTATAGGATAGTTTAAGGGGCAAGAAAAGTTAGAGCACCTAGTCAAAAGAGGAAAGCTGGAGGGGAAAAGAGCACCAGGTAGACCCAAGAAGAAAATATTGGACGGACTTGCGGAGTGGATGACGACAGACAGGGTGAGAGATGTACTTGCAGGGACAAAAGATAGATTCGTATGGAGGGCCATGATCGCCAACGCCATGCGACAAGGCACATGATGATTATGATGATGATGATTGATTGTGATTGATTGATTGATTGATTGATTGATGATTGATGATTGATGATTGATGATTGATGATGATGAATGATGATGATGATTGATGATGATGATGACGAGACGACGACCGACGAGACGACGACGAGACGATTAATGGTGGTGGTGGTGGTGAGGAGGAGGAGGAGGACAATGGTGGTGGTGATGGTGGTGATGGTAGTGATGATGATGATGACGACGACGACAACGACGACGACGACGATGATGATGATGACGACGACGATGATAACGACCTCTCCAGTCCACCCCATCTCATCGCCCGGTGCAGTGTGGGTCTTCACATGGAATATCAGACCGGCCCTGGAGGTACAAGTTCTCTCGTGAGCAGGCACTGCATAGTAAGAAGACAGACAGCCCTGAGTTCTGCCTCCGCCGATCCCTCTTTGATTATGTCTTTCGTGCACTGCTGTCGCCAGCCCAGTCTGGTGTGGGCAAAGTCTGCCCAGTTCGTGGTACTGATGCCTTCAGACTCTCCTTGTATCCCTTTAACCCTTTGACTCCCTCTGCCTATCCATTAGCATCGTGCTTTCTAAACCATGATAACAAAACAAAACTAACCCTTTGATTCCCTCACCCTATCTATCAGCTTCCGATTCCCTCAACATATCCAACAGCTTCCTGCAGGAGGGGAGTCAAAGGGTTAGATTTTTTGCTGGTGGTGGATAGGGTGCGGGAGTCAAAGGGTTAATGGTCTTCTCTGGTTCCGGTGTCTACCCTTCAGCTTTCTGCACAATACAGCATGTTTGGGGTGTTCAAATAGTAACGAAGGTAGAAAATCTGCGCATCCCTCTTTCTGCTGCTTGTTTGACAGAATGATTATTATGATGTGAACCATCAATAACTTGGCAGATTTGAGATGGGTGACATTCAGCGTCATGAGCACGCCATCACAACGTGGCATTGTCTCGTCAAAATATTATGACTGAGCTGTCTAACAGTCCGGGTCAGGGGTGCACTGTGTCGCTTCACAGTACATGCGTGTGTACCCCCGGTGACCCGCACGTGAAAAGGCTGAGTCTAAACGAGAGGGAGTGAACTCTGGGATCACAAAAAAGAGGTGAAAAAGTGACCTCCCTTGCTCCGGGCGTCCCAAAGCCGCGGCTGACATGGCGTATGATTCATAACCCATTCGTCCCACCCCCCACCCCCCCCCACCCCGTTCACCTATCCAGAACGCTGTGAACAAGGTGAGGAATGAAAGAATTGATGAATGTCGGTAAGATCAGTGCTTTCAGTGTATACAGCTTAACACCAAGTCAACATTTGACTGGAGAAGGAAAATATTTTAAATTGATTGTGCAATGGTCCGTTACCTGACCCTTGAGTACGTTTTCACCCATTGACATTTGGAGTAGTTCGGTTTAAGTCTGTATTTCACCTGTCAGCAAACGGCACAACTTTGAGACAGGTTGATAAGTTTAAATATCTGGGAACGGTCATCTCACCAGACGGTAGATGCACATCAGAAATAGCCAGCGGAATCGGCCAAGCCAAAACAGCATTCAAGAAGATGAAAAGTGCTCTTACCAACAAATGCCTATCAATTAACATCAGGAAGAGTTTTTTTGAATGTTATATAGAACCGATAATGTTATACGGTTATGAGGCGTGGACAGTCAACACGCAAAGCCAGAACAAGATTGAAGCAGCCGAAATGTGGTTTGTAAGAGGAATGTTGAGAGTTCCATGGACAGCAAAAAACAAACAAACAAACGAGACAGCCTTGATGGAGGCAGACAAAAGAAGATCATAAGGAAGATTAGGAAAAGACAAGCAACATTCATAGGCCATTTTATGAGGAAAAGGAAATTACAGCATCTGATCACAACAGGAAAGCTGGAGGGAAAGAGAACACCAGGTAGACCCAGAGAGAAAATATTGGACGGACTTGCAGTGTTGCTGAAGACAGAGAGGGTGGAAGATGTACTTGCAGCGACAAGGGATAGATGCATATGGAGGGCCTTGATCGCCAACGCCATGCGGCAGGGCACTTGATGATGAACTGCAATGGTCTGTTACCTGATGCTTCAGTATGTTTTCACCCACAGATATTTGGAGCAGCTCGTTCTATGTCTGTATTTCACCTGACTGTATTGTTACCCTCAATTTGCTTTATATCCATCTAATACTTCTTGCTTTATATCCATCTAATACTTCTTGCTTTATATTCATTTAATACTTCTTGCTTTATATTCATTTAATACTTCTTGCTTTATATTCATTTAATACTTCTTGCTTTATATTCACTTAAAACTTCTTGCTTTATATTCATTTAAAACTTCTTGCTTTATATTCATTTAAAACTTCTTGCTTAATTCATTTAAACTTCTTGCTTATATTCATTTTAAAACTTCTTGCTTTTATATTCATATTAAAACTTCTTGCTCCTACAATTCATGTAATACTTCTTGCTAACCTTTATTTCTACATCTTTCCTATTTATTTCAGTCGGGTTTTTTTTTACGCCTGACCCTGATAATCGTAAATATAATTTTTATTCTTCACTGACACTAATCAGTGCACTATGGTTAGCTTTGTTTAGTTCGCAGCGATTTCTTTTTTTCACTTAGGATGGCAGAATATTGGGTGGAGAGCAATAGAACTGTCCATGTGTGGTGTAATCCGTGCTGAGACAACTTCAAAACTCTAAACTCCATTGTGACTTGCTGTTAATAAGAGATGCAGTGGACTTACGTATGTGTGACTTACTGTTAATAAGAGATGCAGTAGACTTACGTATGTGTGATTTGCGTTAATAAGAGATGCAGTGGACTTACGTATGTGTGACTTGCGTTAATAAGAGATGCAGTAGACTTACGTATGTGTGACTTACGTTAATAAGAGATGCAGTAGACTTACGTATGTGTGACTTACTGTTAATAAGAGATGCAGTAGACTTACGTATGTGTGATTTGCCGTTAATAAGAGATGCAGTGGACTTACGTATGTGTGACTTGCTGTTAATAAGAGATGCAGTAGACTTACGTATGTGTGACTTGCTGTTAATAAGAGATGCAGTGGACTTACGTATGTGTGACTTGCTGTTAATAAGAGATGCAGTGGACTTACGTATGTGTGACTTACTGTTAATAAGAGATGCAGTAGACTTACGTATGTGTGACTTGCTGTTAATAAGAGATGCAGTAGACTTACGTATGTGTGACTTGCTGTTAATAAGAGATGCAGTAGACTTACGTATGTGTGACTTGCTGTTAATAAGAGATGCAGTAGACTTACGTATGTGTGATTTGCCGTTAATAAGAGATGCAGTGGACTTACGTATGTGTGACTTGCGTTAATAAGAGATGCAGTGACTTACGTATGTGTGACTTCTGTTAATAAGAGATGCAGTGGACTTACGTATGTGTGACTTCTGTTAATAAGAGATGCAGTAGACTTACGTATTTATTCTCGTAATAGCTGGACAGCAATTTTACTCTCCATGCTCAGCAATTGTTGAAACTCCCATGCTAGTTGGTTCGCCTCATTTGGGCCCCAACACAGTATTTTTGATGTCATTAACTCAAAAAGTGCGACTGCCCGCGTTCAAGCAAACAGGAACCAGAAAAAAAAAACACGAAAAAAGAATCACAACGCGTATTTTGTCTGGTTGTATTAAATAGCATTCCGATTTTTTTTTTTTCGTTTTTTTTTTTCTTCTTCTTGATCATTAACTCAGTCGCTTGGAGCGCCATGGTTCCATTCCTTGGGCGGGCCACAGCTAAACGCAGGGGTTTTAGGTTCGATCCTTCGATGGGCCAGAGTTTTAGGCAGGCTGGTTGGCTCTTGATAGAGCTGTGGACCCAAGACTGTCTTGTGTTCGATCCCACCCTGCAACATAAAAGTTGGCTTGTTCACCGTCTGTCTTTAATGTTCATTTCTTTCTTCTTACCAAGACTTCAGAAAGGCAAGAAGGCTAACTGGTCTTCAATGGGTGGGACCTGGGAAATCAACCTATCTCTCCAATGTTTTATATCAAGGCAGCCGGGCAATGCCCTTCTCTTCACCTAAAGTGGGATCTTTAGCGTGCGCAGCCAGAAGGCACACGGGTCCGACTCGTTTTCCGTCCCCTTTTGAAGGACTAGACGTTCAGTTCGATTTTCCGGTCAAACTGAGGAGAAAAGTCGAGGCCTCTACTGGGGAGCGAACCCTGGGACCTCGAGTGTAGTTATTGGCGGCGAACGTCTGAACCATTCTGCCACTCTCTCCCTATGGCCGACAAGGATAATTTATCACAACCTTCCGATGATATTGTATGATAGATTTCCTAGCACAGTGAATTCCACTGAATGACCTTGGGTCTGCTATGTGCTGAGGGACTGGAATGTGCCGCATGGAATCAACGCCACTGAACGAAGCAGAATATGGATCAGAAAACGGGTCTCTGATGGAATGTGTGCGCGCGCGCGCGCGCGCGCGCGTGTGTATGTGTGTGTGTGTGTGTGTATGAGGGTGTGTGCGTGAGAATGTGTGTTAGAGGGTGTGTGTGTGCGTGCGTGTGTGTGTATGCGTGTGTGTGTGTATGTATGTTGTGGGGGTGTGTGGGTGTGTGTGTGTGTGTGTCTGTGTGTGTGAGGTTGCATGTATGAGAATGTGTGTTGGATGGAATGTGTGTGTGTGTGTGTGTGTGTGTGTGAGGGTGTGTGCGTGAGAATGTGTGTTAGAGGTGTGGGTGTGTGTGTGCATGCGTGTGTGTATATGCTGTGTGTGTGTGTGTGTGTGTGTATGTGTGTGTATGAGTGTGTGTGTATGGGTGTGTGTGTGTGTATGCGTGTGTGTGTGTGTGTGTGTGTGTGTGTGTGTGTGTGTGTGTGTGTGTGTGTGTGTGTGTGTGTGAACGTGCCTGTGTAGTAGATAGGGGACAATTCGACGTGTACGGTAATTGAAAAGGGACGTGTGTGTAATTTGGAGACGTCCCCAAAATACACAAAATTAAAATTGGCTCAAAATCACAAAATAAGCTTAAAATAATATACCGTTGCGTATAAAATATACATTACGTAATTTTGAAAAATGTTCCCTAATTACTACGTATTTCGCTTACACTAATTTGGGGATGTCCCTTAATTGCTACATCCCACTGACCCTGTTCTCACACAGATTGAGTCACACAGCTTTTCAGTCTTAGTCGGTTTCAAAGCGTATGTCTTTGGCTTCTTTACTGTCTGAGATTGATCTATTGTTTTCTTTATGGTTTTCTGTTTATTGTTATTGCTTTGTAAGTGCTGATGGTGTTATTGTTGTTATTTTACCACCTTTCTTTTAAAGAAAATAGATTGTTGTCTAGCACTGTCATTAAGAGATTTTTTGACTGAATAATTTACATTTGTGTCGATTAATTTTATGGTGTTTTGTTTTAATAAATACATGTAATTTTTCTTAATTAAATGCTGTCCGTGTGGCTTGATTTCAATTGTTAATTTATTTATTTATCATTGTTTTTGTATGTATGTTTGTTTGTTTGTTTATTTATTTACGTGTTTATTTATTCATTTATTTGTTTATTGTATCAATCCGCCAGAATGACTCCATAAGTGCTTCACCACAGACCTACTTAACATCACACAGACATGTAAACAGCCTTGTCGGATTGTTAAGGGCACTTGAGATAAACTGCTCCGAGTTTGGAGTTTGCTCATGAGGTATTCGTTGCATTCTGACAATCCCTTATGCGCTCCACCAAATCTGCCATCTTCTGTCTGACAGACCATCTAAGCCTGCGTAGAACTGCATGTGCTGACAAGGTCTTGAAATGGAGGGGGGGGGGGGGGAGGACAGCACCTATGAGACCCTCAACTGACACTGCCAGAAAGATTAAAACATAAAGATGGACAGTGAACTCAAGTTTTTTTTTTATGGTGCGGGCTGGAACTGGACTCGAGACATCAGACCGTGAGATCCAGGGTTCAGATCCAACTACACTCACACACACACACACATACACACATACACACACGCACACACACACACACACACACACGCACGCGCACACACACAACCGCAAACACAGACGCACACACACACGCGCGCGCGCACACACCAGCACACACGCACGCACACGCACAAACGTACATGCGTACACGCACGCACGCACACATGCACACACACGCACAAACACACGCACGCACATACGTGCGCACGGACGCACGCACGTACGCACTTGATACCGAATCTTTCACGTACACAAACTCTGTGTGGTAGCAAGATCTTCACAACAATACCGATGTGAAAGAATTAAAACAACAGAGAAAGAGCCAACCTACACGGCCTTAAAGGCATATTGGTTACCTTCGAGTCCATTTTCATAGACAACAAATATTTACATTGGAGGCCAACGCATGGAGATCAGAATGTTTACGTCTCCAAGATGAAGGTAGACTGCTATACTGAAATATATGCTTGCTCCTCCTCACGCTCCTTCGATTGGTTCAGCCACCCTGGGGAAATGGGAGGGACATATGTGAGTGACGATTCCAATCGCGGGTTTCATTCCACCGATTCCCACCAAAGTTCTCTCCAATTGGTTCCTCCTGAATTCCTCCCCCCCCCTTTGTTCCCCCCCCCCCCCCCCCTGAGTCCATCCGTTCGGTTCTCTCCCAAATCTCCACCCCACCGCCATTCCCCCTGAAGTTCTTTTCCATTTGTGCCCCTCCCAACCGCTTCCATCTTCCTCTGAGCGTCTTTACTCAAATTTCTTCTCAGTGCCCCCACTCCCCAAGATCTAACCCAGAGTTCCCTCTCTTAAGTAAACCCCCTTCCCCGCCCGACTCCCCTTCATTGGTTATCTTCTCCTGAAGCTTCCTTTCCCAATTTCCCTTGTCTATAAATTCCTCCAATGTTTCCCTCCCCTTGTTCTTCTTGCCTCAAGTTTCCTTTCCTTGTTTCTTTTTGAACTTCCCATCCGCTTGTTTACTCCTCCCAACCAACAGTTTCCTCCAATTTGTCTCTCCCAGAGAGTCTCCTCCCACACCCCTAAATTGTTCTCTCCTATTTTCCATTCTACTTGTACACCTCCTTCCACTTAACCCAAAGTTCTCTTCAACTTGTATCCCTCCCTCTCTCCACCTTCCTTTAGGTTCCCTTCCACTACCTTTCCCCCTTCCAAAAATTCCATCGAAGTTTCCTTCTCTTGTCTCTTTGTCCTGAAGCTTATTCCTTTGCTCACCCTGCCCTGAAGTTCCCTCCTGCTTGTTTCCCCATTCCAGCCCATTGTTCCCTTACTTTTTGTCCATCTGCCAAACTCCCCCTCCCCTCCTGAGTTCCCTGGCGCTGGTTCTGTTCTCCTCCAGTGTTTCCTCTAATACTTCCTCTCCAAGTCTTAACTTCCCTCCCCCTGCTCTCCTTGCCCTGTGATTCCTTCCCTATGGTTCTCCTTGAAGTTCCTTCCAACTTGTCCTCTCTTTCCACCCCAAAATTGCATCCCATTTATCCCCCTGGTTCTCTCCCAAATTTCCACCCCATCGTTCCCCTCCCAAATTCCCCTCCCCCTCCCCTCCCCCGACACACAACCCTTGTTTTTGTTCCTCTCCCCCCCCCCCCCCTTAAAATCCTTCCCTCTTGGTCCACTTCCTTATTTTGTAGTCTGCCTTTTACTTCCTTTATTACCTCCACCTAGAGTTCTCTCTCCCATCGTTGTCGTTGTTGTTCTCGTTGTCGTCGTTGTTGTTCTTCTCGCTGTCGTCGTTGTTCTCGTTGTCATTGTTCTTCTCGTTGTCGTCGTTGTTCTTCTTCTCGTTGTCGCCGTTGTTCTCGTTGTCGCCGTTGTTCTTCTCGTTGTCGTCGTCGTTGTTCTTCTCGTTGTCGTCGTTGTTCTTCTCGTTGTCGTCGTTGTTCTTCTTGTTGTCATCGTTCTTCTCGTTGTTGTTGTTCTCGTTTTTGTTCTTGTTCTCGTTGTTCTTCTGGTTGTCGTTCTTCTCCTTTGTTCTCGTTGTTTTATCATTGTTGTTGTTCTTGTTGTTCTCGTTGATGTTCTCGTTGTCGTTCTTCTTCTGGTTGTTGTTCTCGTTGTCGTTGTTTTCTCTTTGTCGTCCTTGTTCTCGTCGTTCTTCTCTTTGCCGTCGTTGTTCTTGTTGTTCTCGTTATCGTCGTTGTTCTAATTGTCGTCGTTGTTCTCGTTATTCTCGTTGTCGTCGTCGTTCTTTTCGTTGTTGTGTTCTTCTCGTTGTCGTCGTCGTTGTTCTTCTCGTTGTCGTCGTTGTTCTTCGTCTCGTTGTCGTCGTTGTTGTTCTCGTTATCGTCGTGGCCTCGTTGTCGTTGTTCTTCTCGTTGTCATCGTTGTTCTTCTTGTCGTCGTTGTTCGTCTCGTTGTCGTCGTTCTTCTTCTTGCTGTCGTTGTTGTTCTTCTCGTTGTCGTCGTTTTGTTCTCGTAACGTCGTTCTCGTTGTCGTCGTGTTCATCTTCTCGTTGTCGTTCTTCTCGTTGTGTTGTTCTCATTGTTGTTGTTCTCGTTTGTTGTTGTTCTCGTTGTTGTTCTTGCAGTTGTTCTTGCAGTTTTCTCGTTGTTCTCGCTGTTGTCGTTCTCGTTGTTCTCGTTGTTGGTGTTCTCGCAGTCGTTTTCTCGTCGTTGTTCTCGTTATTGTTGTTCTCGTTATTGTTGTTCTCTTGGTTGTTGTTCTTGTGGTTGTTCTCGCTGTTTTTTGTTCTCGTTGTTTTTGTTCTCATTGTTGTTGTTCTCATTGTTGTTCTCGTTGTTGTGCTCGTAGTTTTCGTTGTTGTTGTTGTCGTTGTTGCTGTTGTGCTCGATGTTGTTGTTCTCGTTGTTGTCTCGTTGTTCTCGTTGTTGTTGTTGTTGTCTCGTTGTTCTCGTTGTCCTTCTCGTTGTCGTCCTTCTCATTCTTGTCCTTCTCGTTGTCGTCGTTGTCGTTCTTCTCGTTGTCGTCGTTGTCGTTCTTCTCGTTGTCGTCGTTTGTCGTCGTTGTCGTTCTCTTCTCGTTGTCGTCGTTGTCGTTCTTCTCGTTGTCGTCGTTGTTCTTCTCGTTGTCGTCGTTGTCGTTCTTCTCGTTGTCGTCGTTGTCGTTCTTCTCGTTGTCGTCGTTGTTCTTGTTCTCGTTGTCGTCGTTGTAGTTCTCGTAGTCGTCGTTGTCTTTCTCGTTGTCGTCGTTGTAGTTCTCGTAGTCGTCGTTGTTCTCCTCAGTGTCGTCGCTGTTTTCGTTGCTGCTGTTCTCGTTGCTGCTGTTCTCGTTGCTGCTGTTCTCGTTGTTGTCGTTCTTGTTGTTGTCGTTCTCGTTGTTGTCGTTCTCGTTGTTGTCGTTGTTGCTGTTGTTCTCGTTGTTGTTGTTGTTGTTGTTCTCGTTGTTCTCGTTGTTGTTGTTCTCGTTGTCGTCGTTGTTCTCGTTGTCGTCGTTCTCGTTGTCGTTGTTGTACTCGTTCTTCTCGTTGTCGTCATTGTTGTTCTTCTCGTTGTTGTTGTTCTTCTCGTTGTCGTCATTGTTCTTCTCGTTGTCGTCATTGTTCTTCTCGTTGTCGTTCTTCTATTTGTTGTTCTCGTAGTTCTCGTTGTCGTTTTTCTCCCTGTTGTTCTCGTTCTTGTTCTCGTTGCTGTTGTTCTCGTTGCTGTTGTTGTCGTTGTTGTGTTCTCGTTGTTCTCGTTGTTCTTGCAGTTGTTCTCGTTGTTCTTGCAGTTGTTCTCGTTGTTGTCGTTCTCATTCTCATTGTTGTTCTCGTTCTTGTTGTTGTTGTTCTCGTTGTTGTTCTTGCAGTTGTTCTCGTTGTTGTTGTTCTCGGTATTGTTGTTTTCTTGGTTGTTGTCCTTGTGGTTGTTCTCGCTGTTGTTCTCGTTGTTCTCGTTGTTGTTCTCGTTGTTGTTCTCGCTGTTGTTCTCGCTGTTGTTGTTCTCGTTGTTGTTGGTTGTTTTTCTCGTTTTTCTCGTCGTCGTCGTTGTTCTCGTTGTCGATGTTGTACTCGTTTTTCTCATTGTCGTCATTGTTGTTCTTCTCGTTGTCGTCATTGTTCTTCTCGTTGTTCTTCTTCTTCTCGTTGTCGTTCTCGTAGTTGTTCTCGTTTTTGTTGCTCTCGCTGATGTTCTCGTTGCTCTTAATTCTCGTTGCTGTTCTTTTCGTTATTGTTCTCGTTGCTCCTGTTCTCGTTGTTGCTGTTGTTCTCGTTGTTGCTATTGTTTTTGTTGTTGTTCTCGTTATTTTTTCTCGTTTTTCTCGTTGTTGTTCTCGTTGTCGTTGTTCTCGTTGTCGTCGATGTTGTACTCGTTGTTGTTATTGCTGTTCTCGTTGTTGCTGTTCTCGCTGTTTTTGTTCTCGTCGTTCTCGTTGTTGTCGTTCTCGTTGTTGTCGTTCTCGTTCTCGTTGTTGCTGTTCTTGTTGTTGTTGTTCTCGTTGTTGCTGTTGTTCTTCGTTGTTGTTTTCTCGTTGTTGCTGTTGTTCTCGTTTTTCTCGTTGTCGTCGTTCTCGTTGTCGTTCTTCTCGTTGTCGTCGATGTTGTACTCGCCGTTCCTCTCGTTGTCGTCGTTGTTGTTCTTCTCGTTGTCGTCATTGTTGTTCTCGTTGTCGCCATTGTTGTTGTTCTCGTTGTCGTCATTGTTCTTCTTGTCGTTGTCATCATTGTTCTTCTTCTAGTTGTTGTTCTCGTAGTAGTTCTCGTTGTTGTTCTCGTACTTGTTCTCGTTGCTGTTGCTCTCGTTATTGTTCTCGTTGTTGCTGTTGTTCTCGTTCTTGCTGTTGTTGTTCTCGTCGTTGTTCTCCTTGTTGTCGTTCTCGTTGTTGCTGTTGTTCTCGTTGTTGCTGTTGTTCTTGTTGATGTTGTTCTTGTTGCTGTTGTTCTTGTTGTTGCTGTTGTTCACGTTGTTGTTGTTCTCGTTGTTGCTGTTGTTCTCGTTGTTGCTGTCGTTCTCGTCGTCGTTTTCTTTTCGTAGTTCACGTTGTTGTTGTTCTTGTTGCTGTTGTTCTCGTTGTTGTGGTTCTCGTTGTTGTTCTCGTTGTTGTTGTTCTCATTGTTGTTCTCGTTGTTGTTCCCCTTGTTATTGTTCTCGTTGTTCTTGTTGCTGTTCTCGTTGTTATTGTTCTTTGTTATTGTTCTCGCTATTGTTATTGTTATCATTGTTGTTGTTCTCGTTGTTATTGTTGTTCTCATGGTTGTGGTCGTTGTTCTCGTTGTTGTTCTTGTTGGTGTTGTTGTTCTCGTTATTACTCTCTCGTTGTTGTTGTTCTCGTTGTTGTTCTCGTTGTTTTTGTTGTTCTCGTCGTTGTTCTCGTTTTTGTTGTTCTCATTGTTGATGTTCTCGTTGTTGTTGTTGCTCTCGTTGTTGTTGTTGCTCTCGTTGTTGTTCTCGTTGTCCTCGTTGTTCTCATCGTTGTTCTAGTCGTTGTTGTTCTCGTTGTCGTTGTTGTTGTTGTTTTCGTCCTTGTTATTCTCGTTCTTGTTGTCCTCGTTGTTGTTGTTCTCGTTGTTGTTCTCGTTATTGTTGTTCTCGTTATTGTTGTTGTTCTCGTTGTTGTTCTCGTTGTTGTTCTCGTCGTCGTCGTTGTCGTCGTTGCTGTCACTTTTCTTGTCTTGGTGGTTTTTCGTATAGTCTTCTTGTTCCAGTTCCGGTGCACTTATCTCCCAACCTTGCCATTTGGTTTGTAAACAAGGTATTTTATGACTGGATCCGAATGGATCATGCAGCGCATGGATAGTTCTCAGATGCTTTTGTTTCTTTTGTCCCCTTGTATCTATTGTTCCAACTTCGTTTCTTCCTTTTACTTTCTTCTTCGCGTGCTCCTTTGTTTCTGTCTCTCTTCCTTTGCTTGTTCCTTTCTTTGTTTCTGTCTCTCTTCCTTTGCTTGTTCCTTTCTTTGTTTCTGTCTCTCTTCCTTTGCTTGTTCCTTTCTTTGTTTCTGTCTCCCCGTTTGTTAAGTCCGTTTTAGCTTCTTTATTTGGTTTGCTTCATTGTTGTCTTGTTTTTGTGTGCATTGCTTTGCTTTGGTTGGTTCTTTGTTTGGGGTTTTCTTTGTTTTGTTCCCTCGTTTGGTCTTTTCTTCACTTCTTGACATGCATTCTTGCTGTTGTCGTTTTTGCTTTCATAGTCTTGCTTTTCAGTTGGTGTTTTTCTGGTTCTTGTTGACTTAAGTGGGGGGGGGGGTTTGTTTGTTGGTTTGTTTTTGTTTGTTTTTTGTTGTTTTTTTTGCTTGACTTCTTGAGTTTTTTGTTGAGTTTGTTTTTAATTTTGGTAGTCGTGCTAGTAGGTTTCGTGTTTGATTTTGTTTTTGGTTTTATTTTCATTTTTGTTTTGTATTTTGCTTTTCATGTTCTGTGCATTTGTGATTTTTTTCCTAGTTGTTTCTGTTATTTTGTTGTTTCTGCTTGCTTCAGTAGTTTTGTTATTTCGTGTTCTTGTTGGTGCTCTTGGTGTACATGTAGTAGTTCTGGTAACTGTTGATATTGTTCTTATACTCTTACTTCGTCACGTTTGCTCTTGTTGCTGTGCTTGTTTCTTCTTGTTCTTGTTGACTTATTTTGTGTATTTGTCTGACTTCTTGTCGTCTTTGCTCTATTTTTCTTCATATTGTTTTGTTTTCTTTTTGTTGTTCTTGTTGATTATGCTGATGTGGTTTTGTGTTATTTCTTTCTTTGATTTTGTTATTCAGTTTTTGGTTTTTGTCTTGCTGCTTTGGTTCTGCTTCGTGGGTTTTCTTATTCCTGACATTCTGGACGCTCCTGGTGTTGTAGTTCGGTAGTTTGTTGATATTCTTTGCATGCTTTCACCATTGTTGGTTTTGATATTTTACTCTGTATTTTTCCTCAGTACCTGTTTCTTTACCCGTTTTTGTTGTTCATTTTGTTATTGCCGGTTGTCATTTTCGTTGTTTTTCGTGGCTGCTTTCGTTACTTGTTTTGGCGTCGCTCTAGGAGTTTCGCTGCTGCCTGCGCTGTCATCGTTATCGTCATCTTCGTCTTTGTTTTTGTTGTTGTTCTTGGGGTTGTTTTTCGTGTTGCTTTTCTTGTTCTAATTCTGCGTGTTCTTGTTCTGTATCTTCATGTTCTTGCTATTATTATTATTATTCTTGTTTTTGCTTTTGATCTTGTTCTTATTGTTGTTCTTGATATTATTGTTCTTGTTTTTCTAGTTCTTGTTTTCGTTCTTTTTCTTGCTATTTTTCTTCTTGCTGTTGTTTTTGTTCATCTTTTCGTTCTTCCTGTTCTTGTTTTTTGTTCTTGTCCTTGTTCCTGTTCTTCTGTTCTTGTTCTTGTTGTTCGTGTTATTATTGCTCATGATCTCGTTCTTGTTCTTGTTTTTGTTCGTGTTCTTGCTCTTCTTTGTCTTCTTGTTCTTGTTGTAGCTGTTGTTGAATCATGCAACGCATTGACAGCCCCCTTACCCCCCATGTTTGGCGAAATGGCCATCGCGTGGCGACTTAAGCTGGAACAGTGGAAATGATTGTCTGGTCAGTGGTGACGCATTGTTGCTCTGCGTCCCATTCAATCCCCCCGGGTGTATGTTGTTAACGTATTTTATTGTGGTTGTTTTTGACTTTTTGTTGTATGTTCTTGTTAAGTTTGTTCTTTTGTGTTAATTGAAGAGAAACTGTGCGTGTACGTATGTTTTTGCGTTTTCTTGTTGTTTTTATTAGGGTTGCTCTTGTTTTTCTCTTTTCTTCTTTTGCTTTTGTCTTGTTTTTGTTCAACTTTTTACATTTTTCTTCTTTTTTTTTTGTTCATGTTAGCGGTCTTGGTGCTGTAGGGCTTCGTTCTTGTTGTTGTTGTTGTTTTCCTGTTTTCGTTTGTGTTTGTCTTGCATTAGTTCTGCTTTTGATTTTCTTCTTCCCGTTCTTGTTGGTGTTGTGGCGTTGTGACACTGGCATTTGTTGATAATGTTATATTGATAATGTACTCCATTTCAGCTGTTGTTCTTCTACCCTTGTTCTTTCTTCTTGGTCTTTGTTTTTATCCTCTTTGTTGTCGTTCCTCTTGTTTTTTGACATTTATTTTTTGGGGGGTGGACGGAGGCTTGCTTTTTGTGTCCTTTGGTTTGCTCTGTGTTTACGTGTGTGTTTCGGTTATTTTCGATTGTGGAGTCAAGTTTGTTTTACTTGCCCTTCTTACCTTTTGTCTTCATCTGTATTCCAGTTCTTTCGTTTGTCTCGTCCCATGTTTTTTTCCATCTCTTGTTGTTCCATTTACTTATTTCTTTGTTTTTTCTGTTCTTGGCTTTCTTTTGTATTTCCGCCAAATGTTTCTTCTCCTATTCTCTTTGTTTCCCTTATTTCTGTTTCGTGATTTTGTCATCGTGTTTTTAGGTTCTTTTTTCAGTTGTTGTTATGTCTTAGTTCTCCTGTTTTGTTGTTTGTTTCCTCCTTTTCTTGTTCATACATTCCTCTCTCTTTTGTTTTCACATTCTATTTTGTTGGTAGTTTTATTAGTCATGGTCTACTTGTCTTTCTGTTGTTTTCGCGTTCAATTTTGTCGCCTAGTTTATGCTCGTTCTGCCTTTGGCCTCAATGCTTTATTTTGCTTTTGTTTTTCTTTTTCTTTTTATGGCTTCTTTGATACTCCTCTAATTGGTATACTTGTTCTTGATGTACTTCTTATTCTCGATTTTTTCCCCTTTACTCTTCTTCTTCATGCTGTTCTTGGCGTTTTGCGGTGGTGTTTTTGTCGCTACTGTTATCATCGATGTCCTTTTTCTGTTTGTTTTCGTTCTGCTTCTCATCGTTTCTGCTCTTGCTGTTCTCCTGGTTTGCTTGTTGCCACTGTTTTTGTTTCCATTTCTGTTTCTCCAAGTTGTTCCTGTTCTGGATGTTGTTTTCAGCTGCGTACTTACAACAATCTTGGATTTTCTTTATATTGCGTACTGGTCGGCTTTTCTTCTTGTTTCGTGTGTTTCTGTACTTGTTTGCGCGTTTTTGTTTTTAATTTTGGTTTTGTTTTATTTTGTTTTATAGTATCATGTTGTTGTTGATGTTCTTGTTGTGTTTTTGTTGTTATTTTTCCCTCTTCTTCTTCTATTTTTCTTGTTGTCCTTGTTCTTGCCTTTCTTGTTCGTGTTCCTTTGTGTCTTTCATTTCCTCTTCTTCATCCTTTTGCTCTTTCTTTTTATTTTACTATTTTTCGTGCGTTTTGTTTTATTTATTTTTCTTGTTTTCTTGTTTGGTTTCTCCTTATGTTTTTTTCTGGTTTCTGTAAAATACATAATGGAAGACTTACTTGGTTTTGATCTTCCTGCTGCTGCTGCTGCTGTTGCTTTTTACGATGCAGAGCGTACGCTACTATCCTGGCGTGGTGTGAGGTCATTATGGGCAAACTGCAACAATGTGAGACCAAAATTGTATGTGCACAGACTTACACAAAATACGTAAATAGAAAAATTGAAAAGTCCAAATGATTTAACGTAAATGGATATAGACATATAAGATAGACAGTGGATGCATGCTTAGACATGTAGATAGACAGGGGCGGACAGATGGATGGAAGTACAAGATTCCACGACAAAAAACTGCCTCTGGCAAAGTTGTGTAGAAAACTCGTTTTCATAGGAAAACAAAAACACATGCACATGCCGGAAAAACAAACAAAACAATCAATCAATTAGTCACACGCACTTAACGTACAAACAAGCCTATTAGTCTCTGAACGATTGCACAGTTGCACGAATCTGGAACAGATTCAAAAGGAAATAACAGATAAAGAGTGCTGGAAACTTAAGGAGCATTTCAGGTCATTGCATTCAAATTAGGGATTATTTCTGTTTGTTTAGAAAATGAACTCTTCTTGGTTTGAAGGATGTAACATTTTGCGCTGTGTAACTAACATTTAACAACAGGAAAGAAAATCTCAGCTGGACAATTTTCTCGTCGCTTTGATCGAACAAACTAGACTGGCTTGGATGGGATGGCATTGGGTTCATTGTTTTTGGCAGTTTTATCACGTGAAATGGGGGTTGACCTTCATGGAGAAAGCACATCGCTATCGCACGGCGCCACCTCCTTTCGTTATATCTATATGCAGGTGTTTTTGTTTACCTAAGAGTTTTTCTTTGCCAATAAAAACTACTTTGCTGCCGCAGGTTTTGCAACACAAAGCACATCGCCATCGTACGGCGCCACCTACTTTGTTATATCTACATACTTCTCAATTCCCTTCCCTTGAAACCCAATTAGTCTTCTTGCCTTTCTGGGGTCTTCATGGAGGGTGTTTTCTTTTGCCAAGGGAAACTTTGCTGCCGCAGATGTTCAACATGCCCAAAATAATGCTGCATACAGCATCTCCGTTTATCACAATCATTATTACTGTTTAAAGCCCAGCTGCCAGCTGCCTGCGCAGTGCTACAACCATAGCAAAATGAACACATCTCGATGACCCTGACAAAAAAATGGAAAGGAAATTAAGTATAGATAATAATGTATTTGCACACTAACCAAAAGATATGCTCCCGGCATTGATCATTCCCTTAAATTTATCTCCATGAGGTTTTAAAAACAAAACCTGAACACACATAAAGATCACTAATGACACTAAAACAAAAACATGGCCTAAATTACCGAAAATTGCCTCTGTGTATCGTGTTTCCTTACAGCCAAAAATGTTCATTCCTGTACCAACAGCCAGTATTAATAGAAAGCATGAAAGACTGCACAGAACACAGATCAGTCGACCAGCATAGCAGGATATGATAGGAAGAAATGATAGAAAGAAAAGGAACAAGAAAGAAACACAGAATGAGAGAAAGGAAATTTCTAGCACTGAATTTTCCGAAGGTGGGGATGTCATCTGTACTGAAAGATCCTCCGGCATCCACACCCCACACCACACCCCGTTTCGGGTACAGCATTTCTGTTTAGTGTGTCATCTGAAAGACTAGCACTAAGACCACCGCTCAAGATGTAGAGGAGGGAGGAGAAAAATCACCGTCCGATGGGAATATAACTTGGATTTCTAGGCGCGTACTCTTTCCACTTGGCCATACTATACAGATTTTTGGATTGTGGCTTTCGTAGCGTTTGTCGCATGAAACCAGAAGAATCAACACAGCGTTTGAAACTGTGTGGTCAAGTTCACAACAGATCACCATTTCTGTGATCCTCGGTAGTATACCTGTCAATATCACTGCCTGTTAGGCAAGAGGACTGGGGTTCAAATCTCCGCTGGAGATGTTTTTCATAAGTTAGGTAGAAACCTCAAGATCTCGCCTTTGAGAAGGGTTTAGTAGTGGTAGGCCCCCGTCAGTCGACATCGGCTATGGATGATGCGCCCTAGTGTATTGTCGATTCGAGTTGACGCCTCTGGAGCATCATCCGCTCTGGCTGGTAAGGCCGACGCGGGAAAGGCAGTCTCTGCGACATTGGATGCATGTATGGATGCTGACATGGGAGCTTGCTTTCCACCTGGCTCTCACCTCAGCTAAGGTCTGGATCTTCTTTTCCCCCAACCCGAAATGTTTCTGGAGCACACTGCGCCATCTATCGCGGTCGGCTGCTGTGTCTTCCCAGCTCTCTGTGTTGGTGTCCAAAGCTTTCATACTGCGCTTGCAGACGACTTTTGGGGGCGGCCAATAGATTTGTCGGAGGCTAGTTCACCGTCAAGGATATCCTTTGGGATAAGGCCTTCCTTCCGTCGCACATGGCCAAGCCAGCGCGGCCTGCGTTGTCTGAGCAGTGTGTGCATGGTGGGGAGACCAGCGCATGCTAGGACCTGTGTGTTTGGTAATTTGTCGCTCCACAAATACATAGACAGCAACTTAACGCGCGTGCGCTTTTAAGAACAGGCACACGCACACAGGTACACACACACACATACACACAATCACACACACACACACACGCACACATACAAACACGCGCGCACACGCACACACATAGACACGCGCGCACATACGTGCACACACGCGCGCGCGCACACACACACACCCCACACACACACCACACACACACACACACACACACACACACACACACACACATTCACGTTCTGTTCAGTTACCTTCGTCGAATACATGCAGGGCCCTTAGATGTGTGGCTGTGTGGTTTGTCAGCCACATTGACAAAGGCAGACGTTAGTTTTCGTCCTTTGCTGTAAAGCAGAAAAGTCCTGGAACTCATCAGTACCGTCCGTTCATGAAGTTTCTTCAGTCATCTGTCAATAACGAGAAGGTATCAAATATATTCCCATTGTCTGTGCGAGTGGTGGTGGTGGTGGTGGTGGTGGTGATTGGTGTTTAGTAGATGATGGTGGTTTCTCGAACGTCGATTTCATATTTACATTCATGAACATAGAAAATTTCATGTAAAAGAATGTTTTGTCCGTTATGCTTCTGTGTATTATGTACAAGGTCTGTACAGACACACAATGCATTTTGTTATATACGTATATTTGCAGAAGTGTGAAGCAGGACTCTTGCCAAAGATGAAGTTGGAGGAGGACATGCATGTCTACATCTGAGGGAGACACGATAGATGAGCAGACAACACCATCCAGCATCGCCTCAGCAAGGCCATCAACACGCTCAGAATGCTGGAATGTTGATTGCCCCAAATTATCATGTGCCCTGCCGCATGGCGTTGGCGATCATGGCCCTCCATACGAATATTTTGTCGCTGCAAGTACATCTTTCACCCTCTTTCTTCATCCACTCCTCAAATCTGTCCAGTATTTTCTCCCTAGGTCTACTTTGTGCTCTTTTTTTCCTCTTCCTTTCATGTTGTGACTAGGTATTTTTTCTTGCCTCATAAAATGTCCTATAAATGTTGCCCGTCCTTCCCCAATCCTATTCATTAATGTTCTTTTTGTGTTTGCCTCTTTCAAGACTGTCTCGTTTGTTTTCTTTGCTCTCCGTGAAACTCAAAATTCTTCTTAGAAACTACATTTCAGCTGCCTCAATCTTGTTGACTTTGCGTGTTGACTGTCCACGCTTCGCATCTGTACAACAAGATCAGTTCTATATAACACTGAAGAACTCTCTCCCCGGTGCCAATTGACAGGAATCTGTGGTCAAGAACGCTAAATGCTTTCTTAGCCTGTCAGGCTCTGCTGGCCATCTCCAAAGTGCATCCGCCGCCTGGTGAGATGACTGGAGGACTGGGGACATGGTGGTCGGTGAAGGACAAGAAATCCCCTCATGGAGAGGGAAGGCAGATGGCACAGCATGATTGGACAGGTTGAAGGGTTTGAATGTCTGGGAACACTCATCTCACCAGTTCCTCCAAATACAATACAAATACACGGTGGAATTGTACCAGAGCCGTGTCCTTTCCACCCCATTTTAAGGTTCAGAATGATGAAGGATGACACAGAGCGACCTTATCAAGCTGTCAATCCTACATACAAGAAACGTTTTGAGGAATCAGAGGAATCATCTGGCCTAACACCATCTCCAACCAGTAACTACTCGAAGAGAGCAGAATCACATTATCCAGACTGCCCTTCACTGGATATAACAATGAAAAAAATAATAATAAGGCGCTAAATCTTGATCCAAGATTCAAATCAAGGCACGCACTCTCATCATTCACCAAAGCAATCGCCAACAACGACCAAACCTCCAGGGCACAAACACACTTAAACTGGGGTGGGGGTGGTGGGTGGGGTAAAACAGGACAGGAGTAGGATGTGTGACCCCTGCCCCAAGCCGTCATCTTCTGTCTCACGCACACACACTCATGCACGCACACACACACACGCATGCACGCGAATGCACTCACAAACACGCACGCACGCACACACACGCACACGCATGCACCATGCTGAGTACACTCAAGCCTGTTCGACAAATGACCCTTGACCCAAACTGTCTTCTCTGTCACTTTTTTTCCACGAAGACCCCAAAAAGGCAAGAAGACTAATTGGGTTTCAAGGGAAGGGAATTGAGAAGTAAACCTTTATCTCCAAAACCGATAGTTTTTGCCAGGTCAGCCGCTCGAATGTCCTGCTCTTCACGACTTTCAACTGCCGTGGATTCTTTAGGGTGCGCAGGCCAGAAGATACACGAGTTCGACTCGTTTTTCGTCCCCTTCCGAAGGGCTAGACGTCCAGTTTGATTTTCCGGTCAAACTAAGGAGAAAACTCGGCACCTCTTACGGTAAACGAACCCTGGAGCCGCGAATTTAGTTATTGGCAGGTTTACGTCTTTACTATTCTGCCACTTTTTTGCACGAAGGAAAACGCGAAAGAGGAAGACCAAGGATGTCATGGCACGAACAGAACAAGGAGATCTCAAGGCCCTGAAGGACACACACAAGCCGACTCAGAACAGAGGGGAGGATCTTCAGTGTTCTAGATGCCAACGATGTATTGGGCTGAGTCAGTCTGTCATGAGATGGAGAACAGATTGGCACAGCCATCACAATGCTGGTCCCTAGAAAAGTTGAAATCCTCACCACCCCTCTCGCAACCCCTCCCCCTTCCTCTATCCATCCCATCCCACAGACACACACACACCCCCACCCCCCACCCCAGTTTTCAGTTTTGGTCTAGTTACTTACCGGGTCATCATGAAGATCGGACGAGACGGACCAGACGGTGGGGAAAGGTGTAAATGACGCCTCGTGGTGTCTTGGGGTGTTGACACGGGTTCTGAATGTGCGGGGCTTTTTGTCCATTGAAGGCACAGTGAAGGAAGATCACAGTCTGTCACCCTTCTGTGGACACAGGAACTTTTATTAGATTGTATAACAATAATTATGATTCACAATATTCTGGTCATAGATTTGTTGTGACTGTGATTGAAAGGCGCATTGTTCTGGATAAAACTGCAAAAATATGGTTCACAATATTTTGGTCTTGTGCTTGTTGTGCCTGGAACTGAAAAGGCGCACCGTTCTGGATAAAAACGGTAACAATCATGCATGGTTCACAATATTTGTCTTGTGCTTGTTATGCCTGGAATTGAAAAGGCGCACCGTTCTGCATAAAAACGGTAACCATGGTTCACAATATTATCATGTGTTCGTTGCGCTTAGGATTAAAAAGGCGCACTGTTTCAGATGCTGATATACCTGATGGACATAACTGGATCGTAGTGTTTTGTTGTTCACAACGAATGTCAAGGTTCCCCGTGTGACAAACGGGCCGCTCCTTCCGGGGAAAGGAAATCGCCGAAGTGCGTTGTCACATTTTTATAGTGTGTTTTTGTTTATTCATTAACCATATTTTTCTACAGAATTTTAACAGATGTAATTCTTTTATTACCGTATTATCTTCAACGTGCGCTAGATGCATACTGTGTATGGGAATTAAGTTTATTGTCTCATATTAAATACTAGCAATCAGACCACCACTCAAGGTCTAATGGAAAGGGGAAGGCAGACAAATACGATCAGTAATGGACTCTGGGTTTCTTGTATCCTAGGTTGATCAGCTTTATTGTTATTGTTATTGTTATTGCATTTAATTTAAAGCCCAGCCGGCTGCGTACAGCCATATCAGGGCTACAACCGATTTAAAACCTTATACAATACTTCAACAAGAAAAAAAGGAGAAAATTAAGTACACATATCAGTGCATTTGCGCACATAATCTAAGGCGATGCCCCTGGTATTGACCACTCCGTCCAATTTATCGCAAAATGGGTTTAAAAATCATACATGAATACAAATTTAAACATAAGGACACTAAAACATATAAAAACAGGCTTAAATTAACTTAAATTACTTCCGTATGTCATTTCCCTAGAGCTAAAAATGCACTTAATGCATGCACCCAGTTACCAGTACTAAGGGAGAGTACGTAAGACTTTATTGAACACATACAGGTGAATGGACCAGGAAGGCAGGAAATGATAGGAAGAAATGACAGAAAGCAAAGGAGCAAGGCAGAAACAGTGACAGAAAAGAGGGCATTTCTACACAAAATTTCCAGAAGGTGGGGATATTATTTATACTGAAAGAATCCCCGGCATCCCCACGGTGGTGTATGTGTTATTATTATTGTTGTTTAAAGCCAGCCGACTGCGTAGAGCCATATCAGGGCTATAATCGCTTCAAAACATACAAAAGTTCAACAGGAAACAAAAAAGAAAAAAGTACGCATATCAATGCATTTGCGCACATAATACATGTATAAGGAAATGCCCCTGGCGTTGACCACTCCGTCCAATTTATCGCACATGGGGTTGATAAAACACACCTGAATAGAAATTTAAGCATGGCTAAGGACACCAAAAACATGTATAAAAACGGGCATAAATTACCTAAAATTGCTTCTGCATATCTCACTTCCCGAGAGCCAAAAATGAAATACATGTACCCAATTATCAATCCTAAGAGAAAGTACGTGAGAAAGTACCTAACACATACAGGTGAATGGACCACTAAGGCAAAAAATAAGTAGAAATGACAGAAAGTAAAGGAACAAGGCAGAAACAAAGAGTGACAGAAAAGAGGACATTTCTAGCACAGAATGTCCAGAAGGTGGGGATACGATTTATACTGAAAGAGTCCCCGGCATCCCCAAGAGGGAGGGTGTGTGTGTGATCAGCGTAATAAAGTTTGAAGTTTCAAGATGAATTCATTGCACTCAGACAATTCCATATAGGCTCCACCAGAATCTGGCAGCAATTACCTGATCCTATTCCTTGAACTGCGTAAACCCCATACGTGACGGTTAGTTCTTTAAACGGGGAGGAGGGAGGTTACTGTTATTGTTTAAAGCCAGCCGACTGCGCAGAGCCATATCATGGCTATAACCGCTTCAAAACATACAAAACTTCAACAGGAAAAAAAGGGAAAAGAAAATTAAATACACATATTAATGCATTCGTGCACATAATGTAAGGACATGCCCCTGGCGTTGACCACTCCGTCCAATTTATCGCACAGGGGATTTGAAAAACACGTGAATACAAATATAAGCATGCCTAAGGACACCAAAACATATATAAAAACAGGCGTAAATTACCATAAATTGCTTCTGCATATCGCACCTCCTTAGAGCCAAAAATGCATTTAATACATGTACCCAATTATCAATCCTAAGATAAATAAAAAGCACGTAAGACTTTATCGAACAAATACATACATCCTCTTACAGCGTGGAATGGAAAGTATTTGGGCTTTTCCAGGAACAGAGATAAAGGAAAAGTGAATAAAAGAAACAGACAACTGAAGAACAAGCAAGTTTGCCAAACTGTCTTGTGTGTGGTGTGTGTGTGTGTGTGTGTGTGTGTGTGTGTGTGTGTGTGTGTGTGTGTGTGTGTGTGTGTGTGTGTGTGTTTGTGGGCTGTTTGATTTTTATCCCAATATGTCTATAAGTTTGTCATGATATGTATATATGGGTGTCTCCTCTTTGCTGGCGGTGGTGGTGGTGTTGTTGCTGTTGTTGTAGCTGTTGTTGTCGGCCATCATGCTGTGCCAATATGGGTGTGTAAGTATGAATGTATGTATGTCTGTGAGCGGGCATATGGATATATGCATGTATTTACTGTTATTTGTTATTTTCATCTCTTACCTGTTTATTTATCTACATATTCCTTTACTTTGTATTTATTTATTCACCTACTTATTCACTTACTCGCTTGCACTTGCTTACCTACCTACTTGCTTGCTTACTTATCTATGACTAAGAAAATTTTGGCTTCACCTATTGATGGATGGCTGAGCATTTGGGCATTGACCACGGGGCGGGGGGAGGGGGGGGTTCTGTCATGTGAGACGAGTTTATACAGAACAGCTAGTTGGGTTGTGATTCAGATCTTTATTTATTTACTTAATACATATGTTCCTTTTTTGAAGGTAAGATACACTAGTTGGGTTGTGATTCAGATCTTTATTTATTTACTTAATACATATGTTCCTTTTTTGAAGGTAAGATACACACATACACATGTCATTTACATGTAACCGAGATTAATCCAGTGGTAGGCTGATAAGATACCAGTGTAAAATATAGACTATGTAAAACAGTCTAGGTACGGCCTCAGGACCTGGCCAGCTCATGGGTTTATGTGCAGGCTTAAGGCATGTGCCACGGTCACTATACACGTGGCACCTGTGACTTTAGTAATAATTAGTAATAATAATTACAATATTTATATAGCGCAAAATCTTGATAAAATCAAATCTAAGCGCTGAAGCAGACACACACGCACGCACGCACGCACGCACGCACACACACGCACGTACACACACACACACACGCATGGCTATAAATGGGGAGAAAGAATAAAAGCAATAAAAGCAAGAATAAAACCAATGGAAAATTATAGAGAGCATAGCATATACAATTATATATTATAACCATGTGATTCCCCTCCGAGCGGAGACAGGCTGCAGAGGTGGGGGGGGGGGGGGTTGAGTGAGGTTAGGATTTTATGCGGAGGAGAAAAGGTGAGTTTTGAGAGCGGACTTGAAGGAGACAAAAGTAGGTTGCTGACGGACTGAGAGAGGAAGTTTGTTCCAGGAGAGTGGACCAGAAACAGAGAAGGCTCGTGGACCATAGGTATTGAGCTTAGTGCGTGGAAAGCGGAAAGTCAGAGGATCGGAGGCAGAGCGGAGGGTACGTGAGGGAAGATAGATCTCAAGTAGGCTTGACAGGTAATCGGGGGCTGCGTTATTGAGGCTTTTGTAGCACATGGTGTCTAGTTTGTACTGTATGCGCTTTGATACAGGGAGCCAGTGAAGTTGTGCCAGGAGAGGAGATATGTGGTCAGTTTTTTTCTTTTTGAGTACAAGGCGTACAGCATTGTTTTGAATGTGCTGTAGGATGTGAATGGTGGAGGCAGGAAGACCAGACAGGAGTGAATTGCAATAGTCAATACGAGACATTATGAAGGAGAGAACGAGTTTTGCAGTTGTTTCGACAGAGAGATACTTCCTGATCAGCCTTATACGATGGAGATGATAGTAGCAAGATCTGGCAGTTTGAGAAACAAAGTTGTTCATGGAGAGGGTAGAGTCAATGCAGACACCAAGGTTTTTAGCTGAATCAGAAATTGGGACTGATGTGTTACATAATGGGAGAGAAAGAGGAGGCAGCTGAGAAAGTTTCTGACAGGTGCCAATGAGGATAGCTTCTGTCTTGTCGTCATTAAGCTGAAGTTTGTTGAACGTCATCCAGTTCTTAATGTCCGAGTAACACTCAGTGGTGCGAGTCAACAGGCGCTGTATATTATCAGGTGAATCACTGTCTTGAAGTTGGGTGTCATCAGCATAGAAGTGGTGTTTTATAGAGTGGGAGTTGATGATAGTGGACAGGGGGGAGGTGTAAAGAGTGAAAAGAACAGGGCCAAGGACAGATCCTTGTGGAACACCACAGGTCAGGTATGCAGGTTGAGAGTAAGTGCCATTGATGAGAACAGTTTGTTTTCTGTTTGATAAATACGAAGTGAAAAAGGAGAGAGCAATGTCAGAGATGCCAAAAGTATGAAGTCTAGAAAGGAGAATACCATGGTCAATGGTATCGAAGGCTGCAGACAGATCAAGGAGTATGAGGAGAGAAACTTTGCCAGTATCAGTTGCAAGGAGGAGATTGTTGAGAATGTGTAGTAGGGCAGTTTCAGTGCTATGGCACTGGCGGTAGGCTGACTGGAAAGGATTGAGGAGATTGTTGGCAGACAGGTGAGAGTTCAGATGGTTGAGGACGACTTTTTCAAGGAGTTTTGACAAGAAAGAGAGATTAGAGATAGGCCGGTAATTTTTCAGTTCATTTGGGTCTAAATTGTGTTTCTTGAGGAGAGGATGAACAATAGCAGACTTGAAAGAATCTGGGACAGTTCCAGTTTGAAGAGAAGTGTTGATGATGTCAGTGATGAATGGGAGGAGAGTAGGGAGACAGTCGGAGTAGAGAGAACCTGGAAGAGGATCCAGTTCGCAGGTTTTGAACGACATGGATCTGATTGTGTTGAAAATTTCTTCTTGTGAGACTGGGGTAAAAGTAGTAAGAGGTGTGCCAGAGAAGGAAGGGTCAGGTGGGCATGGTTGACAGGGTGTCCTGTCAAGCCTGTCACGAAGAGTTTGTATTTTGGTGGTGAAATACTTGGAGAATACAGATGGGAGTTCTTCATTTGTATGTTTTGTTGGGAGAGGTAAATCTTTTCGTGTGCCAAGGAGATGATTCATGGTTGTAAAGAGTTCTTTTGAAGAAGAGGCATTCAGGATTTTGGTTTGGAAATAGCTTGTTTTTGCTGATGCAATGAGGGTGGATACTTTTGTTTTAGAGGCTTGGAAAAGTTGCCTGTGTACAGTGAGTTTGGATTTGCGCCAACGGCGCTCTGCTCTGCGGCGGGCACGTTTTGCACAGGCAATCTCATGAGTGAGCCAGGGGGTAGGGGGGCAGTCAGGTAAAAGACGGGTTGTGGCTGGAGCATGAGTGTCCAGAAGATGGTGGAGAGTAGTATAGAATTCATCGGCAAGGTTATGTGACTTTTCAGAAAGGAGACGGGAGGCATCAGATGAAAATGTGGAGAGGTCGATAGATTTGAGATTGCGTCGAGTCACTGTGCGCGTGGTACGGGAAGGAGAAGAAATGTCGAGAGAACAGAGAATTGCAGAGTGGTCAAATGGAAGGGCTGAAGTTAGACGGGTAGAAAGAACTAAGCAGTTGTCAGTAGCGGAATTGTGGTGATCACGAGAAATGATCCAGTCAAGAATGTGACCTTTTTGGTGGGTTGGTTCAGAAATGTGTTGAGTCATATTGTGATTGGACAGAGAGTTGATATGTCTTGTCATAACGGTGAGTGTTGTCATAGTGGACATTGATGTCACCTAGAATGATGAGATTTCCAGGTAAGAGGCAGTAGTGGTCAAGCAATTGGTCAAAGTCAGACAGAAACGTGGATGTGGTGAGTTTGTTGGCAGAGCTAGGTGGGGGTCGATAGACACAGGAGAAGGTGATGGGGTGGGGGGTGGATTGGAAGGATACTTCAACGTGCTCGAAAGAAGGATGGGAGAAAGGCAGAGACTGCGAGAAAGATAGGCGGGAATGGAGTGAGTCGTAGAGGATGGCGATACCGCCACCTCGGGATGAGCGATGGAAAGAAGCAAGCCTGTAACCACTCGGAGTGAGGCTAGCATGTATAGGTTCGTGACCAAGGGGGTTAAGCCATGTCTCTGTGATAAAAGCAATGTCAACATGCTCATCTGCGATAAAATCAGCAATGACTTCGGCTTTGCCATCCTTGCATGTTGACTGAGCATTAAAAAGGCATAATTTTAGTTTATCACAGTCATATGGTGGTGGCCGGGGTGGCGACGAAGGCGGCACCGACGGGACAGAAGGTGAAGGCGGCACCAGCGGGACAGAAGGTGAAGGCGGTACTATCCGGACAGAAGGCGAAGGCGAAGACGGCAGAGGAGGAGACGAAGTTTGCAGCAGCGAGGTCGAGGGCAGGGGCAGTGGAGGAGACGAAGAAGCAGGAGACGAAAAGTGGCGTCGGGCAGGAGACAGGTTGTGCCAAAGACGGTGGAGACGTCCACCACGACAGGATCGCGCAGTGCGGGGCTTAGGACACAGCCCCAATGTTCGTATTCGCTGGTAGACGCCTCCACCGAGGTTGCACTTGCTGTGTTTAAAAAGTGTCAGTCCAATTTGTTTTATAAAAGACGGGTCCATAATTGCGAGCCAGTCAGGAGAGGAAGATACTTGCAGGTTGGTGTGTGGGTTGGTCAGTTCACAACACTTAAATCCAGAGAACACAAAGGTTTGGAAGCTGTAGCGTTGGGCGAACACAGTAGGCTAAGATGTAAACACAGTTCACAGAATAAAATGTCCGACTTGAGCGGCTGAATTAAAATGATGAAAAGTAGGTATAAAAACTTTAAAATCAGATTATCTGGTAAAATATTCAAAATTTTAAAAAAATATTTACATCACCGTGTGTCAAGATTTCAAAGCAACAAACTGATACAAAATTCAATGCATAAAACCAAATAGAACCACGATAAAATCACTGTAAAACACCACACACACTTTTGCTGCCTGCTGGCGCGACATCTACTTTAATGTATATGGAATTCATTCCGAGCCCGGAGACGTCATCTTGAGAAACTGAAACTGAAACGAACACATGCAGGTGAATGGACCATTAAGGAAGAAAATGATAGAATTTCCAGAAGGTGGGGATACTACTGAAAGAGCCCCTGGCATCCCCATGGGGGGGGGGGGAGGTAGGCCCTACTTGAGAAACACTAAGTTAGTGCCATAAGTGTTACTGAAACATTAAGATGAGCAACGAACAGGCCAGTTTTTAAGTTGTCCACCGGGATTGAACTCGAGACACTAGATACTGAGTCGATGGACCTATCAACCTGTGTAAAAATCAGACAGCAGGGTTATAACGAACTACGAAATATAAATTTCTTTCAAGTTCAGGTTCATATTGCTTATAGCCCAGCCGACTACTAGAGCCATATCAGGGCTAACACCACGTTAAAAACGACACCCAGGTAAAAAAAAAAAAAAGACAGTTTAAAAGTCATGCCCGCCATTATCCTTGCAAGTCTAAAATACGTTTAAAGAAAGACACTTACCCTGTCCAAAGTTCACAGAGCTGATGTATTAGCTGATTTGATTTCCACTTAGGGCCTTTTCAACCGCCCGTTGACACTTCTAAATGGTCCAGTGAATAAATACGAATGAATAAATAAGTAAGTAAATAACAGCACTGGTTTCTTTTCACTGCTGGTACTAGTCATGGCAGAGCTCAAATGTGATTGAAGTTTGAAAGTCCAACAGCTCCGAAATTCAAGCTCATGGGTGCTATGAATTCACGTGACAGACAAGCAATTCCACGTGCAGATTGTGTAGCTGTAGCACGTTTGTGCGTGCGTGCGTGCGTGTATGTATGTGTGTGTGTGTGTGAGGGTGTGTGTGTATGTGTGTGTGAGGGTGTGTGTGTAAGAATGTGTGTTGGAGGTATGTGTGTGTGTGTGTGTGTGTGTGTGTGTGTGTGTGTGTGTGTGTGTGTGGTGTGTGTGAGGGTGTGTGTGTATGTATGTGTGTGCGCGTGCATGTGTGTGTGAGGGTGTGTGTATGTGTGTGTGTGTGTGTGTTTGTGTGTGCATGTGTGTGTGGTTGTGTGTGTGTGTGTGCATGCGTGTGTGTGCGTGAGGGTGTGTGTGTGTGAGAATGTGTGTTGGAGGGTGTGTGTGTGTGTGTGTGTGTGTGTGTGTGTGTGTGTGTGTTGTGTGTGTGTGTGTTTTGTGTGTGTGTGTTTTTGTGTGCATGTGTGTGTGTGTGCATGCAGGTGTGTGCGTGTGTGTGTGAGGGTGTGTGTGTATGCGTGTGTGTGTGCACGCGCGCGTGTGTGTGTGTGCATGCATGTGTTTGTTTGTTTGTGTGTGTATGAGGGTATATGTGTTTGCGTGTGTGTGCGCGCGCGCGCGTGTGTGTGTGTGCGCGTGCATGTGTTTGTTTGTTTGTGTGTGTGTGTATGTGCAGGCATGTGCATGTGTGTGCGTGTGTGTGTGCGTGATGTGTGAGGTGGGGTGGGGTCTTGACTAATTTCACAATTACACTACTATAATAATAATAACACGTTAATAAAACGGGTAGGAAAAGGTCTGCTTCATGCAGCGCATCCAGGATTCGAACTCACAACCATAAGCGTGTGAACACGACGTTTTACCAACTGAGCTATTGAGACCTGTACGAGGATGGAGGAGGAGAAGAAAAAGAAGGGGAGGATCAGAAGACACAGTGAAAGAAGAAGAAGGCAGATGAATATCGGCGAGGACTATTTCTGCGCTAATAAAAGAAATGGTCATTCATCCGTTGGCACGCATAACCCACGACTCGGTTTCCTGTGTATTTATTATAGATGATGGCATCTGCTGTCAATCCGATGGATGTGTAGATATACTGGTCCTTTATCATCTGATGTAGACAGACAGACAGACAGATAGATAGATAGATAGATAGATAGATAGATAGATAGATAGATAGATAGATAGATAGATAGATAGATAGATAGATAGATAGATAGATGGATGGATGGATGGATGGATAGACAGACAACAGATAGATAGACAGATAGATAGATAGATAGATAGATAGATAGATAGATAGATAGATAGATAGATAGATAGATAGATAGAGAGAAAGAGAGAAAGATAGACAGATAGATAGATAGATAGATAGATAGATCGATAGATCGATAGATAGATAGATAGATAGATAGATAGATAGACAGACAGACAGACAGATAGATAGATAGATAGATAGATAGATAGATAGATAGATAGATAGATAGATAGATAGATAGATAGATAGATAGATAGATACCTATAGGTCGACTATCGTGGTCGATAAAGTCCAGCCTAGAACTTTGTGTACCCTCATGTGGGATCTCAGGCCAAAGTCTGATGCACACAAGCGGCCGCATACTGGACGCTCAATGGAACGCTCTGCAGAGTTGGTTCCGGCCTTTATTGCTGCACGCTTTTCCACTTGGCTGCTTCGTCTTTCATTTTCATAAGCTTCTGTTCCCTTGCAAATAGCTCGCCTCCTTTCAGACCTGTTTGTGGCCATGATTTCCCATTGTTCTTCATCAACGTCACATTTCTGGAGGGGTTTTTACAGGGTATCTTTGTAGCGAAGCTTTGGCCGTCCTCTTGGTCGATGGCCCTTTGTCAGTTCACTGTAGAAGAGCTGCTTTGGAAGACTGTTATCCTGCATGCGCACGAGATGTCCAGACCATCTTAGCTGAGACTATGTTAGCAGTGCGTCTATGCTTGGCCTCTGGACTTGCAAAAGTACATTCATGTTTGAGACTCTGTTGTACCATTTGATGTTTAAGATACGTCGGAGGCAGCACTGGTGAAACTGATCTAGTAGCTTGACATGCCTATCACGTAAGGTCTTACCGCCATTCTTCCAGTAAATGTGGGATGATTATATCATTTTAGTCACGAGGAACCTCTTCCATCTGCCATATACACTGATACAGAGTTGTCAGCTTTTTCAGGAGATTCTCGACCCAATTCCTGTTTGTACCTGCAAGGTTACCATCACCTCCTGATGTCTTCCCGGGCGAAGTCTGTCTCAAGGCTTTGATAATTTCAGTACTGGAGGGTGGGTCTGCCAAAGATTTCCTTTACTGGCAGTTGTGGGCATGCTGCAATGGCGTCATCAGATAATTGACCACTTCCTGTCCAGGAATGTGTTAAAAGTGCTCAGTTTAGCGTCGTAATCATATTCCGCATTTCTCTGTCGGAGGCATGGATCAGTGTCGACCCAAAAAGCCGTTGGAATCTGTACACTGCGCGTCAGCTACCATGCAATAACTTCATGTGCAGAAACCAGAAAAAAAAAACACGAAAAAAGAATAAGAACGCGTATTTAATACAACCAGACAAGACAGGCGCAAATTTTCGGGAAAAAAAATCACAAACAAACAAACACCAGATACAAAAATTAGAAGAAAAAGACTGAAACATCCCTGCTGC
>JAPXFY010000014.1:32873200-32890700 GCA_030674185.1 Monoplex corrugatus | reverse complement strand
ATGTTAGAATAAGACAAAAAGAAATAAACGAAAAACCAATGGCGAAAAGAAAAAGGAGACCAACAAAAAACGAGGCGTACGCTGGTATTTCTGTACAGATATAACTCATCTCTTGACACGCTTCACGTTTCCAGCTGAACCAACCGTATGAGCGGCCTATTAATAATACCAGGCGCAGATTCTTCCGCTATCTCCTAGATCTACAGGATTCTGGTGGCTACCATGCACAGAGCTGGCACGTCATCAGACACTAATCGGTTCCTCGACCGGCCGAGTAGCCAGACAGCCGCCTGTATGGCGACATTCCAGGGTCAAAAGGAGGGACGATGTATTAGTGGGGTTGTGTTGTGTCTGCCCGAAGCTCGTCTTCAGTAGGCGGCTGCCTCTTTAATCTCTTTTTCTTCTCTGCTACTACTGTACAGGTTCTCAGTACACTGGTATTTATCCGGATTGTGTGAAGCGGGCTAGTTGGCAGAACTCAAGATCTGATATCTCGAGTTCAACCCCAGCCCGCAACATTAAAAACTGGCCTGGTTTGCTGCCCATCTTAATTAAACGTTTCCATTATCCTGGTGGTGTCAGCTTAATGTTTCATAGGTCCCTCTTCCCCCTTCCCCATTTCAAGACCTTGCCAGCGCATAGGGTTTTGCGCAGGCTTGGGAAGTCTGTCAGATAATTCCTGACAAATTTGGGTGGAGCGCATATGGAGTTTTCCGAGTGCAGTGAATCCCTCTTGAACTAACTCCTAACTCCTGTGTGAAGCCTGGCTGGTTTAAATGTAGAGCTCCTGCTGACCACTTTGACTGTCATCATCACTATCATGTGCCCTGTGCCGTATGGTGTTGGCGACCTTGGCCCTCCACACAAATCTGTCCCCCGTCGCTGCAAGTGCATCTCCCACCCTCTCTGTCCTCAGTCACCCTGCAAGTCCGTCCAATATTTTCTCCCTGGGTCTGCCTGGTGTTCTCTTTCCCTCCAGCTTTCCTGTTGTGACCAGGTGTTCTACTTCCCCTTTCCTCATAAGACATTTTAGAAATGTTCCTTTTTTTTTTCTTCCTAATCTTCTTCAATAATGATTTTCTTGTGTCTACCTCCTTCAAGACTGTCTCGTTTGTTTTCTTGGCTGTCCACGGAACTCTCAACATTCTTCTTAAAAACCACATCTCCGTTGCCTCGTTTTTGTTCTGACTTTGCTTGTTGACTGTCCACGCCTCACAACCGTTCAACAGTATCTGTTCTACGTAACATTCAAGAACTCTCTTCCTGATGTTAACTGATGTTAATTGGTAGGCATTTGTTAGTAAGAACGCTTTTCATTTTCTTGAACGCTGTTTTGGCTTGGCCGATTCTACTGGTTATTTAATAATTACAATAATAATTACAATATTTATATAGCGCAAAATCTTGATAAAATCAAATCTAAGCGCTGAAATAGACACACACACACGCACGCACACACACGCACGCACACACACATACCACACCACCACCCACCCACCCACCACCCACACACACACGACACACACACACACACACACACACACACACACACACACACACACACACGCATGGCTATAAATGGGGAGAAAGAATAAAAGCAATGGAAAATTATAGAGAGCATATTATATACAATTATATCTTTCTGATGTGCATCTACCGTCTAGTGAGATGACTGTTTCCAGATATTCAAACTTATCAACCTGTCTCAAAGTTATGAGTCTTATTTTAAAAAAAACAAAAAAAAAACTTCATGCGTGCGGCGCCAGTCCACCCAGCAATGAATGGGTACTTGACCCTTTTTATTTAAAAAGGAAAAACAGCGAGAGAGATGAGATGGACACTGTCCTCATCATTAAGAAAATGTTGGTTTATATCTGTCTATTTCTAAATGTGTATGAGTGTGTGTATTCTGCTCTCTCTCTCTCTCTCTTCTCTCTCTCTCTCTCTCTCTCTCTCTCTCTCTCTCTCTCTCTCTCTATCTCTGTCTCTGTGTCTGTCCGTCTTTCTGTCTGGCTCTCTCTCTCTCTCTCTCTCTCTCTCACCACACACCACACACACACACACACACACACACACACACACACACACACACACACACACACACACACACACACAAACAACACACACACACTCTGTCTCTGTCTCCTTCTCTGTCTTTCTGTCTCTCTGTCTCTCTATCTCTCTCTCTCTCTCTCTCTCTCTCTCTCTCTCTCTCGTCTCTATCTCTATCTCTGTCTCTGTCTGTCTGTCTGTCCGTCCGTCTGTCTGTCTGTCTGTCTTCTCTCTCTCTTTCTCTCTCTTCCTCTCTCTTTCTATGTGTGTGTGTGTGTGTACGTGTGTGTCTGTTTGTGTGTGTGTGTCTGTCTGTTTGTTTTGTGTGTGTGTGTGTGTGTGTGTGTGTGTGTGTGTGTGTGTGTGTGTGTGTGTGTGTGTGATACCAGTGTTTATTTTATATGTCTACAACACTGTGTGTTTTGTAAGTATGTACATGTACTGCGCTGTGAACCAGAAGAACAAGAAAACCAATATAAGCGCGTATCCAACGAGACAAAACAAAACAAGCGCAAATTTTCGGCCAACTAGCCTTTGTCAAGCGCGAACGCACGTCACAAACAGATCACAGACACCAAACAATGGATAATAAAAACGGGACTAAAAACTTCCCTGCCGCCTCGTCCAGTGGGTAAGAAATGGAATGCCCATGTCGTCATGAGCAGTAGTAAGAAGTGGGGAGAGGGGAGGCAACTATGATGTCAAAAGGGAAGTGAGATGAGTTCTGCAATTTTGAGAAGTGGCCATGCTATATCGGTATAGCCCTGTTCTGAAGAAGGCACAGGGCAAGAGCCAAGAGGTTAGGGAGTAGATTGTGCCCAGTGCCATGAATCTGGTAGGCCTGGGAACAGGAAGAAACATGAAACGACATGTCTGAATTCTGTTGCGCAATGGATTACTTATGGTTTGTCATTAAGACCATATGGTTTGCGTGTTCCAAGTTTATTTATGAGGTGGGATTCTCTGTCTTTCCTGTCTATGGTGCTGTTATTGTATAGAAGCCACAGACCTTTCACTCGGATGTCATTGATTGAGTGGTCTGGATTGGTTGAAGTGATTGGGGATAGTTTTATCCCTTTGGTGGCGGATATCAGCCAAGTGTTCTTTGAAACGTGTGTCAAGGGTGCGTCCAGTTTCACCAATATACAGTTGGGAACATTTAGAGCAGCTGATCAAGTAGACAATGTTATAAGTTTGACAGTTGAAATGTTTTGTAATTCTCATATGAGATTTGGGGCCTTTGACTGTGGTGGCTGAGCACAAGAAAGGACAAGTCTTGCATTTAGGTTTGTTGCATGGAGAGGTTCCTGGAGGTTGCTGACTGGTTTGCTGAGATTTGAATACACCAGAGATTTGTGTCTCTCTTGTAGACGATCAAAGGGCGCTGGTCAAAGGTTTCACTTGTAGTGGGACTGGATCGCAAAATGTTCCAGTTGGACAAGATGATCCTTTTTACGAGGTACATGGACGGGTGGTAAACTAGACTGAGGACTGGCCGATCCTTTGTGGCAGCTTTGGGCTTCGAATGGAGGGCATTTGGCCGAGAGACAGAGTTGACTTTTTTCCGGGCTTCATTGATGACCTCGAGTGGGTAATGTCTGTGCAGGAAAAATCTAGTCATTTCAACTGCTTTGTCCTGGAAATCGTCTTCGTCTGAGCAGAGGCGTCGTAGTCTCAAGAACTGCGAGTAGGGAATGCTGTTTCTGGTGTTGGAAGTGTGAGATGATTAATAGTCCAGATAGGAATGTGAGTCTGTAGGTTTGTAGTGGACTGTAGTGACTAGTTGTTCAGATTGAAGGGAAACTTCGATATCAAGGAAGCTTATGGATGTGTTTGAAATTTCATATGTGAACTTGATGGATGGGTGAAACGTTCGGACGTAATGGATGAATTGCAAAAGTTGGTCATGATCGAGGGATGTCATGCCAATGCAATCATCTATGTATCTTTTGTAAATTTCAGGTTTGGGTTTCTTGTATTGTTGTAAGATTTGTTCCTCAAAATATCCCATGAACAAACAGGCATAGCTGGGGCCCATCTTTATACCCATGGCGACTCCGCAAACTTGCGAGAACGTCTCATCACGGAACGAAAATGTGTTCATTGTAAGGACCAGCTCCGCAAGTCGGACGAGGGTTGAAGTAGACAATGTTTGGTCACGTCATTTGTCCAGAAAATGCTGGAGAGCTTTTAACCCGTCGGAGTGGGGTATACTGGTGTACAAAGAGGTCACATCCAAAGTGAACAGGTATTGTGGTTGAAGGTGTGGTCTTCATTTATTATTTGAATCAGATTCAATGTATGGTTAGTGTCTTTGATGAAGGTAGGCAAAGACTGGACTATAGGTTGCAAAATATGCGCAGTGAGTTCACGTGAGTCTCGATAGTACCGCAATGCAAGAATTAACATAGGCTGTTAGTATATTGTCATTATTATTATTATCCTTATCATATTTAGCAGTTAATCTTTTATAGTTACTTAATGCAACCACTGTGCGCCATATGGTATCGTTTGTGTTTCCTGACAAACAAAGGAATATTATACTGAACAGTGCAGAAGGAGGGGGGAGGGGGGGGGCACCAAGAACATTTCAGGAAAAAAGTATTGAATGAAACTGAAGAGATAAAAAAAATCAAAAATAAACGTGTCTAGCTCAGAAGCAACATAGTTCACAGACAAACCCTACACACACACACACACACACACACACACACACACACACACACACACACCACACACATAATATATATATATATATATATATATATATATATATATATATTGTGTGTGTTGTGTGTGATGTGTTGTGTGTGTGTGTGTGTGTGTGTGTATATATATATATATACACGAGCGGGCACGGACACTCACACACACATACACACACATACATATATATATATACATGTATACAAACACGCACGCGCGCGCACGCACACACACACACATATATATATATATATATATATATATATATATATATATACATAATATACCCACACGCGCGCATGCACACACACACACACATACACACACACACATACACACTACACACACATACACACACACATATACACACACCACACACACATACACACACACACACACACACACACACACACACACACACACACACACACACACACACACACACACACACATACAAACACACACATACACACACACGAAAAAAAAAATTCAAGAACAAATGAACAGTTGAATAAATCAAACTACACGTAAAGAAACGAATACCCCAGAAACGAATAACAGCGACATCAGCACCACCCATACCATCACCACCACCACCGCCAACATCACCATCATCATCAAGGACAAAACGGCAAAGCATGGTCGAAGTCCGAAACAAGTGTGACTGCCCGCGTTCAAGCAGCAGGAACCAGGAAAACACGAAAATAGAATCAGAACGCGTATTTAATACAACAAGACAAGACAGGCGCAAATTTTCGGACAACTCGCCTTTGTCAAGCATGAATGTAAGATCACAAACAAACAAGCACCAAATACAAAACTTATGAGAAAAAGACTGAAACTTCCCTGCTGCTTCGTCCAGTGGGTAGGAAGAGGACTAAATGAAACCATAATGTGTTTATGAGTAATGGTTAGAAATAGGGAGAGGGGAGGCAGATATGATGTCAGAGGGGAAATGAGATGAATTCTGCAATATTTGTATTGTTTTATCCTAAAGAGGGTCCAGAGCTAAAACTATGAAAACTATGATGCACTAGTAAGAGGAGTTTTTGGAATGTAAAGTATCTTACTATTTAAATAATGCATACATATGCATACAAATTCGTACATACATATACACATATCATACATATGCAAAGAATGGTCAAGCCTCATCTGGCGATCAGTGTGGACGTTTTTCACTCAATCTGCCATTAATTTCAGTTTCAGTTTCTCAAGATGATGTCTCCGCGTTCGGAATGAATTCCATATGCACTAACGTCACAGGTGCCATGTATATGGTAATCAAATTGACTCTTTTCATATATCCTCTTCATTCCTCCCCTGTCCCCGGCCCTTTTTTGTTTGTTTGTTTGTTTGTTTTGTTTAAAATCACTTTAGTGAATAGACATTAAATCAAAGACCACCACCACGGCACAAGTCTAAAACCTGCACATAAACCCATGAGCTGGCCAGGTCCTGAGGTCTTACCTTCCCTCTGTTTTACCTAGTCTACATTTTTGTACTAGTATTGTATCAGTCGCCTCCCAAAGCCCAACCCCTCGTCCTCGTCGTGGGAGGTGGAAACAGGTAATGCTGGCCAACGGGGCACTGGTGAAGCTGCGACTGGCTTAGCAGGCCGGCAGTGGATAAACGAATTGCTCAAGAAAATATAAGGAGATACAAACGGACGGTCACAACGGAAAACGACGCGGCGAGAAAAACGGACAACGAATAAAGAAAAACGAAAAGGTTGGGATCTGGAACATTTGCGGTTTGACGAACAAAGAACCAGAGATAGTAGAGTTCATGACCCAGCGCAAGATCTCCATACTGGGCATTGCAGACACCAGAAAGAAAGGAACAGGAAAAAGGAAATAGACGCCAACTATGTTCTCATTTGGAGCGGTGTAAGCAAGGAACAGAGAGCAGCACATGGCGTGGGTTTCATCCTACACCATGACAAGGCAAAAGACCTAGTGAGTACGGAGTTCATTTCAGAAAGACTCTTGAAGATCGGCATTAGGGAGGACAACAAGATCAACAACTACATTCAAGTGTATGCACCATGTAATGACTCCTACTCAGATGAGGATAAGGACTCCTTCTTCGAAAAACTCTCGGACACCATCAACAGCATCCCGGACCAAGAAGACCTGTACGTCATGGGAGATTTCAATGGCAGAGTCGGAGAGAGAAGAACACCATGGACAAAACACCTTGGTCCACACAGTGACCACAGAACACCATGCAACTACAACGGCAACCATGTATTGGAACTGTGTGCAGAGCATGACCTTATTGTCACCAACCCTTCTTCCAGCACAGAGCCACTCAGAATCTACACCTGGTACAAATGGAGCGACATCGACGTCTCATCTCAAATCGACTTCACACTAGCAAGATCTCGAATGCGGAGCAACATCAGAGACTCAAGAGCCATCCCCAACGCAGGCCTGGACACAGACCACAGGCCAATCATCACGACTGGTCACTCAGAAGAAGAGGAGGTTCACTAAAAAGAAGAAACAGCCGGAAAGACTCAACATACACAAGCTTCAAGACGAAGAGGTGCAGACTCAGATCAGATGCACCATCAGTGAAAAATTGGACTGTAGTGACCCTACATTACTAAACGTAGAGGAAGCTTGGGGCATCTTCAAGACAGTCCTCCTGGACACTATAAAAGAAGCCTGTGGCACCAAGAAGACAGGAGGAAGAAACAGAAAGGCAACAGCTTGGTGGAACAAAGAAGTAAAGGATGCTATCAAGGAAAACAAGAAACTATACAAGATCTGGGTCAAGTCAAAGGATGAAGAGGACTACATCAAGTACAGACTTGCAAGAAGACACAGAAGAAAGTTGTGAGAACAGCAAAGGAAAAGTCATGGACCCAGTATGGTGAAAAACTCTGTGAAACATGCAAAGCTTCACCAAGAGAGTTTTACAAGAGTGTGAAAGCGATGAGAGTGCGAGATGAACCTTTCGATCCAACCACTATCATCAACGATGCAAACGGGGAAACATTGCATGGAGAGGAGAAAATAGTGAAGAGATGGGGAAACTATTTCAAAGACCTACTCAACCCATCAGGAGTATGGGCACAAGACACACAGTCCCGGTTCACTCCAGCCACCCAGACCACTCAGAACCTACCATCCTAGAGTGTGAAGTAAAAAAAAAGCAGTGAAGACCAGTCCTAAAGGCAAGGCAGCTGGAGTCGACGGCACAATAACCATCACTGAAATTCATCCCCACCATCTTTCAGAAAATTTGGGAGGAGAGAAAAGTACCAGAAGACTGGCAAAATGCAATAGTGGTGCCAATATGGAAGAAGAAGGGCAGCAAGAAAGACTGCAGTACCTACAGAGGCATATCACTACTCAGTCATGTAGGGAAAATGTACGCAAAGATCCTGGAGCAGCGCACTCAGCGAAAACAGAACATCTCCTCAGTGACGCCCAATTTGGCTTCAGGAAAGGAAGAGGGTGCACCAATGCAATCTTTGCACTACGACAACTGTGCGAGAGGGCGATCGAATACGACCGAGATCTCCATCTTGTATTCGTTGATCAAGAAAAGGCCTTTGATCGAGTCAACAGAGACAAGCTATGGAAGGTCCTCGAGCAGTACGACGTCAAGGGCCAGCTGCTAGACAACATTCGGGCCATCTATGCCAACAGCAGGAGTGCAGTCCGCACCGCCAGTGGAACATCTGACTGGTTCCCAGTGACATCGGGAGTAAGGCAGGGCTGTAATCTCTCCCCTCTTCTCTTCGTGATCTATATGGATCAGATTACGAAGGAGGCAAACCCAGACCCTGAGGCACTCAATGAACTCATGTTTGCGGACGATCAGGCAATGGTGAACAATGACAAGATACAGCTACAGGAGCACACAGACCAGCTCAGTGAAAGCTGCGAGACATACGGCATGAAGATCAGCGTCAGCAAGACAGAGGTCATGAATGTCAGTAAGAGACCAAACAAACTGGACATCAACATCAGCGGAACCCAGTTGAAGCAAGCCAGTGAATTTAAATACCTGGGCAGCATCTTCACTGAAAATGGCAAACTAGACAGAGAAATCGAGACCAGATGCCAGAAAGCCAACGCAGTCAGCTACCAACTTGCCCCTCTCCTGAAACACCCCAGCATTCCCACCAGCACTAAGGCGAAACTCATCAACACCATTTTTCTACCAACGCTGACATACAGTGCCAGACATGGTCCCTAACTAAAGTCCTCGAGAGAAAACTGGTCACCTGTGAAATGAAATGCCTGAGGAAAGCAGTAAACAAGACACGGCGGGACAAGATCAGAAATGAGGTGATACGAGACATGGTAGGAGCAACACCAATCCTACAACACATCGAACATATGAGGATCAAGTGGTTCGGACACCTCACACGTATGCCCCTAAACCAACCAGCTCTTCGGACATACAACACCAGATACTCTGGCTGGAGAGCCAGAGGAAGACCAAGACGACGATGGAGCGACTCCGTGGCAGACACCCTCAGAGCTCACGAGATGTCCCTTCTCCAGGCCACCCGCCTTGCTGCTGACAGACGACTGTATCTCCCCGCGACGCCCACCGGTACAAGCGGAAGGAAAAAGTAAAAGTAAAGATTGTATCAGTCTATCATTGGAACTATCGTCGCCGTTAGTTATCTAGTAAACCCGTTGAACCTGAGCATGATGGTATTCGCTGGCAGTCTTAAAATGGAGAATGGGGAGAGCGAAAGACAGAGACAGACAGACAGAGACAGACAGGACAGACGAGACACAGAGAAGAGAGGATGAAAGAGACCTTGTGAAACATTAAGCTGATACAACTAGAATAATTAAATCACTAAAGATGGCCAGCAAACAGGCCATGTTTTATTTTGCAGCTAGAACTGAACTCAGGACAATATATCTAGTGTCTGTGGTTCTAGCCAGCCCGCTTAAAATCGAACGAAACACTTTTCTCTATACAATGTGAAAAAAACATGACTTCCTAAAATGTGCATTCGTCAGTTCAGCGACGTCAGCGATTTCACAAAAGGACACCTGCAAAAACGTTATCATTATTTTTATTCCTTTTACAGGAAACGACAAATTGTCAGGATAATATTGAAAGAAAACATGCACTGCCTGTGTCGGTTATTTGTCTCCATCTTGGCGATTTTGTTCTACGGGTGCATTTTTGTTTTCTCTCATAACACAAAAACACATGAAGTGACGTTGCCGTCCATACGGAATATATAAGATTATTTTGAATCAAAATAGGATTCTTGGGTGTATGAATCATTTGGTGCAGGTTTGATCAGTGAGAGATGGAGAGAAGAAGAAAAAGAGACAGAGTTGTCTGCTGCTGCAGACTGTCCATTAGAAAAAAAAAACGGTCAATTCATTGTAACAATCTCCCTTTCATGCGAAAAAAATTATCACAGAAAATCCCGATGTTGTAATTTTCAAAGACTTTGTGACTTTGAAAAATGGTTCCGTTGAAATAAAACCAGACGTGCATCGAAGACAATGGCAGACTGTCACAATAGTGGAAACAGATTTTAAATGCTTTCAAAAGTTCCTGAGAAAGTGTTGTTCACGTACATTCTTCAAGAAGCACTGATTTTTAAGCACTCCGGATTTTTGTTTTATTTTGTTTTGTTTTTTCCATGTGACCTTGACTTTAGAGATGTAACACACACATTCTTCAAGAAGCACTGATTTTTAAACACTTCGAATTTTCTTTGGTCCATGTGATCTTGACCTCAGAGATTTACCCCCAAAACTTTTCCTCGCTTTACTGTTTTCGTTCGATTGTACAGGGAAGTGTTGCTGAGAGATGAAGCAGTCAGTTTGTATCCAGACAGGATACCTGGCGTACAGTCCCAATGTAGATATAGAGTGTGTCTGCCACGACGTCTGCCAGCACCATTGTGGTCTTCCTCTGCCTCTGAGGCTGCCTCAATCTTGTTCTTGCTTTGCGTGCTGACTGTCCACGCCTCACAACTGTGTAACATCTCGGTTCTGTATGACATTCAAGAACTCTCTTCCTGATATTAATTGATAGGCATTTGTTGGTAAGAACGTTTTCCATCTTCTTGATTGCTGTTTTGGTTTGGTCGATTCTGCATCTGCACTTTGGTGAGATGACCGTTCCCAGATATTCAAACTTATCAACCTGTCTCAAAGTTGTGCCATTTGCTGTTACTTTGCATGAGGGGATTTCATGTTTTTACTGATTACCATGACTTCAGTCTTCTTGTTATTTAGTTCCTATGTGGTTTCTAAGAAGAATGTTGAGAGTTCCATGGACAACAAAGAAAACAAACGAGATACTCTTGAAGGAGTCAGACACAAGAAGATCATTGAGAAAGAAGATAAGGAAAAAACAAGCAGCATTTATAGGCCATTTCATGAGGAAAGAGAATTAGAGCACCTGGTCACAACAAGAAAGCAGAGGGAAAGAGAACACCAAAGTAGACCAGGGAGAAAATATTGGACCGTATCGGTTCTATATAACATTCAAGAACTCTCTTCCTGGTGTTAATTGATAGGCATTTATTGGTAAGAATGCTTTTATCTTCTTAAATGCTGTTTTGGCTTGGCCGATGCTGCTGGCTGTTTCTCATATGCATCTGCCTTCTGGTGAATTGACCGTTCCAATATGTAACTTATCAATCTGTCTCAACGTTGTGCCATTTGCTTTTTATTTTGTAGGAGAGGATTTCTTTTCTTTTTTTTTTCTTTTTTTTTTTAACTGATTACTTGACTTTAGTCTTCTTGCTGTTTAGTAAATGGATCCCTGACCCTTTCCAGTATTGAGAAAAGTGAAGCAATGAGAAGTGTTTTTACAATGTTGGCCCCCCAGAAAAACAGTTCCCTCTCTCTCTCTTTCTCTCTCTGTCTCTCTCTGTCTCTCTCTGTCTCTGTCTCTGTCTCTGTCTCTTTCTCTCTCTTTCTCTCTCTTGTCTGTCTGTCTCTCTCTCTCTTCTCTGTCTGTCTCTCTCTTCTGTCTCTCTCTCTCTTTTCTGTCTGTCTGTCTTCTCTCTCTCTCTCTTCTCTCTTCTCTCTCTCTCTCTCTCTCTGACACCCACTCCGCCCACACATCCACCTCATTCCCCAGGTGACCCAGAGTTATGACACCATCTCTGCATTCGCTTTATCAATGTCCCTGAACAATGCTTTTGTAAACTGCAGTGGAAACATTCCGACCATACGCAGAGCGCTTGTGAAAGCGTTTTGAGTTGTCAGAGCGTTGATTAGGCTAGCACGGTCCTCTATTCCTTCCATAAATGTGTGTCAGTTGTCAGTGTCAAAACTATCTTGGTCTGGACTGATTTGCACCGATCTATCTCCTAACCCCCACCCCCACCCCTACCCCCACCACCTACCCACTACCACCCACCATCCCCAACTAGCACCATCACTCACACCATCCTCCATCCCGCCATCTCCAGTCGCCCTTTTTCTGCTGCCCTCCCCCACTCTCTCTGTCTCTCTGTCTCTTTCTGTCTGTCTGTCTGTCTGTCTATTTCTCTGTCTGTCTGTCTGTCTGTCTGTCTGTTTTTCTTCTCTCTCTCTCTCTCTCTCTCTTTCTTTCTTTCTTTCTCTCTTTCGTTCTGTTTCTTTTTCTTTCTCTTTCTTTCTCTCCCCACCCCCTTTCTGTCTCTCTGTCTCTCCCTCTCTCTCTCTCTCTCTTTCTCTTTCTTTCTCTCTCTCTCTCTCTCTCTCTCTCTCTTTCTCTTTCTTTCTCTCTCTCTCTCTCTCTCTCTCGCTCGCTCGCTCGCTCGCTGGCTCTCTCTCGCTCTCTCTGTCTCTTTCTCTTTCTCTATCTTTCTCTCTCTCTGTCTCTCCCTCTCGCTTTGTCTTTATGTCTCTGTCTCTGTCTCTGTCTCTGTCTCTGTCTCTCTGTCTCTGTCTCTGTCTCTCTCGCTCTCTCGCTCTCTCTCTTCTCCCTCTCTCTCTCTCTCTCTCTCGTTCTCTTTCTTTTTCTTTCTCTTTCTTTCTCTCATCCCCTCTCTCTCTCTCTGTGTCTCTTTCTTTCTATCTCTGTTTCTCTCTGTCTCTGTCTCTGTCTCTCTCTCTCTCTCTTTCTTTCTTTCTATGTATCTCTTTCTCTCTCTCTTTCTCTCTGTCTTTTCTCCTTCTCTCTCTCTCTCTCTTTCTCTCTCTTTCTCTCTGTCTTTTCTCCTTCTCTCTCTCTCTCTCTCTCTCTCTCTCTCTCTCTCTTTCTCTCTCTCTCTCTTCTTTCTCTCTCGAACGCCCACTCCCGCCCACACATCCAACCTGTTTTTCCCTGCTCCGTGCCAATCTTGGCACAGATGTATGTGGATCACTATGCACAGGTACTTCAGTACTAACCAGCAAAAATGTCTGAATGGCATTTGGCAACAACCTAACAAGTCATTCTGGCTCGTGGAAAATCGTTCAGCTAATTGGAGGGGAATGACTTGATTTCGCAGCTGATGATTTTACTGTTGTTGTTGTTGTTTGTGTCGTTGTCGTCGTTATCATCATTATTTCGATCATTAAACTGTTGTTTTCATTTATTTGTTTTTTTATTTGTTTATTTATTTTTTTTGTCTCAGTAATGTTTGGCATATCTACAAATCGATGTGACTGAAATGGGGGAAAATTTTTCAAAAACCTCACCTGCCTTTTTTGGCTTTGTTTTGTTGTTTTGTTTTTGTTTGTTTTGTTTTGTTTTGTTATATTTTGCTTTGCTTTGCTTTGTTCTGTTTTGTTTTGTTTTGTTTCGTTCTGTTTTGTTTCGTTTGTTTTGCTTTTGTTTTGTTTTGCTTTGTTTTGTTTTGTTTTGTTTTGCTTTCTTTTGTTTTGTTTTGTTTTGTTTGTTTTGTTTGTTTGTTTTGTTTTGCTTTGTTTTGTTTTGTTTTGCTTTGCTTTGTTTTGCTTCGCTTTGTTTTGCTTTGCTTTGTTTTGTCGTTTTGCTTTGCTTTGTTTTGTTTTACTTTGCTTTGCTTTGTTTGTTTTGTTTTGCTTTGCTTTGCTTTTGCTTTGTTTTGTTTTGTTTTGTTTTGCTCTGCTTTGCTTTATTTGTTTAGTTTGTTTCGTGTTGTTTTGTTTTGTTTCATTTCGTTTTGTTTTGTTTTGTTTTCTTTTGTTTTCTTTTCTTTTCTTTTCTTTCATTTCTTTTCTTTTCTTTTCTTTTCTTTTGTAGATGGGTGGTAGGTGGGGTGGGGGTCGGGGAAGCTGTTTCGTAAATCCCCTTTATTGATTAAGACAACTTTTTTTTTCTCTCACTATCCCTTTTCTTTGCCTTTATTTTGCAAAGAACAAAGCGTTGTGTACCAGCTTGTCCATACTTCGGAATATTAATAGCCGATACAGCAAGAGTGTGTTTGTATATATCACAAAATGATCTGGTGTGTGCGTGGGTTCGAGTGCTACTCTCTCACTTGTGTGTGTGTGTGTGTGTGTGTGTGTGTGTGTGTGTGTGTGTGTGTGTGTGTGTGTGTGTGTGTGTGTGGTGTGTGTGTGTGTGTGTGTGTGTGTGTGTGTGTGTGCGGTGGGGGAGGTAAACAGAAGGAGGAAGGGCGGGGAGAGTGAGACATTTGTACTGGATGTTAAGTATGTGATGTATATCATTATCATTGTACAGTGTGAATGTGTGTGTAGCCCATTATTTTATACATTGCTTGCTTGCTTGCTTGCTTGATTGATTGGTTGGTTATCTGTCAAGCCTACTTGAGACCTATGTTCCCTCACGTACCCTCCGCTCTGCCTCCGATCCTCTGACTTTTCGCTTTCCACGCACTAAGCTCAATACCTATGGTCCACGAGCCTTCTCTGTTTCTGGTCCACTTTCCTGGAACAAACTTCCTCTCTCTGTCCGTCAGCAACCTACTTTTGTCTCCTTCAAGTCCGCTCTCAAAACTCACCTTTCTCCTATGCATAAAATCCTGACCTCACTCAATCCCCTCTGCAGTCTGTCTCCACTCGGAGGGGAATCACATTGTAATATATAATTGTATATAATATGCTCTCTATAATTTTCCATTGATTTTATTCTTTCTCCCCATTTTAGCCGTGTGCGTGTGCGTGTGCGTGTGTGTGTGTGTGTGTGTGTGTGTGTGTGTGTGTGTGTGTGTGTGTGTGTGTGTGTGTGTGTGTGTGTGTGTGTGTGCGTGCGTGCGCGTGTGTGTCTGTTATAGCGCTTAGATTTGATTTTATCAAGATTTTGCGCTATACAAAATAAAGTATTGCATTGCATTGTATTGTGTTGTATTGTATCGTATCGTATTGTATTGTATTGTATTGTATTGTATTGTATTGTATTGGTTGGTTGGTTGTTGGTTGGCTGGCTGGCTGGCTGATTGGTTGATTGGTTGACTAACTGACTGACTGACCGATTGATTGATTGATTGATCGATTTTCCAAGACTGAAGACAGTGTTTGGTCAAAAGTTACATGGAGAAATTTGTAGGCCTTAGCTCTTTGAAGATTTGGATTTCAAGAGCATGTAAGACTGCGAATTTCTTCTGCTGGAAAACCTTTACATATTTCTTTTAAATAGCTCATTGCCTTACACAAGTGTACACACACACACATACACATGCACGCACGCACACACACACACACATACACAAGCACGCACATACACACGCACGCACGCACACACACACACACACACACACACACACACACACACACACACACACACACACCACACAAACAAAAGGAGAAAATGACTGAAAATCGCATAACGTCGATTTTGTTTATCGCACACGTGATCAAAAATGCTCAGGAAAATGTCTTTTTGCTGAAATTGAAATTCAAGCGGTTTGAGCAGGTTTTGCAAACAGACATTGAGGCTCATAGAATTCCAAGGAAAGAATTCCAGTGGGGAAAATGTTCAAATCTCACCTGTGGATCTGTGGAGCTTTACATTTTCCACTGGAAGAAAGGAGATTGCGTTGATGTGATCGCTCAGCTTCAGATAGTCTTTCCCTTCAGGTTCCTAGATTTACATTATCAACTGATGTCCAGCATTCTTTTGCTGTCTCAGGACCGTTGTTTGCCTGGAATAGCCTACCACTCTGCCTTCGCCTAACATCTACTATTTCTGCTTGTAAATCCAATGTAAAAACCATCTCTTTTCCCCGACAGTGAATCCTACAACTACTTCTTCCCCTCAGTTTTTTGTAGTATGTCTTTTTCTGTATACTGTAAGGTGGTCTACGTTGATTGCATGCGTATGTCTGGTGCGTGGGTGCGCTTTGATTTGAACTGTCGAGATTGGGTGCCATGTAAGTACTGTTATCATTATTATTATTATTATCATTATTATTATTATTAATAATATTACTATTATCATTATATTATCGTTATTATTATTATTGTTGTTGTTACATCATCATCATTATTATTATTGTTGTTGTTGTTGTATTATAATTACTACTATTATTATCATCATTATTATTATTAGCAGCAGCAGCATTCTCATAAGTAGTAGTAGTAGTAATGATAGTAGTAGTAGTAGTAGTACTGATGGTGGTATCATCATCATCATCATCTTCTTCATCATCGTCATCATCATCGTCATCATCATTATTATCATTATCATTATTGTTATCATTATTGTTGTTGTTGTTGTTAGTTACTATTATTATTATTATCATTGTTGTTGTGTTCGATGAACGGAGAGAAAAGCAGACAAACTGAAGGAGCGAGAGAATCATCAAAGTAAATGTAGAATGGCAGCAATATTGCTGTACGAGCATTCCAATCTAATAGGAAGTCAGAGCAATTCTGTCAACAGCGGTGTTACATAGAGCCCAGTCTCGTTTTCTCTTCTGCAAAACAACTCATAATGTGGTTTTGCTATCGTCTGTAGCCGGAAAATTTGTTTTGAAGGCGGACTGGTCACGACTCACCTACAGTAATCTAATCCGGATGTCACGAATGCACTGATCATTTGGCTCGTTACGTGTTTTGTTGAATAACAATTATAGGACCCAGTGTTAGTTCCAAGAAAAATGCACGTTCGTGCTGTACAAATTGATTTTTTGTAGGCTATCTATTGTTGAATAACATGTGTGTGTGTGACGCAGTATGCGTGATCAGGCTGCACAAATTGATCTGTTATATCTTTCGCTAAATGACATTTTTATGTAAAGCAGTATTCACAAATCATGCTGCACAAATTGATCTGTTATGTCTTTCGATAGATGACATTCTTTTATGTGAAAACATGCTGCACAAAATTGGTTGTTACATAATATGTTGAATAACATTACACATAACACGATATATCCGTTGAATAACATTACCCGTAACACGATATATCCGTTGAATAACATTACACATAACACGATATATCCGTTGAATAACATTACCGTAACACGATATATCCGTTGAATAACATTACACATAACACGATATATCCGTTGAATAACATTACCCGTAACACGATATATCCGTTGAATAACATTACCCGTAACACGATATATCCGTTGAATAACATTACACGTAACACGATATATCCGTTGAATAACATTACCCGTAACACGATATATCCGTTGAATAACATTACACGTAACACGATATATTCCGTTGAATAACATTACACGTAACACGATATATCCGTTGAATAACATTACCCGTAACACGATATATCCGTTGAATAACATTACACGTAACACGATATATCCGTTGAATAACATTACACGTAACACGATATATCCGTTGAATAACATTACCCGTAACACGATATATCCGTTGAATAACATTACACGTAACACGATATATCC
>JAPXFY010000014.1:32723200-32868200 GCA_030674185.1 Monoplex corrugatus | reverse complement strand
TTCGACCAGGAAAAAAATTCTACCGGGGTAAGACCCTGTGTGTGTGCGTGCATGCGTGCATGCGTGCGCGCGTGTGTGAATGTGTGTAGAGAGACAAGGGAGGGAAGAGAGAGAGAGAGACAGAGACAGAGATAGACAGACAGACGGACAGACAGAAAGAGAGAGAGTGCGAGAGAGAGAGTGCGAGAGAGAGAGGATAATAGCACGCGCACACAGGCATTTCAGTTTGTTGTGATTAAATACGTCGACGTTCACTGAGGCACTGCCCAATGATGTAACATTTCTTTGGGTAATGCCTGACGAGGCAACAGCCAGCGAGGCAATTCGTGACGAGATTACACCTGCTGATGCTCGAAAGGTGACATCCATCGTAGAGGTGACATGTGTTGAGGCACAGAAGTGGCATTTGTTGAAGCGATTCTTGGTAGTGCAAGATCTGTCGAGACACGACGAGGCAAAACCCATCACACAACGCATGATGAAAAAACAGACTTCTACTGAGACAATGTCTACTGAGGTGACATCCATCAAGACCTCATTGCCCTGAAGAGACAACAGCATTGAGACATCTCTGGCCTAATGAGTGACACTCTTGGAGGTATCACTGGCCTGATGAGTGACACTCTTGGAGGCATCAATGGCCTAATGAGATGACATTCCTGGAGGCATCACTGGCCTAATGAAGTGACCTTCCTGGAGGAATCACGGGCCTAATGAAGTGACCTTCCTGGAGGCATCACTGGCCCAATGAAGTGACCTTCCTGGAGGCATCACTGGCCTAATGAAGTGACCTTCCTGGAGGAATCACTGACCTAATAAAGTGACCTTCCTGGAGGCATCACTGGCCTAATGAAGTGACCTTCCTAGAGACATCACTGGTTAATGGGGTGACATGCCTGGAGGCATCACTGGCCTAATGAGGTGACCTTCCTGGAGGCATCACTGGTTAATGGGGTGACATGCCTGGAGGCATCACGGGCCTAATGAGGTGACCTTCCTGGAGACATCACTGGTTAATGGGGTGACATGCCTGGAGGCATCATGGGCCTAATGAGGTGACCTTCCTGGAGACATCACTGGCCTAATGAGGTGACCTTCCTGGAGACATCACTGGCCTAATGAGGTGACCTTCCTGGAGACATAACTGGCCTAATGAGGTGACCTTCCTGGAGGCATCACTGGCCTAATGAGGTGACATGCCTGGAGGCATCACTGGCCTAATGAAGTGACATGCCTGGAGGCATCACTGGCCTAATGAGGTGACCTTCCTGGAGGCATCACTGGCCTAATGAGGTGACATTCCTGGAGGCATCACTGGCCTAACGAGGTGACATTCCTGGAGGCATCACTGGTTAATGGGGTGACCTTCCTGGAGGCATCACTGGCCTAATGAGGTGACCTTCCTGGAGGCATCACTGGCCTAATGAGGTGACCTTCCTGGAGGCATCACGAGCCTAATGAGGTGACCTTCCTGGAGGCATCACGGGCCTGATAAGGTGACATGCCTGGCGGCATCATTGGCCAAATGAGGTGACTTTCCTGGAGGCATCACTGGCCTAGCGAGTTGATACTCATGGAGGTATTACTGGCCTGATGAGGTGACATCCATTGTGACGTTACTGGCCTGATGAGGTGACAATCCATTGCGACGTCACCGGCCCAATGAGCTGAAATCCATTGCGACGTCACTGGCCTGATGAGGTGACAATCCACTGCGACGTCACTGGCCTGATGATGTGACATCCATTGCAACGTCACCGGCCCGATGAGCTGAAATCCATTGCGACGTCACTGGCCTGATGATGTGACAATCCATTGCGACATCACTGGCCTAATGATGTGACAATCCATTGCAACATCACTGGCCTGATGATGTAATAATAATAATAATTACAATATTTATATAGCGCAAAATCTTGATAAAATCAAATCTAAGCGCTGAAGCAGACACACACGCAAGCACGCACGCACGCACGCTGCACCACGACGCACCACACACACACACACCACACCAACACACACACACACACACACACACACACACACACACACACACACACACACACACACTGGCTATAAATGGGGAGAAAGAATAAAAGCAATAAAAGCAAGAATAAAAGCAATGGAAAATTATAGAGAGCATAGCATATACAATTATATATTATAACCATGTGATTCCCTCCGAGCGGAGACAGGCTGCAGAGGGGGGGGGGGGGGTTGAGTGAGGTTAGGATTTTATGCGGAGGAGAAAAGGTGAGTTTTGAGAGCGGACTTGAAGGAGACAAAAGTAGGTTGCTGACGGACTGAGAGAGGAAGTTTGTTCCAGGAGAGTGGACCAGAAACAGAGAAGGCTCGTGGACCATAGGTATTGAGCTTAGTTCGTGGAAAGCGAAAAGTCAGAGGATTAGAGGCAGAGCGGATGTGACAATCTATTGCGACGTCATCAGCCTGATGAGCTGAAATCCATTGCGACGTCACCAGCCTGATAATGTGACATCAATTGCAACATCACTGGCCTGATGATGTGACAATCCATTGCGACGTCACTGGCCTGATGAGGTGACATCAATTGCGACGTCACTGGCCTGATGATGTGCCATCAATTGCGACGTCACTGGCCTAATGATGTGACATCAATTGTGACATCACTGGTCTGAAGATATGACATCAATTGCAACGTCACTGGCCTGATGATGTGACAATCCATTGTGACATCACTGGCCTGATGAGGTGACAATCCATTGTGACGTCCCCGGCCTGATAAGGTGAAATCCATTGCGACGTCACCGGCCCGATGAGCTGAAATCCATTGCGACGCCACTGGCCTGATGATGTGACACCAATTGCGACATCACTGGCCTGATGATGTGACATCCATTGCGACATCACCGGCCTGATGAGGTGAAATCCATTGTGACGTCACTGGCCTGATGAGGTGACATACATTGCGACATCACCGGCCTGATGAGGTGAAATCCATTGTGACGTCACTGGCCTGATGAGGTGACATACATTGCGACATCACCGGCCTGATGAGGTGAAATCCATTGTGACGTCACTGGCCTGATGAGGTGACATACATTGCGACATCACTGGCCTGATAGGTGAAATCCATTGCGACGTCACCGGCCTGATGATGTTACATCCATTGCGACATCACCGGCCTGATGATGTGACATCCATTGTGACATCATTGCTGATGAGGTGACATACATTGCGATTACTACCTGATGATGTGACATCCATTGTGACATCACTGGTCTGATGATGTGACATCCATTGTGACATCACTGGCATGATGTGACATCCATTGTGACATCACTGGCCGGATGAGGTGACATCCATTGTGACATCATTGCATTGATGAGGTGACATCCATTGCGATGATACCGGCCTGATGATATGACATCTTTTGCAATATCACTGGCCTGATGAAGTGACATCCATTGCGACATCACTAGTCTGATAAATTGACATCTATCGAGACATCACTGGCCTGATGAGGCGATAGACATTAAGACATCATTGGCTTGATGGGGTGAAATCCATTGAAACATTACATGCCTGATGAGGAGACATCTACTTAGGTGATGCCCAACAAAGTCAAATATATTGAGATGCCCTGTTAAGCACGTTCACTGACGCAAGGCCTAATAATGCAACATCCGTTGAATTTACTGAAAATGCCATATCTATTGAAGTGTTATATGACATTCACACCAATCACTGTGGCGAAGTGGTTACGTAACGGACTATTGGCTGGGAGGTCGTGGGTTGAATCCCCATTGATCACAAACATTATAGTGAGATTTGTCTGCCCCGAAGAGCTACTACCCAAAGTTGAGCGTGCTATGGGCTTGTTAGGAAAACTGGGATCATACAGTCGAATTTCATCCACTTTATGTCAGTGTGTGTGTGTGTGTGTGTGTGTGTGTGTGTGTGTGTGTGTGTGTGTGTGTGTGTGTGTGTGTGTGGTGTGTGTGTATGTGTGTGTGTGTGTATGTGTGTGTGTGTGTGTGTGTGTGTGTGTGTGTACGCGCGTGTCAGTGTATGTGGATGTTTGAGAGAGAGAGAGAGAGACAGATAGACAGACAGACACAGACAGGAGTTAACTAAGGGAAAGAAGTCATATGAGTACAACCAATGTCAACAATGTTAGTTTCTCTCCCTTGAGGTCATGCCGGAAGTCTTCCTCTCAACATCACATGATAGGCCAGTGAACGCGAGGGAGTAAACGTCTCAAAACTTCTGCACACTTTCGTCAGGAAGCCTGACACCATTCTATGATAATGCCAGGGCCTGAAGGCGATTCAGTTCGGGCCACAGGGGGCCAGGTTGATGGTAAGTATGCAAAATCCTTTCCTTCTTACGCACTCTGCCCTTTACCTTGTTTTGAAGATTGGAAAGTTGCAAAAACGTCGTCTGCATCAACCTGGCGTCACATTGTTGAGGCATTTATCAGTTGATGGTGACACTTCTTATGTCACGGTCATGCGCTTTATTTTGGTTGAATAATGGTGACGTACGAGAAATTAGCATAGTATTTGTTATGTGTTATTTACATAATTCTGTTTATTTTGCAGTTGAAATATTATTACAATTCCAGATAGACGTATTTGACTAGATCTATCTAGTTAGTTCGGCCCCCAAACAAGATTTTATCAGATCTAGAATCTAGTTGCTAGGGATCCCAAAGTTGAAAGCTAAAATCAATAAAGATTCATAGTCGTATAAACATTCAGAGTCTTTAATTAATCTGAAAATAGATACATAAAAAATAGTTTGGTTGTAAACATGATTTTATAGCACAATTCTTTGTAATTAATGTAATGCCTTTTCAGTTTTTGTATAGGGCCTATTTATTTAGCCTATGTGTTGCAGTTAGTTTCTGTTGACCATCATAACAGCAGCACGATCTTTCAGTTGCATGTTTTATGGCCCAAAATGTGATTTGGTGAAACTAAGACATAGTTATTTAATGTAGTATTATCTGGTATATTATGGTAAGAATGTATAAATGATTTGTTAAATACAGTGAAGGTGGTGATACCATCCTACTTCTGTATTAGAAGTAAACATCACTCATTCAGTCATTGTTGCTGACCCTTAATTCTTGTATATCCTCTTTTTCTCAGCAAATCATGAGATACCCATGTTTGTGCCAACCATGGACAATAGCAACTAATTCCCCCGCCCCGCCCCTCTTTTTCTGCTCCATCTTCTGCTAGTTCCCCCTCCCCACCCTCCCTTTTTTTTCTGCTTCATCTCCTGAGACATTTCAGTGGCATTGATGTATTACTGCTCATTCCAACTCCATTAGCCCTTTGACTGCTGCATCCTGTTGATCAGCATCCTGTATTGTCAACCATGCTAGCAAAGCAAAAACTTAATCCTTGACTCCTTCACTTCACAGCTGGAAGATAGGGTGCAGGAGTCAAAGGGTTAACACACCATCAAACCCAAATTCATTCAAAGTTCTGGTAATACGAAATCCAAAACAAGTGTGACTGCGTTCAGTTAAACAGGAACCAGAAAAAAAACATGAAAAAGTAATCAGAACGCGTCTTATATTCAACCAGACAGGACAGGTGCAAATTTTCGGCCAATTGGCCTTTGTCAAGAGTAAGATCACAAACAACCAACCACCAATAGTTTTTCTCACACTGGACAAAGCAGCAGGGAAGTTTCGTCTTTTTCTCCTAATTTTTGTATTTTGTGTTTGTTTGTTTGTGATCTTACGCTTGACAAAGGCCAGTTGGCTGAAACTTTGCGCCTGTCTTGTCTGGTTGTATTAAATACGCGTTCTTATTTTTGTGTGTGTTTTTTTCTGGTTCCTAAAGTTCCAGTGCCTGGAAGTCCATTTGAGTCAATGATGTTATGGTGCCACCTACCAGCAGAGACTACTGCTGTTGGGTCATTTAGGTGGCATTAATCAGTAGGCCTACCTGTTCTGATCCTCTGTACTTTGGGTACTGCCTACTAAGCATCTACTTGCTGCAATTATCATTCAGTCATGGATCCATACTGAGTGAACAACCTCCAGTGAGGAGATCACCACCATGTTCAGGTCCAGGTGACAGGCCCCATGAACCACAGACGCTAAAGACCCCAAGACGAAGTTAGCTCAGGCACAGAAACTGAGGTTACCATGAGATTATGACATTAAAGTACCACAGAATGTGGAACACTTCAAAATGCTATGATTTCATGATGACGGGGACGATAAGCTATTTGAGAATGGTGATACTAACTATGGAGTTTCATTTCAGATTGAAACTGTAAGACAGGGTTGCACTCCACACAATCTTTCACGAGATAACGGGGTACCAGCCATGACTTGAGAGATACAGATACCAGCAGTGTTGGGCAGGAAATTTAAGCAGCACCCTCAGTAACACATCATTAAAGTGGATGAGACTTGACCTTGGGGTCCCAGTCTTCTTAACAAGCCCCTAGCATGCTGAACTCTTAAGTAGAAGCCAGTTGTGGCCTGAAAATCATACAATAATAGATGGAGTTCGAATCCAGAATCTCCCAATCAGCAGTCTGTGGCACTAAATGTGTTATCTTATTGACTGGTCAGTAGGTGCCAATCTGGCCATTTTCCACAATCAGTGCATAGTATTTTTTCTCACGTAGAAGGTTTGAAACCTCTAGTTAACAGTTGCAATCAACAAAAGAATCAGTCAGTCAGTCTGTCTGTACATTCATCATTCATTGGTTGTTCAATCAGTCCGTGAAATAACCATTCATGGTTACTTATTAAAGACAAGGCCTTAGAAATAGAAGGCCAGGGAAGTCCTCCTCCAAATCTGATGGAACTACCATGAGATCTGATCATCATAGCGGATGGGGTTGACATGTATAATGTACTTTGTATGTCTGTCTTTCACTCTTTGTCTCTAGTCTTATGCTTTTGTGAAGCATGTAGCAGTGTTGTGAGATGAGGTACTGTACACAAATGTAGTCATTATGAGTATCATTATCTGAAAGAAAAAATGTCTTGCGGCCCTTGTGCATGTTCAGTGCTGCTGTTCATATAGACCCAGCTGTGTACTCCATGTCTAGTCTCTGGCTGTTTGCACAGTATATTGGGTGTGGTCTTGGTTCTTGGTTTTCTGTTGCATGTGATTTTGTGTCATGCCCATAAGGTATAATTTATCACAGAGTTATCAGAAAATGTGCATTAATTTAACTTGAATTAATCTATAAATCTTCAAAATTAAAAAATAAAATTGACCGATCGTAATATTCTTGTTTTAGATTTGACCATGCCTTTTAAATGGCAAGAAGTAGTCCAGATACACTCATAATATCAAAAATGTGTGGTGAGTAAACACTAGCCAAAGTTATTAATTGACAGAAAGCTAGCATTCGTGAAGTCTAAGGAAAAAGTGTGTGTGACCTTCAGTCTGCCGGCTGTGTCAGTGTGTGATTGTTTCCTGATCCTGTTCAGGGAGAGGAGATGGGCACCACCCTAATAATGTTGGCCCCGAGAAAAGTTGACGTCTACCACCTCACTTCTTTAATGATTTTAAAATCTTTCATTGTTTAACTCTTTGTTCCCATCTGCTGATTCACATCAATCGGTGAAGCAACTTAGTACTAGTAAGTTACTGATATTGTATGGAGTGCTGTGATACCATCTTATCGTTTTTTCCTGATGTAACATTACTTGAAGTTTCAGTAGTAGTTATGGTCTTAAACTTTTGTAGTAGGATCCCACGCACATAGCAGAGAGTAGAATGTCTGAGCACTTGATGAGTTCTGCTGCACTGTAAGTTGATTAACAAAGCATTACTCAGTGACAGTTTGAATTAAAAAGTGGGTGGGTGCTATAGTCAGGTAGAAAACATGTCAGGTTGGGTACCTCCCACCTGCTGGATAAATGATGGAGATTTTTTCCAGTCATGCAGGTCTACATGTTTGCTGACCTGTCAGTGCCTCAGACCCTTAGTGTGTATACTGTATGTGCACACAGAACATCATGTAGGTCATGTCAGTGTGCAGTGGCTTATGGAAACATGAAGACACATAACACATAATACATAACACCCATTGGAGATGAAGCATGCAGACTGTGCAGCAACATACTGTATGCACAGTGTGTAAAAAAAACAATATACATCTGAGAAAATAGAACACTAGAATTATTTTTTTAACTGAAGAACTAATAATGTGCACAGAACACTAGAAATTTTGAAAAAATGGTAATGTGAGTTTGTATATATGTTTGTTAGTTTGTGTGTGGGTGCATGTATGTGTATGTTTTGTGTGTATGCATGTGTATGTATGTTTGTGTATGTGTTTGTGAGTGTATGTGTGTATGTGTGTGTCACTGTTTGTGTGAATAAGTGATAGAGAGACACTGATATAATTTTATTTTCTGAAATTACGAACATCACATGCCTTGTTGCTGTCATTGCTTTGATTCTCAGCAGATTGAAAATAGGATAATCACTGTCACACTGATCCCTTGACAACAATGTTTGCAAACTCCCATTGTGTGAAATGCACTTTGTAATTGAAGATATATTATGCATACATGTGCATGGTTGTTTCACAGTGCACAGTTGTAGTAAGCAGTCACAAAATATGCACTTTGGGCATTTGAAATAAAAGTGAATGTTTGATTCATATTCCTGATTAAATAGCAATGTGAGATGAATTTGTAATGCAGCATAGATCTCTGTAACTGTGTTCATTAATTCAATATTGAAATGAAACGCCTGACTCCCTGAGGCATCATTTCAGATGTTAGATAAAATGTGTGTACTGTGTGTATGATAGTATCAAGGTTATAGAATCAGGAACAAATGTAAATTATGTGGAAGAGGGACAAGGCAAACTAGACAGGTATCACATTGACTCGAGACACATTTTTAGCCACCACCACCGCCACAACCACCACCACCTTGCCCCATTTTCTCTTTGTTTACTGATTTCGTTTACTCTCTCTTTCTCTCTCTCTCTCTCTCTCTCTCTCTCTCTCTCTCTGTGTCCTGTATGTTTATCTGTCTCTCCCTCTCAGATCACACACTTGTGCAGACAGTTATAACTTAAGTATGAGACAAGACTCTCCACTGTTAATATATTTTGCAGTCGTTATTTTTGAAAAAGAACTTTCATTTGAATACAGTGAGGACATGAATTTCTGTTCTTTAGAATATCTGTTGCCCTGGGAACTAGAGTGAAATCTTTTATTTGATGCATTGTGCATGTGTGTATGTGTGTGTGTCCGTTTTGGGGAACATGTTGGCAAGGTTTAAACCATTGTAAGAGTGTGTACATGCTTATGTGCATGTGTATGTGTCTGTGTGTGGACACAGCATTTGGTTAATAATAAAAGAGACAGTGTACTTGTGTGCATGTGCATGTATATGTACATGCATACTTGTGTGTATGTGTGTGGTAGTCCAAAGAAAGGTATGTAAAGTTATGACTCGCCCATGGTGCTTGTGTGTTTATAAGACATGACCATGGCCATGATCGATGCGGCCCATGACAGAGATGAGGAGACCAAAGAGGTGATCGGCACAGCTCTCTTTGATCTCGGCAAAAAGAAACCGCTGCTTGTTCTCAGTGCCTGCCATTCCTACCTGAAAAAACACAGCAAGGTACACTGCTATACATGTGTACTCTGAATGTGTGTGTGTGTGGATGTGTGTTGTGTGTGTGTGTGTGTGTGTGTGTGTGTGTGTGTGTGTGTGCGCGCGCGCGTGAGAGCTTGCATGTGGTCATTATGCAGTGTTTGTACGTGCACTTGTGATTTGCATTGTCTATAGAAACTACTAATTGCTGTCAGCGCCTGTCATTCCTATCTCCTGAAACATACTGAATGACATTGTAGTGTGTGGTGTGTGTGTGTGTGTGTGTGTGTGTGTGTGTGTGTGTGTGTGTGTTGTGTGTGTGTGTGTGTGTGTGCATGCTTGAGTGTCCATGTGTCTTTTGTACACAAGTGTATTTTTAAGATGTCCAGTATTAAATGTGATATTTTCCTGTGTTTAGCTGTCCCTCGACCATCGCATAGTGATTCTGAACTCAATAGAGCGTATCGTGAAGGAGACTCTGGACAACCTCGATGCTCGTATGGCTGTGGACCTCATTCAGTTGGCTTCCCAGGAACTCACTCAGTCAAAGGTTAGTAATAATGACTGTGATAATTATGATTATAATAATATTGTAATGATAATAGCATGATAATTATGATTAGAGTGATATTGTGATGATACTAGCAGCAACAACACTTATATGTATGTATTGTTCGTAACTCTGTCTATTTAAATATACAGGAAGTAGAGCCCGAGTGGCAGACGGCAGCAAGCGGCATTCTGGTCGCCTTGGGAACCAAGTACTGTGATGATGTGATGGGGGAAATGCTACAGAAGTTCCAGCCTGGTGTTCTGCCACATTTCTTTGTCGTCCAAACCATCGGCAATCTGGCCTCAGCTAATGGTAACACTCATCAGCTGTGTCTCAGTTATCTCCTCCTGAATCTCTCTCTCTCTTTCCGTCCATCCCCCAAGCAATGATAGATCAAAAGCAACAGTAAAATATCACTCGGTTGAATGAAAATGTGAGACTTGGGAAAATAGTATCTGCAAAGAAAGAGGGGAGCCAGTACACACGTGTGTGCAGCTGCCATACTATTTTAGTAGGATAAAAATGCCTTCAGTGCCCTCGGTGATGCTAACAGGAACACAGTTGTTTATTTTCATAGCTGAAGACTATTAGCACTTATGAGTCAAGTGGGTTGAATGAACAGGATTTGAGGCAGATGTTTTTATTTTCTTTTAAGCAGTTGCGCTCATAAATTGTTTCAGTTTCAGTTTCTCAAGATGATGTCTCCGCACTCAGAATGAATTCCATATGCACTAACGTCACATGTGCCGTGTGATGGAGAAGATCCAGAATGATCACGGCACAAGCCATAGCCCTGCACATAAATCCACGAGCTGGCCAGGTCCTGACATCCTACCTAGATAGTTCCATTACTCTGGGGTCGTTTGGGAGTGAGGTGGCAGAGACCTCAACTTTTCCCGGGGCCAGCACCACGAGGGTGGTGCCCATTCCCTCTCCCTCTCTTCAAATTCATATTCATATTCACATTTTTTTTACCAGACAGACAAGAAGGCTAATTTGTCTTCAAGGGGTGGGACCTGGGAAATAACCTATCTCTCCAATGTTTTATACCAGGGCAGCCGGGCAATGCCCTGCTCTTCACCCTGCCATGGGACCCTTAGCGTGCGCAGCCAGAAGGCACATGGGTCTGACTCATAAATAATAATGATGATGCAATAGTGAATCAACATCAGATTTTTAACAGACTACCCTGGGTTCAGTCCTTCTAGACATTTCTTCTATGGGGGTAAAGGATGGAAATTTTTCTGATTTCCCAGGTCAGCATGTGTGCAAACCTGTCAGAGCGTAGACCCCCTTCATGTGTATATATGCATGCAGAATGTCAACTGTGCATGTTTAAGGTCTTGTAAGTCAAGTCATTGGCTGCCTTTCGGAAACAAAAACACCCAGCATGCATGCCCACCAAAAATGGGGACTGTGTAACAATATAGTGGAATGAGGTCAGCTTGCTAAAAAAAACACTTTGAGTCCTCCATCAGCAACTAAAAGGTCTTGATTATGTATGATATTCAATGAATACAAATGTGTTTGGATGATACTGCTTTATTAGTATATAAGAAGGAACTACAGTAATGATAGGTATAACAAAGTTGTTATTGTTCTTACCTCTTTCTTCAGACTCTCACTTCTCTGTCTTCTCTCTCTCTTCTCTTTCTCTTTCCTTGTCTCTGTTTATGTCGCTCTTCCTCGACACTAAGACCACCCTTCGAGGTACCCAGGTCAACAGACCCCCCATGGGGATGCCGGGGGCTCTTTCAGTGTGAATAGTATCCCCACTCTCTGGAAATTCTCTGCTAAAAATTTCCTCTTTTCTCTCACTGTCTTTGTTTCTGGCTTGTTCCTTTGCCTTCTGTCATTTCCTGTCATTTTCTTCCTTACCGGTCCATTCACCATAAAGCTTTACATACTATCTCTAAGAATTGATAACTTGGTACATGTATTAAGTGCAGTTTTGGCTCTAGGGAGGTGAGCTATGCGTAAGCAGTTTACGGTAATTTATGCCTGATTTTATGTGTTTTGGTGTCCTTAGTATGCTTGGATTTGTATTCAAGTGTGTTTTTTTAAATCCCCTGTGCGATAGATTGGACAGAGTCGTCAGTGCCAGGGGCACATCCTCATATAATGTGCTCGAATACTTTGTACTGAATTTTCTTTTCTTTTTTTTTTTGTGTGTGTGTGTTGTGTTTGTGTGTGTGTGGGTCTGGTCTGTTGAAGTTTTGTATGTTTTGAAGCGGTTATAGCCCTGATATGGCTCTACGCAGTCGGCTGGGCTGTAAACAACAATAACAACAACAGGTCAACAGACAAAGAGCTGAATGGGAAATATCAAATACTGCAGCTATCTCAGTAACCCAGAACTATTTGTTCCTGACCCCAGAGACAGACTGAGAGGGCAAGATCATATCTGCTGCAGCATTCCATTGCCCCCCCCCCCCCCCTTTCCATCAACCATGCAGGTTATGGGATGAGGAGAAGAGGAGAAAAATTATGAAATGAATGTGTATGTTCTAAAACTTGCCATATGACATTGTTAGAGACTTTGAAAGAAGATTGGACATGTTGACATGCCTCATTACAAAGGATATGTATGTTCTAAAACTTTCCTTATGACATGGGGCTCTCTCAGTATAAGTAATATCCCCACCTTCTAGAAATTCTGTGCCAGAAATTTCCTCTTTTCTCTCACTGTCTTTGTTTCTGCCTTGTTTCTTTGCTTTGTCATTTCTACCTATCAATTTCTGCCTTAATGGTCCATTCACCTGAATGTGTTTGATAAAATCTTACATACTTTTTCTTAGGATTGACAACTGGGTACATGTATTAAGTGCATTTTTGGCTCTAGGGAGGTGAGATATGCGCAAGCAATTTTAGGTAATTTATGCCTGTTTGTATGTATGTTTTGATGTCCTTAGTATGCCTATATTTGTATTCAGGTGTGTTTTTTAAATCTTCAGTGCGATAAATTGGACAGAGTGGTCATGTCCTTAGATTATGTGCGTGAATGCATTGATATTTGTACTTAAGTTTCTTTTCTTTTTTTTTTTTTCCTGTTGAAGTTTTGTTATGTTTTGAAGCGCTTGTAGCCCTGATATGGCTATACACTGTTGGCTGGCTTCAAACAACAGTGACATCATTAGAGACTTTGAAAGATTTGGTATGTTGACATGCCTCATTACATTCAGCAGGAGACTGAAAAAAGAGGGAGTGTTTTTACAGTTATAAGGATAAAGGTGTATTACATGACACGTGTATCTGTGTGTGTGTTTTACAGTGTATGGCATGGTTCCCCATCTGACAGCTGTGCTGGGCACTATGCTACCCATGCTGGGTCTGGCCAAGTATGACAACATGAGATGGGTGTTCACGTCTGGTCAGTCTTTTCATAATGTAGTATGATATGTGTCTTTGTATAGTATGACAACATTAGACTGAGTTTTGTGTACAGAGCAGTTGTATTGAGTGCCCTGCTGTACTGCTGTTTATTAAAAGGAGATTTGACGTAAAATCCCCTGTTATGCATAGTCAGATTTCAGTGCCCCACATTTGAAAATAAAGACACACTTGAGCTGAATGCAACCACACAGATATGCCATGATATAAGTGTTGAAGACTAGCACAGACTAAACAAACAAACCAAACAATCCACAAGTGTTCACTTTAAATCAGTCAAAAAACAAAACCAGCAGAGCATACACATAGTGTAACATTATGTAATAAACATATGTGCATAATGCATATTTTTGTCTTTATGGTTATCAATGTTATCTTTTCAAAGCAGACCCTTCACATGAAGTTGTAAAACAATGTTATCGTATATTTGGGTGCTACTCTCAAGTCTACAAATGATAAAGATATAGTTGATGTAAACATTATTGTCAGTCCTTTTTTTTTTTTTTTTTTTTAAATCAGTACAAAATATTTCCTGTTTCAATAAATGATTTATGTAGTTTTAGTATGTATTTTTGAAATGAAAATATGCCTTTTATTTTGTTATTGTCTGTTGTTATTCCAGATGAACTTTCTTGTTTTTGTTCTTATTGTTGACATTGTCTGTGCCATTATTTTGGATGAAATGATGAAAATGCTTTCCACATAATGTTGTGCTTTAATAGTATACTATTGTCATTATAGTATACTTAATAATGATCTTTGGTAATAATCTGTAACTATGTAAAATGCAACAAGCAGACACAACATGTAGGCCTACTGTTTGAGCTGTACATATGGAATTATTGTTATTATGATATGCCAGATTATTGTCAGTACAAGCTTGAAAAAAATCATGGTCAGTTATAGACTGAAAACAAAGGATGTTGCAATGTGTGTACCAGCACTGTCCAAGTTCAGTGAAGCCATCATTGAGTACGTGGCCAACCTTGACAAAGCCCCAGACTCCACTGTGTCCAAGGACAGGTTCGCTGGAGAGATCTTTTCCGCCTTTGAACTGCTCTTCAACAACTGGCTGCAATCCAAGGAGGCCAAGGTATAATTTATTTTGAGTAATTTCAAATTGCTTTTTAGTGCGAGAGCCACTCGGGTTTTGAAATGGGAGAGTCTGAAAATTAGTTTGAATAATTCTTGAGTGGTATTTAAACAGTAGATAGTATGAAAGTTTACGGTGATTTTTTTTTCATTTATGCAAGAAATCTGAATACCATAGATTGATTATGAAGATTAATTAATTATGACATGCAGTCACTGTTAGCTTTTATTTTTGGTTTGTTTGTTACTTTTTGTTATTGTTTTTTCTCTAAAACAGTGTACTTGTTGAAATAAATAAATTCCACTTTTTGAGGGAATGCTCTGTCTCCACTGACGATGCACAGCCTCTGCGGTGGCTGGCCTTCTTGACATCCACTTGTAATGGACACACTCAGTGGTTCATGTCCTGTGGGAAATCTGTGAGGAGAAGAAAGGATAGTCTGACAGAAGAGCAGGGGAGTTGAACTCCTGACAGGAACATTGCCCAAACAGTCCTCATTGGTTTCAGCTATCCACCTTCTCTCATCAAGCCCTTCTGACCACCAACCTGCAGCAGGATTGTCTACTCTTAGTGCCTGTTCTGGAAGGGAACACCAGAGTTTAGCCTTCCCATTCCTTCCAGGGCCGTCTTATTACACAGGATGCCAGAGTGCTCTCTTCTCGCCCATGCAAGAACAAGAGGAGCTGGAGGCACCAGCGAGTCTCACTCACTCACTTCCTTGCATGGGATGCCAGGGAGATCCCTTTTTATGTGTGTAGGAGTTAGTTGAAGGGAAACCTCCACCCCTCCAACCAGGACACAGGTTCTTAGTATACCAAAGCGACAGGCCCATGCTTTTTGCACTCCGTTAGTCTTTCTTTGAGTACCCAGTAAATTAAATTTTGTTGATGAAGGAAGCTTTAAATCAGGCCATAACTAGTTCAAATTCTTTTTTCTAATAGGGAATGTTGGAATTAGTTCTATTCTGATATTGGAAAGGCCTTTGTAAAGTGGGTGTCTGCACCATAATTTTTGTGATGTACATTTACCATTCATTATGAATGAAAAGAAAAACCAACTTGTACTGAGTATGGTCACTGAGAGTAGTCATCATCTTTTAGCTGTTAGTTTTGAACCTCATGAAATCCTCATCAGGCTGTGTATAGTAGCTAAAACAAAGCAACTCCTGCTGGTGCCAGAATATGTAGTATTATAAATGGCATAGATATGAGACTTCATGTTTTGAAAGTAATTTGTTTTATGTTCAGCTCCGACTTCAAATTGTAGAGGCCGTGGGTCACATGACTCATATCATGGAGAAAGAAAAGCTGGCAGAGCAGTTTCCCAAGATCCTGCAAGGCATTCTGGGATTGTACAAACGACATCCAGAACCTTATCACATCACTCAGGTTTGTTAGCTTGTTTTGAATAGCTTATGTGGATGAAATAATAGAATGGTGATGCTATCTATCTTACTCGTGTCCCAGTTTGTTTTACACATATAGAAACCTGTTTCTATTTTGCCATGGTCAGCAATTGTTTATAATATTCTAACATTGAAATATGTTTGATGATTACCTTTGCTGCATGTTATGTATGAGGAAAGACGAGCAATTCACTCACCAGTTCATATTATAGATAGTATTGCGTGACCAGCTGTGTGAATGGCGTAAGACTTTCTGTTGCTATTTGTTAGATAAAAAGAAAGAAAAACTGTATTCACTGTGTATGTTATGTGTAGTGTTACCTAACCAGCTGTAAATGGGTGCATAAGTCTGTTCAGGCTTGGAGGAAGATAAAACAGCAAAGGAGATGAGTGTACCCCACTCCTGTAAAACTGACTTCGTAGATGTGTGATGTTATCTGTCTTTATCTTCCTATTGATTTTCATTTCTGTTAGTAGCCTTACCTTAAAGTACTTTCACATTATTTCTTTTTCTTTTATGTTTTCCAGCTTCTTATCTAATTGAGATCCCCCGTGGGGATGCTGGGGGCTCTTTCAGTATAAACAGTATCCCCATCTTCTGGAAATTCTGTGCTAGAAATTTCCTCTTTCCTGTCACTTTCCTTGTTTCTGCCTTCCTCCTTTGCTTTCTGTCATTTGTTCCTGTCATTTTCTGCCTTGCTGGTCTATTCACCTGTATGTGTTCAATAAAGTCTTACATACTTTTTCTTAGGATTGATAATTGGGTACATGTATTAAGTGCATTGTTGGCTCTAGGGAGGTGAGATATGCAGAAGCAATTTTAGGTAATTTAGGCCTATTTTTATATATGTTTTGATGTCCTTAGTTATGCTTAAATTTGTATTCAAGTATGTTTTTTAAATCCCCATGTGCGATAAATTGGACGGAGTAGTCAATGCTGAGGGCATGTCCTTAGATTATGTGTGCGAATGCATTGATATATGTACTTAATTTTCTTTTCTTTTTTTTTTCCCTGTTGAAGTTTTGTTATGTTTTGAAGCGGTTATAGCCCTGATATGGCTCTACTCAGTTGGCTGGTCTTTAAACAACAATAACAATAACAATCTTATTGAAAATGATCCTTGCTCAGAGCCTCAGCATGTTTTGAAGTTTTGAAATTTCACTTGTAATTAAAAATGTCAGACTGTGAATGGTCCATTGCGTCGGTGTGCAGGGCCTGTGTATGGTACTGGATGCAGTATGTGAGGAAGGCAACACCACTCTGGAACCCTACCTGGATAATCTCCTTAACATCCTATTTGCACAGGTAATATTTTCCTGCTTTTGTTATTCATTTACATCCTCTCATTGCAAGTATAATTAGTCTTTAATGACTATAATTATCAGTGTCTGCTGTATGAAAGTGTCATACTTTTGTTGTCATCATCATTTGAGTGACAGACATTTAGGCCCTTTGTATTTCTGTTCCTTTTTTTTTCTGTCTTTATAATCTTGTCATCTTGCTGATGAAGACAATAGACCATTGTAAGCTTGTTGTTGGTGAATATCCTGTTTGTGTAGATATTATCTCTGGAGTTTGATAGTTTTAAGTGTTAGCATTCTCTTGATGTATGCAGTCTCTTCCTGTCATTGTATATATCGACTTCCTCTGCACACTTTTCTTCCTTTATACACATTCAAGTGTAGACTCTCTCTGTCTGTCTGTCTGTTCTCTGTCTGTCTGTCTCTATCTTTCTCTGTATCTCTTCCTGCTCTCTGTCTCTCTTCTCTCCTTCTCTCTCTCTCTCTCTCTCTCTCTCTCTCTCTCTCTCTCTCTCTCTCTCTCTCTCTCGTTTTTCTCTCTGTTTCTCTCTCTCTGTATCTCTGTCTCACTCTCTCTCTCTCTCTGTCTGTCTCCCTCGCTCTCTCTCTGTCTCTGTCTCTTTCTCAGTTTCTTTCTCTCTATCTATCTGTCTGTCTCTGTTTCTTTCTCTCTGTTTCTGTGTGTGTGTGTGTGTGTGTGTCTGTCTGTCTGTCTCTCTCTCTCTCTGGTTTTCCCGTAGAACAATGATAATAACAATAAGGAAGATTTATGTAGTACAACATCCAGCCAGGGAAGCAAGTTCCAAAGTGCTGTATCTTTCAGAACATGTTATGCAATAAAACACAAGTCAGCAAGAAGATCAGTCACATAAGCATAACATAACATAGTGTGAGGCCAGAAAATAATGGTATAACTTCATTAAGAACATACGCGTATGCATAAAGGAGAAGAGTGGCAGAACAGTTCAGGCGTTCACCTGCCAATAACTAAACTTGAGGTTCCAGGGTTTGTTCCCCATTTAGGCCTTGACTTTTCTCCTCAGTTTGACTAAAAAATTGAAGTGAACGTCTTGTCCTTCGGAAGGGGATAAAAAATGAGTTGGACCAATGCACCTTCTGGCTCACACGCACTAAAGATGCCACAGCAGTTGAAAATTGTGAAGAGTAGGGCATTCACCTGGGTGCCATGGTGTAAAACATTGGAGAGGTAGGTTAATTTCCTAGGTCCCTCTTCTTGAAAGCCAGTTAGCCTTCTTGTCCTTCTGAAGTCTTGGTAAAAACAAAAATCGAAAGAAATGGGTGGCGCTGCTCTGCAGTGACGCACCCTCAAAAGGGAGAGCAGCCAGAGTTTCACATGGTAAATCCAGTGTGACAAAAGAAATGAATATGAATGAAAAAAGATGTTTCCTTATGAATGCACATGCACTCACGCGCACATGTGCGCACACAGGCACACATATGCACATACACGTACGTAGGGACTAATGCAGACAACACACATGAACTGGTACAAGGCATAAAAGCAGATTCAAAACAAGTGTAAATGCCCGCATTCAAGCGAACAGGAACCAGATAAAACACAAAAGAAGAATCTAAACGCGTATTTAACACAACCAGACAAGACAGACACAAATTTTCGGCCAACTGGCCTTTGTCAAGCTTAAGATCACAAACAAACAAATACCAATAGCTTTTCTCACACTGAACGAAACAACAGACAAGTTTCAGTCTTTTTCTCCTGATTTTAATATCTGGTGTTTGTTTGTTTGTGATCTTACGCTTGACAAAGGCCAGTTGGCCGAAAATTTGTGCCTGTCTTGTCTGGTTGTATGAAATATGCATTCTGATTTTTTTTTTTTTTTTTTTTGGATGTTTTTTCTGGTTCATGGAAGCAGATTGATAAAACATACACAAAGTAACATTTTCTCTCAAAACCAGTCATAACCAGTATTCTGCAGAAAGTTGGACTGAGAGGAGACAGGAGAAAGAGGGGACACTAACAGAATAGCTGAAGATGTTATTTTTCAGAGCCATCCTAAAGAAAGGATGTGTTTCTCTTATGGAAGCACTTTATACAGTGTCTGTACGGAAGGCCTGGCTGATCGTGTTAAGAGGATTTCTGTTTGTGTGTCTGCAGAGTTTCCAGCCAATAGATTACCACAACCCCAACAGCATCAAGAATCACAACGAGGTGTTGCGTTCCTTTGCCATCATCAGTAAGTAACTGTTTTTTCTTAAACAGAGACATTTTTATGGCTCTGAACTACCACTGGATGGTTTAAACATGCTTTATATAAAAATTCACAAAATATTACAAATTTAAAGAAATTACTTCATAAATCATCTGAAAATACATCTTGTCATGCCGATAACATCATGCTGTGTAATTTCATGCATAGATTCCCACTAATATGGAAGCAAGAGTTGTTTTAGTTTTCATGGTAGTGATGCAATGTTTTTCCTTGGCATAGGGAAAACACCAGACATCAAAAACATTGACAGTCAAGGGTTTAAATGATTAACCTTAAAGTCTCCTGAACAGGAACATTACAATTGAAATATGAAATTGGGGGGGGGGGGGGGGGGGCCAAGGGGGGAATAGCGTGTGTGTTATGTTGTGTGTGTGTGTGTTGTGTGTGTGTGTGTGATGTTTTTGCCTGAGTTAACCTTACACACGGACGGGTGCAGTAGTCAAGTATTGAAGACTGAACTTCATTCAGAAGGGCTAGGTTCGAGCCTGCCAGGGTACCTCTCACCTGATGAATAAAAGGTGGAAAAAAAATTTTTATCTCCCACATCAACATGTGTGCAGACCTGTTTGTGTAGAAATCCTCTTTGAGTGTGTACACACTCAGAACATCAAATCTGCGCATTTAAGATCCTGTTATGTCAGCTTCTGGTGGTTTATGCAAACACAAAAATGTGAAAACACCCAACATGAACTCCACCAAAGATGAGTATGCAGATGTTAGCGTAGCAGCATACTGTCTGGAAAACAGTCGCACACATGCATTCAAGACAAGTTGGAATGAAAAAAAGAATTCTCAGACTCCAAGGACTCTTCTCTGTGTCCTCCCTTTCATATTTCTTTTTACCATTACCTGACAAAGAAATGTTTATTGACTGTAAGAACTGATAAGCTCTGTTGATACAGTCGGTGACTCTTAAGCCCTGACATCTTACATTCAATCCCAGCTTGTTAAACTGATCTATTCACTGCCAGTGTTAATGTTCCAATTATTCTGGTGGTGTCCCGCTTAATGTTTCATAGGTCCCATTCCTTCTTGCCCTCTCCCCCCACCCCACCCCACTATTACAAGAGCTTGCCAGTACAATTTCTGCTTATAGTTAAGGGATCTACCAGATAATTACTGACCATACACATGGCAGCTGTGGCGTTGGTGCATATGGAATTCATTCCGAGCGCAGAGACGTCATCTTGAGAAACTGAAACTGAAACTACTGGCAGATTTGAGTGGAGCTTATTTATTGTACAGAATAAGAAAGAAAAATAGATGGATATAGAATACACGAAAAATACTAAGAGCTTAGTTTTATGCTAGTGATCTGGTCTTTGTGTGAATGAAAATCTCCATGATAATTGTAAAACAATTTATAGGTCGGTGTAAAACAATTTGTATATCAAGAGTTATTTCCAACAGCAAGTGCATTTTGAATTGTGTATTGTATGATGCAAATTTGGAATTGCTACCAAAAGGGAGTAATATTTTGTCATGAATATTGCGTTTATAAACGTAAAAGCTGGTGGTGGTTTCTTGCAGCACGAGCATTTTCAGGCAAACTGGTGGGCATCTTGCTGGCCAAACTGGAGGTCAACAATGAAAAAACACGCATTGGCATCCTGACCATCTTCAAACATATCATCAACTCTGCAGGTTAGTTGATAGAATGAATATGAACACTCATAGCAACAGCTCCCATCACTTACAACAGCCACCAAAACTTAATATTGTTCACTTGAACTCTTTCAACTGTCGCCAGCATTTATTTGAAACTTTTAACCTTCAGCAGATTATAAATTGTTTTCAGGCAGTCGTGTTCATGTTCTTTTGGAAGTAATATAAAAATACAGAAGGTTTGCTATCACAGTGTGCATATTTATCACTGTCTTTGTCGCTTTCCTCAAACATTCATTTATTGTATGTGTGTCTCTTAGTTTTTCCCCAAGACATTCAGCTTTCTCAACAAAAAACTTAGTGTACAGGTGGTAACGATTATTGCAATACAGAGATACACCAAGAACAAAATAACAAATTGTCCAGTTTTTGAATATTTTTATCAATTCATTTTTGGATATTTTTATTATTATGAATCATGCATTTATAACACTATTCTCCAAGCTCATTTGGACTCACTGCACTTTACATGTTGCAGCTGCCTCAATCTTGTTCTGGCTTTGGACAGTCAACATGCAACAAGAACAAGCCAGAACAAGATTGAGGCAACCAAAATGTGGTTTCTAAGAAGAATGTTGAGAGTTCCATGGACAGCAAAGAAAACAAATGAGACAGTCTTGATGGAGGCAGACATAAGAAAATCATTGATAAAGAAGATTAAGAAAAGACAAGCAACATTTATAGGCCATTTCATGAGGAAAGGTGAATTAGAGCACCTGGTCACAACAGGAAAGCTGGAGGGAAAGAGAGCATCAGGTAGACCCAGGGAGAAAATATTAGATGTACTTGCAGGGTGGCTGAAGACAGAGAGGATGGAAGATGTACTTGCAGCGACAAGGGATAAAAAGCATATGGAGGGCCATGATCGCCAACGCCATGCGGCAGGGCACATGATGATGATGATGACAGAGATCTCAAGCCGTTAGGTGCATTTACCACATTCCACTGTGGTGTTGCACAGTCTGGATATTTTGTACACAAAAGGGTTATGGTTAGATTTGACCCATATTTAGTGATGTCTTCATATCTTTGAACGCAGTGTTTATAAGAAACAAGTTACTGGTGTGTCTTTTTTGAGAGCAGGATGGGTTGGTGGGAAAAGGGAGTCTGTAGGCTAATTCTGTTTGATCACTTTCTCTGCCACTTCTAGTGGCCAGGGGCAATTTTTCACAATATGATGATGATGGGGATGATATTCATGATGCTGTGGAATTCCATATTGAGACTGTATGACAGGTCTATGTGACAGGTCTGTACACTACAGTTACTTTCATAATATATCCTGACGTCAGCCAGGCCCAAGAGATACAAACACCTGCAATGTTGATCTGTGTGGTTCCGGGAACAGTCTTCGCAATAAACCCTTGGCTTATTCATCTCTGGGTAGGGGACATGCAAAGGCAAAAAAACCAGATTAACTCATTCAAGCCGCAACATTTTGCACCGCGACAACCCCCGAAATCGCAGTATTTTTGGTGATTTTTAAAAAAATATTAAAAATTAACAACAAATGTCACACACAAAAGGAAAACAGTTTTGGAAACATTGAAGTGTTCACATACAGACATTACTCGCCTCAGAACTGGTAGTCTGTTCATCTTGATAGAAGGAGTGAAGGAAACAGGTGACCATAAGGGGGTAAATATCCTCTTTGTCGAGTCCATATATTTACACTATATGTTGTTTTTTTCACCAATGAAAACAATTATCCACAGGAATATTTACACAAGAATTTACAGTTTATGTACAAAAACACAAACACCACCTCCTATTTACTTGGTGTAATCAAGAACAGTGAATTTGTGTGTAAATCAGCGGGTGCTTCTTGACGCCATCTTGACAGTCAGATGAAAACAAAGAACGGCATATAGCATCGAAAAACTGCTACTACAGCAAAAATATTGCTCGCAACATGGTCTTAGGGAAGGAACTGTGAAATAAAAGACCCAAGATCACTCTAGTGCATGATTTACTTCCCTTATTCCTTTATTACGGCCACCAAAAACGTTGAAACTCTGACGTACACCTGCGTATGGCACAGCTCCACGCAGTGTGAAAGGTGACGTAAAGCCGTATACGGCACAGCTCGAATGAGTTAACATTCTTATTGTTCTATGTGCAGGAGAGGCTATGGACGACAAAAAGGAGATAGTGGTGTCAGGACTTAAGATGCTGTGTCTTGAGACTAACAACAAGGTAAATGTTTACATTTGTATTTCCTGTCTTTATACATCTTTCTTTTCTTTGCCATATCATTGTTGGTATTTCTGCCTTTACACATCTTCTTTTCTTTATTTTTACATTGACATGTCTACCTTTATGCATCACTCTTTTTTTTTTTCCTTTTTTTTTTTAATTCAAATTTAGGCAAGAATTCATACAATATAAACTGCATTTTTGTAGAACACACACTTAAAATGGATATCATAGCTGATAATCCGAATATACAGACAGGTGTGTATCCTCATTTATAATCAAGACACACACATGACACACACACACGCGCACGCACGCACCCACATACACACACACACACACACACATATATGCAGATTGCACGAAGATTACAATATATGTACACACACTCTCAATCTGACATTTGAATATTTTGATAAAGACACGAACAATAAAGTAAAGCAAAAAGGCATGAGTGTATCAAAACTGTCTTAAGAAAAGAACCACACACACTCCTCAGAGAGAATAATGATAAAAAGAACAGCAACAAATAACCCATAGTTCATTTACGGTGTTGTCATATTTATATAACACTCTTTTGTTTCTAGTCTTCTGATAATTCAAAGTAATTGTTTTCATGTCTAAAGGTATTGTGTGATAATCAAGTGGTTAGCACTCCGGTTTTTTAATAGTAAAGGTTGGATTTAAAATCGCATGGGTATTGCGTGGTAAGTAAAGGGTAGAGACTTTTCTGATCTTTCAGGTCAACATGTTTGCAGACCTGCTTGTTCCTCAACCCCTGTTTATGTGTATAATGTGCCCCCTGTGTGGATGCTGGGTGCTTTTTTCTGTGTAAATAGTATCCCCACCTTCTGGAAATTCTGTGCTAGAAATTTCCTCTTTTCTGTCACTCTCTTTGTTTCTTTGTTTCTTTCTTCCTCCTTTGCTTTCTGTCATTTTTTCCTTCTTTCTTCCTCCTTTGCTTTCTGTCATTTTTTCCTTCTTTCTTCCTCCTTTGCTTTCTGTCATTTTTTCCTATCCTTTCTGCTTTGCTAGTCCATTCACCTGTATGTGTTTCAGGTCAACATGTTTGCAGACCTACTTGTTCCTCAACCCCTGTTTATGTGTATAATGTGCCCCCTGTGTGGATGACTGTGATAAACTAAAATTATGCCTTTTTAATGCTCAGTCAACATGCAAGGATGGCAAAGCCGAAGTCATTGCCGATTTTATCGCAGATGAACGTGTTGACATTGCTTTTATCACAGAGACATGGCTTAACCCCCTTGGTCACGAACCTATACATGCTAGCCTCACTCCGAGTGGTTACAGGCTTGCTTCTTTTCATCGCTCATCCCGAGGTGGCGGTATCGCCATCCTCTACAATGACTCACTCCATTCCCGCCTATCTTTCTCGCAGTCTCTGCCTTTCTCCCATCCTTCTTTCGAGCACGTTGAAGTATCCTTCCAATCCAACCCTCACCCCATCACCTTCTCCTGTGTCTATCGACCCCCACCTAGCTCTGCCAACAAACTCACCACATCCACGTTTCTGTCTGACTTTGACCAATTGCTTGACCACTACTGCCTCTTACCTGGAAATCTCATCATTCTAGGTGACATCAATGTCCACTATGACAACACTCACCGTTATGACACAAGACATATCATCAACTCTCTGTCCAATCACAATATGACTCAACACATTTCTGAACCAACCCATCAAAAAGGTCACATTCTTGACTGGATCATTTCTCGTGATCACCACAATTCCGCTACTGACAACTGCTTAGTTCTTTCTACCCGTCTAACTTCAGCCCTTCCATCTGACCACTCTGCAATTCTCTGTTCTCTCGACATTTCTCCTCCTTCCCGTACCACGCGCACAGTGACTCGACGCAATCTCAAATCTATCGACCTCTCCACATTTTCATCTGATGCCTCCCGTCTCCTTTCTGAAAAGTCACATAACCTTGCCGATGAATTCTATACTACTCTCCACCATCTTCTGGACACTCATGCTCCAGCCACAACCCGTCTTTTACCTGACCGCCCCCCTACCCCCTGGCTCACTCATGAGATTGCCTGTGCAAAACGTGCCCGCCGCAGAGCAGAGCGCCGTTGGCGAAAATCCAAACTCACTGTAACACAGGCAACTTTTCCAAGCCTCTAAAACAAAAGTATCCACCCTCATTGCATCAGCAAAAACAAGCTATTTCCAAACCAAAATCCTGAATGCCTCTTCTTCAAAAGAACTCTTTACAACCATGAATCATCTCCTTGGCACACGAAAAGATTTACCTCTCCCAACAAAACATACAAATGAAGATCTCCCATCTGTATTCTCCAAGTATTTCACCACCAAAATACAAACTCTTTGTGACAGGCTTGACAGGACACCCTGTCAACCATGCCCACCTGACCCTTCCTTCTCTGGCACACCTCTTACTACTTTTACCCCAGTCTCACAAGAAGAAATTTTCAACACAATCAGATCCATGTCGTTCAAAACCTGCGAACTGGATCCTCTTCCAGGTTCTCTCTATCCGACTGTCTCCCTACCCTCCTCCCATTCATCACTGACATCATCAACACTTCTCTTCAAACTGGAACTGTCCCAGATTCTTTCAAGTCTGCTATTGTTCACCCTCTCCTCAAGAAACACAATTTAGACCCAAATGAACTGAAAAATTATCGGCCTATCTCTAATCTCTCTTTTTTGTCGAAACTCCTTGAAAAAGTCGTCCTCAACCAGCTGAACTCTCACCTGTCTGCCAACAATCTCCTCAATCCTTTCCAGTCAGCCTACCGCCAGTGCCATAGCAATGAAACTGCCCTACTACACATTCTCAACAATCTCCTCCTTGCAACTGATACTGGCAAAGTCTCTCTCCTCACACTCCTTGATCTGTCTGCAGCCTTTGACACCATTGATCATGGTATTCTCCTTTCTAGACTTCATCATACTTTTGGCATCTCTGACATTGCTCTATCCTGGTTCACTTCATACCTATCAAACAGAAAACAAACTGTTCTCATCAATGGCACTTACTCTCAACATGCATACCTGACCTGTGGTGTTCCACAAGGATCTGTCCTTGGCCCTGTTCTTTTCACTCTTTACACCTCCCCCCTGTCCACCATCATCAACTCCCACTCTATAAAACACCACTTCTATGCTGATGACATCCAACTTCAAGACAGTGACTCACCTGATAATATACAGCGCCTGTTGACTCGCACCACTGAGTGTTACTCGGACATTAAGAACTGGATGACACACAATAAACTTCAGCTTAATGACGACAAGACAGAAGCTATCCTCATTGGCACCCGTCAGAAACTTTCTCAGCTGCCTCCTCTTTCTCTCCCATTATGTAACACATCAGTCCCAATTTCTGATTCAGCTAAAAACCTTGGTGTCTGCATTGACTCTACCCTCTCCATGAACAACTTTGTTTCTCAAACTGCCAGATCTTGCTACTATCATCTCCATCGTATAAGGCTGATCAGGAAGTATCTCTCTGTCGAAACAACTGCAAAACTTGTTCTCTCCTTCATAATGTCTCGCATTGACTATTGCAATTCACTCCTGTCTGGTCTTCCTGCCTCCACCATTCACATCCTACAGCGCATTTAAAACAATGCTGTACGCCTTGTACTCAAAAAGAAAAAAGCTGACCTCATATCTCCTCTCCTGGCACAACTTCACTGGCTCCCTGTATCAAAGCGCATACAATACAAACTAGACACCATGTGCTACAAAAGCCTCAATAACGCAGCCCCCGATTACCTGTCAAGCCTACTTGAGATCTATGTTCCCTCACGTACCCTCCGCTCTGCCTCCGATCCTCTGACTTTTCGCTTTCCACGCACTAAGCTCAATACCTATGGTCCACGAGCCTTCTCTGTTTCTGGTCCACTCTCCTGGAACAAACTTCCTCTCTCAGTCCATCAGCAACCTACTTTTGTCTCCTTCAAGTCCGCTCTCAAAACCCACCTTTTCTCCTCCGCATAAAAATCCTAACCTCACTCAACCCCCCCTCCCCCCTCTGCAGCCTGTCTCTGCTCGGAGGGGAATCACATGGTTATAATATATAATTGTATATGCTATGCTCTCTATAATTTTCCATTGCTTTTATTCTTGCTTTTATTGCTTTTATTGTTTTTATTCTTTCTCCCCATTTATAGCCATGCATGTGTGTGTGTGTGTGTGTGTGTGTGCGTGTGTGTGCGTGCGTGCGTGCGTGATTGCGTGTGTGTCTGCTTCAGCGCTTAGATTTGATTTTATCAAGATTTTGCGCTATATAAATATTGTAATTATTAATTATTAAAGTCTTACATACTTTAGGGTGCGTTCATAGTAATCCCGGATGGCCACGGATGAAAGATGCTCCCAGGATTCACCGAAAGGGGGAGAGAATGATGAATCCATCGGCACTGACTCCATCACGACTGGAAACGCACAACGGACCATGATTAATGACCAGTTGGAATTTCCGTGTGCGTGTGGAAGGAGATTCACCACCAAACGCGGCATGAAGATCCACAGGACAAAAATGGGCTGTTTGAAGACACATACGAACCAGCAGCAGCGCACTGCGATAGCAGGTGAGACGTTGGATGACCAAGGCCAGGAATTAAACCATAGTGCCAAGGACATCCACGCTGACGGTTCTGATGCGGATTTTGCACAAGCTCTTAACGCCAAACGTGGAAAACTCAATTTGCCGCCTGCCGGTGCAAAAGAACAATGGGAGAAATTAGATGAGGAACTTGTCCTTAAGCTGAATGCGCTAATAGGGAACAGTACGCTGGAACACAAACTTGACACATACGGAGACATCATATACTCTATCTGCAGGGACACTTATGGAGTGAAGCAGCCAAAGACAAAAACGCCTCCCCAGAAATCCAGAAGACAGCAACAGATGGAGAGCATCCGGAGGGAGAAAAGAAAGCTTAAAAAGCGAATGAAAACTGCCTCAGAATTCGAGAAGCAAGGGCTCCTGGAACTCTGGAAAGATCTGAAGGCCAAACACAATGCTCTCAGCAAAGTGGAATCAGCAAGGCGAAGAGAGAGCAAAAAGAAGAAGACTCAAGATCGTTTCTTCAAAGATCCCTTTGACTTTGCAAGAAAGCTGTTTGAACAACCCAAATCAGGGACTCTCACAGTGGGCAAGGAAACCCTAGAGCAGCATCTCAGGGAAACATATTCCGATTCTCAGCGCGAGGCACCACTTGAAATCCAAAATCTGGTTTGGCCTGCAGCGCCAGAAGGAAAATTCAATAACAAACCACCAACACTGGATGAAGTGAAGAACGTAGTAAAGAAAGCCAGAGCCAAGTCAGCACCTGGACCAAACGGAATACCATACCTGCTCTACAAGAAATGCCCAAAAGTGCTCGAGTGGCTCCACAAGATGATTCGATCAGCATGGAGGAACCAGAAGATCAGCGACCAATGGATGAGAGCTGAAGGAGTGTACATTCCGAAGGAGCAGAACTCCAGCAGCATCAATCAGTTCAGGCCAATATCACTTCTGAACGTCGAGGGGAAAATCTTCTTCTCTGTTATGGCAGCAAGATTGACAAAATACCTGACTGAAAACAAGTATCTGGATATGTCAGTCCAAAAGGGAGGCATACCAGGAATGCCTGGATGCTTGGAACATGCCACGTTGATTTGGGATGCCATCCAAAAAGCAAGAACAGAGAAGAGAGACATTGACGTAGTTTGGCTTGATCTGGCGAATGCATATGGATCAGTTCCACACGATATGATCCAGCTGGCTCTTGAAATGTATCACATCCCAGAAAACATCCGAACAATGCTGAGGAAGTATTTCCAAGGGTTCTCAATGCGGTTCTCTACCAAAGAATACACCACGGACTGGATAGACCTAGAGGTGGGCATTGCAATGGGCTGTGCAATCTCTCCCATACTGTTCGTGGTGGCAATGGAAGTCATCTTGAAAGCTGCAATGAAGAGTTCAGGTCCAGTGAATCTGGGAGATGGATACCAGATGCCTCCTCTGAAAGCTTTCATGGATGACACAACAGTCTTGTCCACGGATGAGGAAGAGACACACCAAATCTTAAAGCAGCTGGATGAGCTGGTGGCCTCTTCAAGAATGAGGTTCAAACCTAAGAAATCCCGAAGTCTCTCACTGCGAAAAGGAAAAGTGGCAGATTCAGTCAAATTCATGGTAGCCAACCAAGCCATCCCCACTGTCACAGAAGAGCCAGTAAAAAGTCTCGGAAGATGGTATGATGACTCCCTGAAAGACACACAAAGGGGATGTGAAACCAAGCAAACAGCAGAAGAAGGCCTGAAGAAAATAGATAACTGCGGACTGCCAGGCAAATACAAAGTCTGGTGTCTACAGTTCATGCTGATACCAAAGCTGCTGTGGCCACTGCTAATCTATGACATTTGCACCAGCACAGTCGAAGCAATGGAAGCCAAAATCAACAAATACACAAGAAAATGGCTCGGTGTCCCACCTGGTCTCACTGATGTTGCATTCTACTGTCGTCAAGCAATGCTGAAGCTACCTCTGAAATCCATAGTGGAGGAATACAAAGTTGGAAAAGCAAGACTGTTGAGCATGCTGGAGGAATCGGAGGACAATATCGTGAGAGCAGTTCATCCAAAGCTGAGAACTGGCAGAAAGTGGAAAGTCCAAGAGGCTGTAAACAATGCCAAGAGAAACCTCAGCATCAAAGAAATAATTGGACACACGCAAACCAACAGACAGGGACTGGGAGCAACAAAAATGCAGTGGTGGTCCAAAGCCAAAGGGAAGGAAAAAAGAGACATGATCATACAGGAGTTGAAGGAAGAAGAAGATGTCAAAAGAGTGCAGAAGGCAGTCCAGCAAGGTCAACAGGGGCAATGGACAACATGGGACAGTGCACTCCAAAGAAGTCTCAGCTGGAACGATATGTGGCACATGGCTCCTCTAAGGATAAGCTTCCTCCTCAGATCTGTATACGACCTGCTCCCCTCGAATGCAAACTTAGTGAAATGGGGGAAAGCAGACGACCCAGCATGTCCGCTCTGTCAGAAGAAACAAACAGTGGAACATGTCCTAAGCTCTTGCAAAGTAGCGCTAGCCCAAGGAAGGTATACATGGAGGCACAACCAAGTTCTGAAAGTGATCACAGATGTGGTTAGCGAAAAAACCATGACCCCAAACGCACCAATTGCTATGACAACGTTCTACAAAGCAGGAGGGAAACAGGTCTGGCCCGAAAGGGCTATGACAACCAGCACATTGCCAAAGGGTCTTCTGGATGGAGCAGTCGACTGGGAGTGTACAGCAGACCTCCCAGAGTGGAGAAATTACCCAGATGTCATCAGCAAGACAGGCATGAGACCAGACATCGCTCTCCACTCTGACTCCTCGAAACAAGTGATTCTGATAGAACTCACTGTGCCATACGAAAGCAGAATGGAAGAAGCACATATCTACAAGACCGAAAAATACGCCGGTCTTGCCAGCACCCTGAAGAAAACAGGTCTGCGGGTCAAAATCTTCGCCATAGAGGTCGGGGCAAGAGGGTTTGTGGGCACCTCCGCTTATGATCTCATGAAACAACTCGCCATTTCTGGGAAGAAGAGGACTAGAGCCCTTAAAGCGATGGCAGAGGCAGCAGAAAGGAGCTCAAGCTGGATCTGGGCAAGGAGGAACCAAAAAAGTGAACTTCATAAGGATTAAATTCCCTACAGATGATGTGTGCCCCGTTAGCACATTGGTAAAACCGCGTACCGCAGTTCTGAAGCGCAGAATCGCCCAGGTTCGATCCCCGGCGTGGGAAAAAAAAAAAAATAGACAACAGCAGAAGGGCATCCAGGAGTCATGACCTGGATGTGGCCCGGCCCCCCGAGAGTGTAAGGAATTCAGGGCCGAAACACTTGTCTAAAGGGGGTTACTTCTCTGAAGACCTTCTGTTGTCTAGCTCTCCCTAGAGTTTCTTTCTACCTTGTAATTATTAATTATTAAAGTCTTACATACTTTAGGGTGCGTTCATAGTAAGCCCGGATGGCCACGGATGTTTCCTGTCAAAAAGATTGTGTACGTCAAACCTCTGTTCTCACTGGTGATGGAAAGACTGTTTATAGTTAGCTCAACCGGGCCAACCTGTACACAGATGGAAATTCTCCGGTTGTGCTTGCAGGGTTTTTTCGGCCGTCCAGGTTAAGGGACTGAACTCTTCTCTTGATTTCACTCTGAATTATATTTCTTGCAAGATAAGCATATAGACCTGCAATGAGAAGCTTATTGCTGCCGTGAGATTAAGGCCTCACATTTATGAGAAGGATGATGAAATTCAATACAGAGACATACTTGCAGCTGCATGTGAAAACTTCGCCACAGAGGTTGGGATAGATTTAATGTACAGAAAATTGATGGAATGGACATGTGTACAATGTTTCTTTCCTTCTTCCACCACCACCACAATGAATATCAACTTTTGCACGCTGCATGCACATCTTTGGTGGGCTTGTGTCAAGGGGAAAAAATGTAAAACGTGGCCGTCCGGCTCCGTCGTCCTTGCAGTATGAATGCTTTTACGGCCATGGCCAGCTGGCCAGCCATCCATGGCCATCCATCTGGGTTTACTGTGAACGCTTCCTAAATGGTGTGATTTAAAAAATATAAATCAGCCATACCATTAAAAGCCCACAAATACATGTGCAACCCATGAGAGGAAAGGGGATGTCCAGTTTTCTTTCTCTTGTCTTTGTTTGAAATGGCATCAGGCAGTAATGCTTGTTTTAAGTGAGGAGATGGCCATCTGTAATGGGTTACATACCTGTCATATTGTTGTCTACAGGTAAAGAAGGTGTTCTCCCAGGTGGTGATTGCCATGGCTCACCATGGTTACCTGGAGCTAGAGGGAGGACAGCTGATGGTAGAGTTTATTGTTCGCCAGTGTTCTCTGCCTGATGATCCACCGGTATGCTGTCTTGTTTGTAGTGTTCACCATTGTTCATTGTGAATATTATGTTTTCCACTTCACATTTACACCATCATCTGAATCAGACTAACCATTAACATATCCCCTTCAGTTCAATGTTAACCCCTTGACTCCCGCACCCTGTCCACCAGCATCCTGCATAGTCAACCATGCTAGCAATTTTAAACACTTAACTTCTGACTCCTTCACCCTGTCCACCAGCTTCCTGCAGGAAGCTGGTAGATAGGGTGAGAGAGTCAAAGGGTTAAGTTTTTGCAGTTGGTGGATAAATTGCAGGAGTCAAAGCGTTAATGTCCGATGTACTTCATGATTAAACATTCACCAGTGCATTGTTGAGGTATATTGTACTAAGATAGAATAGTGTCAATGTTTTGTTCAACATTGTAAAATATTGACAGCTAAGTTAGAAGACTAAAGTCCCTGAAAGTTGTTTCGAGTTTGGCTTCCTCAAAGTTTTTCCCAAATACAGCAATCTCAAATGTGTCATTTAGCGGTATTGTTCGAGAGACTGTGGAAAAGTTTTCATAATCAAAGTCAATCTGTTCATCAGCTAAGGCAGAGTGAAAACGTTTACAAGGAAGTGTTGGAAGAAGCTTGTCATATTGTCGACAGTGGTGATAAAGGTTTTGGCCCTGATGAAATTTAACTTGGTGACTTCAGTAGTGATAACCCAGATTTTGATCTGAAAGAATCACAGCTGCAAGAGATCAACAGATTTCACCTGATATCATTTTACGGCCGTTTTTTTTAAATTGCATTTTAGACTTGGAAGTTTGACAATGAGCATGGTTTTTAACTGTTGTCTTTTGTCGTAAGGTGTTTGTCGTTTTTGATGTGGTGTTAGCCCTGATATGGGTCTAGTGGTCGGCTGATAGGGCTCTAGTAGTCAGCAGCACGGCTGCATTTTCCCAGCCATTCTGACACCCTTTAGTTGCGAGCCGGCATCGGCCGGCCGCGAGTGCTATTTTTAGTCAGGCAGGGTCGACCTAAGTTTTATCTCTGTAGCGCGCCTTTGTGCTCAAGCACTAGTGATAAAGAAGGAAGCTGAGTGTACTATACACGGCAACGGGACGGGTGAAAACGGTGTGGGGAGTGGAAGGGAAGGGGAAAGATGTGCGCTATTTATAGCCAGCATAATAGCCAGCAGGGCAAAAGCCAACTAAAGTATCTCGGATTTGTGCGCCGTGGCTGGGCTCTGAGCAATATGAACAGCAAGAAGCATAACTGATGTTGATTTTGATGAAGACCATCTGCTTTTGCCATATGCTTGTGCAATATTTACAAATAATCTTATCATAAAAAGCATCTTTATTCATTTCTGTTTTATTTGACATGTATAGTGTTGTCAACAATAGCTTTAAAAAAGTTTTGGAAATGTGAGTGAACAAAAATCAGAAGTGTAATTTTTCAGTTTTATCAGAAGCTTTCTCAGCATAGGCAGTAGCTGAAAGCATTACTATTGAAGGGTTTCAAAAAACAGAACCAAGAACACAATGAAAGGATTATGATTTTTATTCAAGTAATGAAGGAAAAAACCCAGATCCGTTTATTTTTAATAGTTTTTGTAATATGAACTGTATTAGTGTATGTGATCAGACTGTGACTATTATTTCTGAAAAACACTGTACACTGAACATTTTTGCTGTGTTTGTTGTAGGATGAAAGTTTTTGTACTGGTCGTTATTTCTAAATGATTTTGTGTGTTTAGTATGTGTATATAGTGATTGTTAGTCTTGTATAAATGTTTTGTTCGAGAAATTTTCCTATTGTATGTATGTGGCCGGTGTGTGTGAGGGGTGTTCATATTGTAACTATGTGAGTGTTGTATGTTAGATATGTTTGTATTGTAACTATGTGAGTGTTGTATGTTAGATATGTTTGTATTGTTACTATGTGAGTGTTGTATGTTAGAGATGTTTGTATTGTTACTATGTGAGTGTTGTATGTTAGATATGTTTGTATTGTAACTATGTGAGTGTTTATGTTAGAGATGTTTGTATTGTAACTATGTGAGTGTTATAATACTTATATGTTAGAGATGTTTGTATTGTAACTATGTGAGTGTTGTATGTTAGAGATGTTTGTATTGTTACTATGTGTGTGTTGTATTTTAGAGATGTTTGTATTATAACTATGTGAGTGTTATAATACTTATATGTTAGAGATGTTTGTATTGTAACTGTGTGAGTGTTATGATATTTATTGAGTGTTTTATTGTAACTATGTGAGTGTTATAATACTTATATGTTAGAGATGTTTGTATTGTAACTAGTGAGTTATTACTTATATGTTAGAGATGTTTGTATTGTAACTATGTCAGTGTTATAATACTTATATGTTAGAGATGTTTGTATTGTAACTATGTGAGTGTTATAATACTTATATGTTAGAGATGTTTGTATTGTAACTATGTGAGTGTTTAATGTTAGAGATGTTTGTATTGTAACTAGTGTGAGTGTTATAATACTTATATGTTAGAGATGTTTGTATTGTAACTATGTGAGTGTTATAATACTATATGTTAGAGATGTTTGTATTGTAACTATGTGTTATAATACTTAATGTTAGAGATGTTTTTATTGTAACTATGTGAGTGTCATAATACTTATATGTTAGAGATGTTTGTATTGTAACTATGTGAGTGTTATAATACTTATATTAGGTACCGGCAGCCTCTCTTCAGCAATGCGGGAATTGTGTCAGTCAGTGGAAAAGTTGCACATGTTTGTCAGTCAAATATTCTTGCAGATGAACATGAATGACGAAGTTGTTATCATGAAGATAAAGATTGGTCTTTCCTCTATCGATCTGTGCTGTTTGTTTTTGTTATAAATGCAGCCATACGAAAAAATCTGCGCCAAAACAAAACCACGCCGACCGACGAAGTTTCACTGCGTGTCACGTAGTGGCGACTGGCTCACGGCAGTGCTTGGGTGACCGGTTAACGGCAACTTAAATTATATGGGTCACACAGGACTACCTTCATGCAAATTAGTACAGTTGACAGGTCGAAACCTGTCCTTCATTCCCGTATAATATTTATTTTATAAGATTATTAGTTTGTTAGTCTTCTGAACGTCGGAATATTGGCAAACTTTGAAGAAGAATACCTGAGGATCTCCTTGAAATATAGATCACATCCGCGGATGCGCAAACAGCATATTTTTTGCTTAATTTAACTGTATACGCAACTGTGAGATGTAACCTGTACCGGATGTGCGCAAGCCTCTGAAGGGCGATACCCAAGATTGCCATTTTAGCATATGGGAACCTTGAATCATGGCGGCTTTCGAAGCGAACGCTGAAAGCCTAGTCAACGAATTTCTACCTGTGATTGTCAAGCTGAAGGACAAACATTGTAAACATTGACTGATTTTTCATGAAAATTGACTTAGAAGTTTGATTCAGTGAATTGTTTTTAATGTTTCACTTCATTTAGAAAGATTTTAAAAGAACTCTGCGGCAGGTATAGCCTGCATAAGCAAAGAATAGAAAGTACGATCTCCGGTTTGATGTTTTATCGCCAACGGATTTTTTTTAAGCGACCTGTAACTAGAAGTAAAACGTGTGAAGCGACTGCTTTCCAAAGGTGTTCATTTGCTAGTTTTTAATGAATACGATGGAATTTTGTTTTTAATACATCGAAATCATAATATTTGTGCTAGTACTCAGCCAGAAATTCAAACCGGAAGTTGGTCGGCGAGTGCATGTCGTCTATCGGATCAGATTCAACAATTTTTATCATCGCAAAGAAACAGCAAATAATGGTTTTGCACAGTCACACACACGCGCACGCATGCACACAGGTACGCACACGTTATCAGAACACTATATAGCATGAGGCAAACACGGACACATAGCTCCACAAAGTCCGATGAGCCTTTCTAATGGCAAAATATAAGAATACTTTCTCTCAAAAGTAATAGCTGGCACAAATTAAAGAAAACACTTGAGAAAAAATTAGGATTTTATTTCTATTTGTTTTCAAGGCAATGATGATTTTTTTGTGGATGAAATTAACCATCACTGCCACCAAAACTTCAACAGCAGACACTCACTAATAAACTTAAAACTACTTCTACAGTTAAAACTGTTGAGAACTGAGTGTGATAAGTCATGGGACGAGAACACGGTTTTTGTTTAAAAAATTAGTAACACTGATTAATCATCACCTGAGGAGCTAAATCTGAAGACAAAAATTGAGACAGTTTTAAAAGAAGCAGAGAGATTTTCAGAAGACAGACCAGACATTAAAAATTTCTTTGTCTGTGGATATGGGAAGATGCATGTTACTGCCAAATAACTGATGAAAATAACATTGATAAACATTAGGAATGAGCATAGAAATGGCTGTAAGTTATATACTGCATTGCCAGGCATGTATCTTCTGCTGTTACACATTTTAGTTTCATTATGTTATTGAGAAGGATGCCTTTCTGTGCTAGTATGATACAACGTCATCTTTGGATCACATTGTTTCAGACTAAATCTGTACATGCATGCAAAATCTTAAAATCTCATATATTAGCAACATTTGCCTGTGAAGAGTGAAGCTGTAGCTTTTATTTGATTCACATGCAAAATTTCAGGAGATTCCATCAAGACATAATATGAGTTATGTCTGTTTTAATTTGGCCCGACACATGGGCCTTCACATTATTTGAGTGCAAATGCATACAAAATATCTTATATCTTGAATATAACTAAGCTTGAAAATAATTTACTGGTAGCTTTCTGTCTATTTGATTCACATGCAAAATTTCAAGGAAATCCATCAAAAAATAAGCAAATATGTGTGTTTTAATTTGGTCTGGTGCTTGAATCGTGCTTTTTCCATCGTTCTAATGAGATATTTTGCCATTTTTGGAGCCATATAACTCATGACTTTGTCACTTTACACTGCCCCCAAAAATTTAAGTTTCATACAATAACATTGTTTCTGAGAAAAAGTGAACTCTAGCCAATTCTGTCTTCTTATTTTTGTGTAATGGGGGTACAAAAATGGCTTGTCATGCAATTTCGAACATTGACAAAATGGTATATTTATGAAGTTTGCAGCACCGCTGTGTAAATGTATGAAAAGATCTGCTTGTATGCTTGCTTTTTTTGTAGTTAATGTTGTTAAGAATTAAAATCAGGAATGACATTCTCTGTCTGAGGACTTCTGAAAAATTTAGGTTCCTGCAAACTTGCTACATTTCACAATTGGTGAAAACGTACGTAAACTGCCATTTTCAAAGTGTGTTATCTCTGGACCTAATACAGCTACAGACTTTTTTTTTTTTTTGCATTGTGCTTATTTTTTCTTGTACTTTTCAGAAATATAAGTGTTAATAACCTTTTCAGAAGTTTAATTTTTGGCTGCCGGTACCTACTTATATGTTAGAGATGTTTGTATTGTAACTGTGTATTTCAGGGCAAGAGGCCAGCAGACCCAGAGTTTGTGACCAACCAACAACTGCGCAGCATGTGTGACAACATTCTGCACCTCATCACCACCACCATTGACATCATGGAACCGGTCAGTGGATTTGTTGTACTCACCATCCAAAGAGTGTGTAGGATACTGTCACATAACCTCACTCAGCTAAACCAGACTGAGTTTCACAGAAGATATGGCTGTTTTCAACTTAATGTATCTCTCTTAAGATTTGTCTGTATATTTTTGCATTGAGAAAAAAGGAAACTGCAGTCTCTTTTGATCTGTGTTTCTGTTAGTGAGTGGTTGTGTAAATTAAAGACTGCCAGGGCTTTTCGTACACTTACCGACAGCGAGTTTTGCACACATGTCATGATTCAGCAGCTGCCTGTAAATGAGATGGCCTGTGTTTTCTAGATGCTACACATTACATGAGTCTAGTCGACACAAGAATATGGTCAGAAGGCTAAAAATGTATGATTGTGATTGGCATTGTATGAGCTTCTTTCTGTGTATCTCTTTTCATCAGCGCAGTCAGTATTTCCTGTGGACATTTTTTTGGTCAAATATTCATCAAACTAAAAAGTCAATTTTGTTTTGATATTCAGCAAAGCACGCCTAAAAGATATAACAACTACCAATAAGAGCTTGAAAAAGCAATTTCTGCTGAATCGATTGATATACAAATCAACTAGGTCACATGAACGGGCACCAGTTGCAAGACAGGACAGCAGGCACACCCCTAACCAAAACAAACCGCATCATTGGTTTCACCTATGATGGCAGCAGAAATGGCGTTGATTTTCGGCACATTGGAAAAGGCATTACATTCTCAGAAATATCCCAGTAAACTAAGTATTTCATTTAAAACCCTTTGACTCCTGCATCTAGCATCACCCATTGTCATCCATGCTAGCAAAGCAAAAACTTAACCCTTTGAATTCCTCACCCTGTCCACCAGCTTCCTACAGGAAGCTGGTGGATAGGGTGAGGGTGTCAAAGAGTTAAAGTTTTGCAGTCAGTGGATAGGGTGCAGGTGTGAGAGGGTTAAGAAAAGCCATTTGGTTATTGCTCTTTTTATAGATTAAGTAATTATTCATTTATTGAGTGTTATTGGTGTTAGTTTTGACTCAACATCATGGGGCTGAATTGATGAAAGAAAGAAGTGAACAGTGATAGAGGATGAGAGTTGCTGCAATGGTTTATTATTTGTTTTTATTCATACCTGCACAATCAGTAAAACATCATTTTTGGATAAAACTTACATATTTTTCACATGCAAAGTTTGTTACCCTGACATAAACCAGAAGCTGGTTTGACATGACCAAAACACTTGTAGAATCAAATACTGAATTGAAACAGAAATACAGTGTGTGTGTGTGTAGTGTGTGTGTGTGTGTGTGTGTGTGTGTGTGTGTGTGTGTGTTTGTGTATTTGTGTATGTGTGTGTGTGATAATAGTTATGTGTTGGGAAGAGAGGGATAGGACTTTCTCTCTTTATGCAAGAGTGTTAAGTTTTTCAGCAGCACTGTGTAAGTTAAAACGTACTGCAGTAGATACTTTGCGCATATGTGTGTGTGTTTTCTTCTTTCTTTCATTTAACATCTGCTCGCACAGAATTATTTTAGAATCGTGCGTGTGTATATGCTACAAGTCTACCATTAGACAACTATTATATCTTTATAGCATCATTATTGTAAATGTGCGTTAATCATTGTATCAAATACCCACTGTATCTTAGAAACATCCTATAGCATTGTTGTTGTAACACTTGCTGTTATGTATCAGGTACTCAAAACATATTTCTTTCTGCAGTCATTTCCATAAATATCCCCCCCCCCCCTCTTTTTTTTGTTTTGTTTTTTGGTGTGTGTGATTGAAAATGATGTTATTGGTATGTGAGAGAGATTATTTATGTAACAGCGCAGTGAGTCGAACTGAGAATAGTGCTATACAAAAGCTATTTATTTTTATTATTATTATTATTATTACAGCCATACCATGTACTATCAAACGCTATATCTTAGAAACATTCTATAGCTCTGTTATTGTAACACTTACTGTTGCATACCAGGTCTTATGGCCATACCTGCTGGAGTTGGTGGTGCCAGAGCAGTACTCACATGCAACAGGCGCCTTATGTCGCAGTCTGGCTTACTGGCCCTCAAAAAACGGGAAGCAAACACAGAAGATTCTTTCATTGATTTTGATGAAGAAGGTGAGAACTCACTGACCATCTGTGGTGATCAGTTTAAAAGTGTGTCTTGTTACAGAATAATTTAAACTGTACATGAATGCTGTGACAGACTATATGATTTAAACTGTGCATGAATGCTGTGACAGACTATGATTTAAACTGTGCATGAATGGTTTATGGTTCTTGTCTGTTTTTGTTCTTTCTTCTTGAAGGAGTTGGTATTTTCTGTTTGGGAAAATGACAAACATATCGTCTTTTAAATCCATTCTTCAGGTCTGTTTCAGCAAATGATCACTTTTAATCTAAATGATCTTTTTTTGTGTTTTTTATTTAACACAACAGCATCATATCTGATCATATGATCCTATACCTACAACAAGTTTTGGACACAAATCCGATTTTATGATTAGATATATTTTGAAAATTTCCTGTCAAAAGACAAGTGAATACTGGAAGAGAACTTAATACAGGCATGTACAACCATTTTCCTTATGATGTGTCCTCCCTTTGACAATCAAAAGGGTCTTTGGGTGTAGTAGTCACAGTTTTTATTTGTCGCTAATTGTCTCAACAAGACAGAAAATAGTGGCAAAGTGAAGACGACTAACTTGAGCAAACTGTGAAATTGATTTTTGATTCTGATGTCAGTGGAGACAGCAGCTGTGGTAAAAATTGTTGGGATTCTGACGATGGACCTGGATAGTAAAATTCAGAGATTCTGGCTTTGGATGTGGAAAAATATGTGTATATTTGCAGTATGGTGATTCAAAACTTTTTCAAAGCTCAATTTTAAGAACAGGTTCCAAAGTTTTATTCTTGTTTCTTTCATTCCATAATGTGTTGGCAATTTAATAATACAGAAATAAAGTACATAATAAATGTATTATATATTATATATATCATATGTTCAATAAATGTAGTACATATTCATTATATGTATTGTATATTTACTATTTGTAACATTATGAATTCATCTGAGATTTTATATTAATGTGTATAATGTCAACTTGTGATGTATGTCCATGTACAATTTTGATGTTTTTTGAGAAAAGAACCTTGTGTGCAAGGTGGCCTGTTGTGTTATATGGAAGTGAAAGATGGACTCTTAAAGCTGCAGATGAAAAGAGAATCAAAAGTTCAGGGATATGGTTCTACAGAAGACTCCAGCTGGACTGAAAGACGAATAAACCAAAGCATTCTGGAAGAACTGAACAAAACCTGAACTTTTAGGCCTAGTTAGGAAAATGAAATGAAATACTTTGGACTTGCTATGAGACATCAGAGCTGCGATGTAATGAAGACTGTGGCCCAGGGCAAAATGGAGGGCAAGAGACGACAAGGAAGACCTCCAACTTCCTATGTAGAAAACATAGCCAAGTGTACAAAGTTGCTGAAAGATGAAATCTACAGAAGGGGATGGAGACAGTTGACGGGGCATGCATCAGCCGATTCCATCAAGAATGATGTTGCCGACAGATGAACAGGTGCAAGGTGGGGAAAGGGTTCATATCATGTGGTAGACCAAATATAGAATATGATTAATCGGTGTTTGAGAACTAATCCAGATATGTTCACTCAAGTGGTAATCTCAACAGTGTTCTTGATATTTGTTGTTTTTTTCTTGCAGCGAACATCTCCAAACCTCCTCAGCTGATTGCCAGATTAATTGTGAGTACTAACTGACAGTATTATGTATGTGGCTTCTAATCTAAACTACCCATAAGTTTGGTTAAATCTGAGGACAACTGTAATTTTTTAGTGATTTGTTAAGTGTAAAGTGAAGATCAGGGGTAACTCTCTCACCACAAGCGTCAGGATTTCTGATCATATCTCAACAACACTTGTGTATGAGCTTCGAAGAAATCCTTCTTGGGGTTTTGAAAATTTGCAGGACTTTCAATATTTCCTTTATCCAAAACTAATGACCAGAGATAGATTCTTTGGTCATTCTTAGCCTCGTTTCAGGCCATTAGGTCACTGTACTCTGCAGTTGGTGTGTAGACAGTGCAAAGTTAACAACCCACTAGCTCTGCAGCGAAGCGGACAACGGAAAAGCAAATGGCCGAACAACACTCATTGCTCTTCAAGATGATCTCTTCTTTCAGTGCACTTGGAGTGTGTGCACATTGGATTTTATGAAATTTCATTCAAAATGTGACTGTAGGAACTGATATATTGACCTGACTGTGTATTTTGTAAGACATTTTTCACCTGAAAATTTATCTAATTTTACTTGTACCATTACTCAGCAACCATGAGGGTTAGACAGTTGAGATTTCAGCATGTTGTACACCAATCTTTTAGTATATAACCTGCCAGATTTCAAAGCTCTCTGATTTCATTTGTATGTATGAGAATTTTTCTCATGAACTATGCAAATGGTGCGTATCAGGGAACGGCAAGGGGCATAATTGTACATAGCGAGTGAGGTAAGTGTAAAGTGAAGATCAAGGTTATATCGGCTGGTATGGTCCTTGTGTAGGCTTATGGCATGTTTTGGTTATTTTGGATTTCAGTCATACATTTTTGACTGTGGAACAAACAAACTGAACTGCAACTGAATGATCAGTTAAACTTGCCTCTAGTGTGTTCTGATTGATAGCTGCATTGTCAGCCTTGTAACAGCTGTTCACACTCCTACCTACCTTGAGGATGTTGGGGGTTCTTTCAGTATAAATAGCATCACCACCTTCTGGAAACTCTGTGCTAGAAATTTCCTCTGTTCTGTCACTCTCTTTGTTTCTTCCTTCCTCCTTTGCTTTCTGTCATTTCTTCCTATCTTTTTCTGCCTTGCTGGTCCATTCATCTGTATGTGTTCTATAAAGTCTTATGTACTTTCTCTTCAGATTGATAATTGGGTACATGTAAGTGCATTTTTGGCTCAAGGGAAATGAGAAATGGGGATGCAATTCTAGGTAATTTAGGCCCTTTTTTAGAAATATGTTTGTGTCCTTAGTTATATTTATATTTGTATTCAGGTTTATTTTTTAATCTTCTGTATGATAAATTGGATAGAGTGGTCAATGCCAGGGGCATCTCCTTAGATTATTTGTTCTTACTCTTATTCCTGTTGAAATATTATGTATGTTTTGAATTGGTCGTAGCCCTGATACGGCTGCGCGCAGTGGGCTGGGCTTTAAACAAAAGTAACAGTAACAGTAACAGATGTTCACACTTCTCCAGGTGTTGGCTGGATGGCCACAGAACAGTAGGAACCGAGGAGCTCATATCCTGCAACTGATGAAGGGACTGTCACCCAACCTGCACTCAGAGATTGTGGAGCTATGGGACACCATCGTCCCTAAACTGAGCGAGTATCTTGATGGTAAGGGCCTGCATTTTTTGTTGCTTCTTGTTTTTGTATCATCAAATATGTCTCAGATGGTACCCTTTTGAACTTCAGTCTTTTTCTTCCACCTTCAACACATCAGATAGTATCTTTACCTTTTCCTAAAACTTTTGTCTTTTTCTCCCAACATTCAATATACCAAATGTTATATTTACCTTTTTCCCTTTAGAACTTAAATCTTTTTTTTCCCTCCAATATACCAGATGTTATCTTTATCTTTTTCCTTTAAAAATTGTGTCTTTTTCTCCCTGTGTGCAGTACATCAGATGTTAATCTTCACCTTTTTCCATCAGAACTTGACCTTTGTCTTTCCACTTCCAATATGCCAAATGTTATCTCTACCCGTTTCCTTTGGAATTTGAATCTTTTTCTGTCCTTCTCCAGTACATCAAGTGTGCCTTTGTCATTTATACACATGTTATCATGTCATTTTTAGTTTTATAGTGATGTTTGCTTTCTGTTTACATGTTGGCAAAATCCATTTCTAGAGGTACATTCATTGTACATTATGGGTACTCTCTCCTCTCTCTCTCTCTCTCTCTCTCTCTCTCTCTCTCTCTTCTCTCTCTCTCTCTCTCTCTCTCTCTCTCTCTCTCTCTCTGTCTCCCCCCTCTTGTATCTCTCTTCCCCCCTCTTGTATCTCTCTCCCCTCTGTCTCTCTCTCCCCTCTGTCTCTCTCTCTCTCGTTCTCTGTCCCGCCCTCTCTCTCACTCCCTCTGTCTCTCTCTCTGTTTTTCTCATCATACTTTTACCTCTTACTTCATTTTCCTTCATTCTGAATATCTTAATCCTTGTGCTTAGTCACATTCTCTCATGTAAATCCTGTCCTGTCTCTGCAATGAACTGTGTTGTTACAATGTATCATTGTGTTATGTAATTTCGTATCAAATAGTAGTAAAAGTAAACTGATATGAATGTTGATATATTCTGTACAGTTCATTCGCAGCTAACAAGTACGTGCATTCTGTGTACATTAAAATGAGATGACAATGAAACAGTAGTCGGTAGTTTTACAGTGGAATACCAGCCAACAGTAAAGAGCACTGGGAAAAGTTTTATTAGTATTTATTACAGGAAACTTACTGGAACTCACAACAATTGTATTTTCATCATCTTTTGTACAAAAAATTCCATGTTACCTCAACAGAGCATTGTCAAATACTGGTTTCCAGCACTGGAATTTTCACTTGAGCGGGCACATTTCAGTTTTACTTGTGTGTACTGAAAGCAATTGAAGGGAAATAAACATGTTCCTGAGACTTTATAGCAGTTTGTTCCCTTAGACTGATATTCTATCATTTACTTTTCTTTGTGTGTGTGTGTGTGTGTGTGTGTGTGTGTCTGAGTTCAAACAATCATATGCACATCAACACAGGGACTCACAGGCAAAAGTTTTACAACACAGTGTGGATTTGTGGCTGTTTTTGTATTGTCATACCACCAGTCTTCCTATTGTAGCAGAAAAAAATGTTATAGATATGATACTGAATCAGTGTAAAAGGATGGAGTATGCTACTGAATGTAATGACAGTATGCCAGGAAGTCTTTCTTTCTCATCTATTTATATCTGTCTAGATTATTGGTAACAAGGAAGCTGACAGGAATATTCACTTCTAGTAAATCATTTTACAAGTTATGTCTTCTGTTTTACAGTAATTTTTGTTTCATGTCTGAACTGTTTGTGGTTGATTTTTGGTAATTTTTTACTCCTTGGTCAGAATTGTGCACACATAGGGAAAGTTTGTACCCTTTTGACTGTAATTCCATTGACTTGACCAATTGGTATCATGCATTTCCAGAACCATTGCACATCATCTTTCTGACCCTTGCAACGTACACGTTTGATTATTGAAATGGATGCACTGTGTCAGAATGTTCTCCATTGTATATATTTCTGACCTTTGCAACACACACATTTGATTATTGAAATGGATGCACTGTGTCAAAATGTTTTCCATTGCATATATATCTGACCTTTGCAACACACATTTGATTATTGAAATGGATGCACTGTGTCAAAATGTTCACTGTTTGATGTATTGACAATGCCTGGGTGTTTTTGCAAGGTACACGGCAGTTCAAATCAGGTAACTTTGTGGCAGAAACCTTGTATTTGGTGTCATTTGTAGTCTGCTTGATTTTGTTTAAAATGTACAAGAACCATAATAAAACAGTCACCCCTGAAGGACCTTAGAACCAGATAAACATGCAGTGAGCCTCCTCCAGAGCATGGAGAGGGAGAGGTAACACTATAGTATACATTTTGTCTGTCTCACTGCAGTGTACATTATGTCTGTCTCACTACAATATACATTATGTATGTCTCACTGCAATACACATTATGTCTGTCTCACTGCAGTGTACATAGAGCTTGGGACTGCACATACACACCCACACACACCCACACACACACCCCACACACACACACACACACACATACACACACATACACACACAACACACACACACACACACACACACACACACACACACACACACACACACACACACACACACACTGACTTTTGTAGCTCTGAAATGTATTGCGCATGCACAGACTGGCAGTTGATATCAAGCAAGCAAGCCCGTTATCACTAACAAAATTTCATGTAGTTGCTGGTCTCAGTCCATGTCTCTGATGTCTCTCCCAGCAAAGAGGAGGTAAGCATGTTGGTGTTCCATTTGTTTTGGGGGATGACTTCCTTGTTATGGTTCTTGTACTGAATTAAGCATGAATTTTATTGTGGTTTTTGTTTAGTGTTTTTTTTTTTTTTTAACTTGTTATGGCTTGTGTTTGTGTATGTCTGTTGCTGTTGATGTGTGTGTCACTGTGTGTGTGTGTGGAGGGTGTGTGATTCTGTTTTGTGTTGATTTGCTCCACAATAATAGTAATATATAGTTGCATGCCTTACAGTTTTTCTTTTTTTAGAGTTTTTGTTTCATTTTTGTGTACTGCTTTGACATCTTCATTGTTTTATACCATTTTTTTTTCCTTTAACAATTTTCATGGCTGCAATAACATAAAACAATACTAACTTTTCATATTGTGATATGAGAAATGTTGTGTAAATAGGGCTTTGCTTTCCAATACCGTTATCAGTACAGAATTGCAGAATTGTATAGATACCTAGGTCTTTGTATTGCTGCATCACTGTCAGTACATGCAGAATTCATATGACTGCATTGAATGTTCATCAGCAAGCAGTCTGCATTACCATTTCACAGTCTGCCTGTTGAAGGTGATGGTCGTCATTGAAAAATATATTAGTTTTCCTTTATTAACCCTTCGACTCCCACACCCAGTCCACCAAGTAAAGATTCTTAACCCTTTGACTCCCTCACCCTACCCACCAACTTCCTGCAGGAAGCTGGTGAATAGGGTGAGGGAATCAAAGGGTTAAGTTTTTGTTTTACTAGCATGGTTGACAATGCAGGATGCTGGTGCAAAGGGTGCGGGAGTCAAAGGGTTACACTGGACTTGTACATGTACTTCTTCATTTTCACATCTGCTTCAAACACAGTCATGATTCTATCATAAAACATAAAGATAAAAACATTTCAACAGATTAAATCGTTCATAAAATCCACACAAAAAAAAAAATTATCCTGTAATTTCAGTCTTCTATATTCACAGTGATGATTCGGACACAGGAGTCTCAGTATGACCATTCCGTTGTTTCAGGTTAAATATTTAGTTTGTTGTCAGCATTTCTGAGAAGAAAGGGGGGGGGGGGGGGGGGGAAATGTCAGGCAAGCAAATGAAATTCCAGGCAGTTCTTTTTGATATGAGGAAAAATACTAAATAGGACCAAGGTAAAAGTACAGATTGATATAATTCTCTTTCCACAGTAACTGGTTATCAGTAATAAAGAGAACAAAATTACAGGCATCATTGAAATGCTGTCGATAAGTATTTCTAAAATTGGAATACAAAATAATAATGCTGATGGTTGGATGCTTTATTGGGCTGGCTGGCTCTTGTTATTAAGCATAGACTTAAGATCCATGATCTTGAGTTCAATCCCAGCCTTCAGTGTAGAAATTGACCCATTTGCTGTCACCGTGGTGTTTCAGTTATTCTGGTGGTGTCAGCTTAGTGTTTCATAAGTCCTGTCTTACCCCTCCCCCCTCCTCCAACACACACACACACACACACTCTTTCACCCTTCCTGAACCTTTCGACTCCCACACCCTCTCCACCAGCAACCTGCATTGTCAACCATGTTTGCAGAACAAAAGCAAAAACTTAAACCCTTGACTTCTTCACCCTGTCCTCCAGCTTCTTGCAGGAAGCTAATGGATAGGGTGAGGGAGTCAAAGGGTTAAGTTTTTGCTGTTGGTGGATAGGGTGCAGGAGTCCATAAGGTTTTGCACAGGCTCAAGGAGTCTGCCAGTGAACAGTTGGCTGAATGGGTGGAGTAAATATGGAATTGTTTGAGTATGATAAATCCCTCGGGAATCAGTTTCTCACTTCAGATTTCTGAATGCTTGTTTTCCACTCACAGCAAGCATTACAGAATTTCATGTATTTACTTCTTTATGATTATTTCTCATGCCAGTTTTGCTCAATTCAGTAAATTTGGCAGGTTTCTTCTAAAGAACAAATTCCTTTATTTCTTTAATTTGCGTTTTTACATTTTGTTTAACATGAAGTTTTGAATACTTTGTTGTTTATTTTTTATTTGTTTTTTGTTTTTAAGATAACCCTATTGTTTGGTTTGTTTATTCATTTGTCTATTCATGTTGTCATCATTTTCAGTTGGTTTAAGTATGTGGATGTACTCATAACAGCTATCATTATTTGCATGCTTCTAACAAGCATATGCATTTATTACATTTGTTATGTGCATGCTCCTGATAAGTTTTTCTTAATCTTCTTTGTTTTATGAGATGCCTCACTTAATTAACAGTACCAGTGTTCATTTTGTTTGTTTTGGGAGATATAGCGTAGGCTGTGGGTGGGAAAAAAATGCCATGCAAAGAACTAATTGCAACAGAAATTATTTTGTGTGGAATAAGTCGGACTGCTACCCCTCTAAGACATATCCAAAAAGTAGGATGATCACAACATCCCTAATGCACTTAAATGCAATGTATGACGTCATCACATAGGCGAAATTTCGCCTTTTTTACATGTGAACTGAATATAGTCATGTAGCACCTCTTTGGAAAGCTCTGAACACGCAGTAAGCGAATTTCATTACAGTGTACGTCTGTAACACATACATTACTTTAAAAATATAAGAAACTATAAAAGCATACCGATAAGATCACATTTTACATCTTGCTTTACGCAAATGCTCATTCGCACTATACACAAAAAGAACTCACCTCAGTATGTCCATTGACACACCTGCACCCCAATGAAGTTTACAATGAAGTCACAGCATTAAAGACCGACAATAACACAGTTCATTCACCTGTAATATCTGGTACTTTGTACATTCCACATATTCACATATCCATACACTCCAGGTCATCCAGAGCTCGCGAGTTTGAACAGCTGAAGCCTCTGCATTGTCCACACGCCAGAGAGCAGTCAAGTCCATGCTTTCGACACGTGCAGCGCTTGGAACTGCAATCCTTCTTGCAGTTGCATCGGATCACTTTGAGGAGGTCCTCAGGGGCAGGTGGGAGGTCGGTCTGTCGGGGCTCCAGGCGGCCTGAAGTCAGGTACCATCCCCACTCTTCTGGAGTCAAGTCACTTGCTGGGTTGATCCATTCCTGAAGAAAGAGAAACTTTGTGAACAGTTTTGATTTGCTAATTGTCTTTAGTATACATGGTTAGTGGTAACTGTTAAAGTTGTCTTCTGAGTATAACATGAGAACAGCATATGTTATTTAGTTTCACAAACAAAAAAATTTACACAAATCAGATGCACACGTGAGCACACACACACACACATGCACAAATACATATACACACACATACAAATGCATACACACACACAAACACATGCGTGTGAGCATATACACACACTTATGTATATGAATATTTAAAAATGTACACATACATCCGCACACACATACGCACACACACACATGCACACACAGACACACACATATACACACACACAGATATATCTCTGTTTGCGTGTGTGTGTTGTGTGTGTGCATGTGTGTGTGTGTGTGTGTACATTGACATGCATGTGCACATACTTTTATAACATATTTGCTTAAATACCTGAACTTGGAAGTAGACTCGCAAGCTGTGGTATTTGGCCGCTGCACTCGTGGGAGGCAGGCTCTGGACCTGCACAGTAGTGGCGCATGAAGACACCTTCTCATGAAAGCGCTGGAAGCGGAGCGTGTCAAGGGTGTCTTCCATACGCCCATTGTAAAGGCAAACCAGAGCTTTCTCCCCAGCTGTGATGACAGTGCTTTGATGAAGTCCTGGTTTGCAGAAGACATGTGCTTGAGTCTTGAAGTTCGGATTTGACAGTTTCTTCAGTGGAACAGCCTTTCCAATCCGGAAGAGCCCTGACATTGTGTCACAACCGTTCACTGCATGGACAAAAGGCAGTAGATAGCAAACTTCGGGACCAAGGACGCGTGCCAGCCACTGGACATTCCACACTTTCCTTTTCATGCCAGTGCCCTTGTTTGACTGAAAGTAAATGCTCTTTGTGTTCTGCTTTACATGGTGAAGGAGGAGCACCAAGAGATCTGTATCTTCCCGTACAACAGTTGTCTTGTGGGCTGCTGCACTGTCAAGGGCAGTCTTTACAATGAGAGTGTCAGCGTCACCCTTTGCATGCAGAACACGAGTGCCGAGAGAACTGAGTGCATCTGAAATGAATTTGATGAACCGTTGTTTGTTGGCCTGGTTTGATAGGAACAGTTCTTTGCGAGTTGTTAAGTTCATGCTACCATCAAAGTGCACAGCTGGACCTATGACGCCTGCAGATCTTTTGACATGGGCTGCATCTTTAGTTGATGGTCCTGACTCGTATCCATCAAACACTACAGTTGCTCTCTTATAGCGATGACACACATACGTTGTGTAGGTGTTTGCTATGTTAGAGAAGGATTCATTCTTTCTCCAAGGAATCTTATGTAGAAGGGAACCTCCATTAAGAACAAATTCTTCTTCACCATCTTCCTCTTCATCGTCAGAGATTTCTCCTTTCACTAAAACTGCAATGGCATCTGCCAAGGTAGCTTTGTTTGACTCTCGAAGGAGTCCTGACTGCTCAAAAAAGGAAGGTGGAGGTGTGCCAAGTTCAAACTGAAAAGCTGATTGAAGGTTGAAATCTTCACCACGTTCAGAGGCAGCTGTTACAAGTCGCTGGAACAGTAACTGAGCATCTGCTTGGAAGCTCTCCCCATCCACTTTGGCACATGTTCTGACATCCATGGTCACAGCCTGCTGCTTTTTGGAAAACTTAAAAGTCCTTCACATGCACGCCTGTCATTGAAGCAAGGATAGCCTTGCCGACCATTTCTGCCTTGTCAACATTCACACTGGTATCTGCTGTAACACCAGTGCTTATATTTCTTAGAGAATTGTCACCTTCAAAGGGGCTGCGGTCAATCAGAAAGTTCAAAAGAGCCTGCATATCCTGTTGATCCCTTGCCATCCTGTTTTCACCAGCCTCCACATGTTGCTCACTGGTGCAGTATTCCAGGCCAGTCACTTCTTGCAGGGCATTGTGCATATCAGCACAGGCTGGCATGGACAGGAACCACTGGGTGCGCTGAGAGTCTGCCATTCCTCTTCCTCGTGTCAAACCTCCTGCAGATTTTATGCTCCTCATGAGCACTTGCTCAATGACCAGATCTGCACTCAACCCAGCCCAGAATCGGTCACTTCTGCGAAGCACATGATGACCCTGCATGAAGGCATCAAAGACGTCAGGATGGTGATCTTCTAGTTTCTGCATGTGTTGTAGATAGATGTGAACAGATTTGGTGTACTGGGAATGACCTGCTGCGGCTAGAAAGGGAAGCATTCTTTGCAGGGCCTGGAGGTGAAGCATCCAGTTGCCTGTTCTTTCTGCCTTCAAAAACTGCCACAGTATGTCCACCATCATCATGTACTGCAGCCATAGTTTGGATGTACGCCCTTCCAACTGAGATCTGGTCTTCAGTAACTGCTGTTCCACTGCTTCGACATCCTTGTTTGCCTCTTCATCTAACTCATCTACAGCCATTTGCTTATCGATGACATTGTCAAACACTTGTAGGACAGATGAGAGCTTTCTTTGCATTGAACTGTCAGCGCTTTGTTCTGAAGAAACACCGTCCTCATCAACTTGTTGATGTTGGCTTTCATCCATGGGATCGTCAGCTGAGAGGTTTTCTTGGGAAGATGAAGGTTCTCCAGTTTTTGAGTCATTCTCTCCTTGTTCAGTATCTGCAATGCTGTGTCTATTCAAGGGAATTCTGAAGGCAATGGACACAAGAAGTGAATTGAGAACAGAGTCCACAAGGAAATGTCCCCGAATAGCTCTGGACACAGCTTTCCCAGACAACATGTGGGTGACAGAATGTCTGGCAAAGGCAACCTCCAACACTTGTTCCAGTCCAGATCCTGACATCAGCTTGCCAATGCATCCAAGAAAATTCATTTCGCAATGAAACCCTCCCAGACGAAGAACAATAGACCGCAAGGAACTATTGGGTGGCTCACTGTCAACGATGATCATGGACTTCCACCAAAGTGGCTGGTCAAAGGTCAGGACTGGTGTGCAGTTGTATTGCTTGGCCAAAGATGCAACAAAATGGAGAGTGGAGAAAATACAACTCATGTTTGTTGGATCCATGTCTATCATGGGTAAAAAGGTGAAGGTGCTCTGCCCAGGATAGACTTCATTGCAAACAGCTTGCATCATTCCTGACCAGCCTGGGCGTGGAGAGCGCAGAGGCCAGGAAACTTTCCAGAGGAGGTCCAGTTTTTTGCTTCCATCATCTACTGAAATTTCTTTCAGAATTTCATAGGCCATTGAGATATTCAGTGTTGACGTATCGTAAAAACGAATGGGCACTCTACCAAGAGCTGAAACTTTTTCTGGAGTCACACTTGTGTCTCTTCGAATTATTCTACTGTCTTTGGTGCCAGTGGTTGCTGCACCAATGATGCCCATGCCATGGAAGGTTCCTGTCCCATCCAGAGTGTTGATTTGGTGGTCAACATTGTCAGCAGCAAACTGGATGAAACTGGTTTGTGGGCTAATGCCAACCAATTCTGTACCCTGCTCCACTGCAGCACACATTTCGTACAGCTTGACCTCGTTGTAAGACAAGGAAAACCCCAGTGTGTTGAGCTGATCGACAACGTGCCTGGAGCCAGTCAGACGATGAAGAGATACTCCAAGTGCCAGCTGAAGGGGCTGAATGAACACATTGGGACGTGCTGCTTGCATTAGAGCTTGTCCAAGTGAAGCAATTTTCAGTTCTGGTTCTTTTTTTCCTTCAAGCAATGTCCCTAAAAATGTAGCTACTGATGGTGTCAACTGTTCCATATTTTTTGAGACATCTGAAATTTCTGCTGTTGATGGGTACTCCTGTTTCAATTCTCTTGATGTCAGACAAAATCAATCTTGCTGCTGTTTGAATGATTCTAAGTTTTTCTTTCTCGCTGTCTGTTTCCTTCTTTGAATTTCCAAACTGCTTAAGAATTTTCTCAGCTACTGATCGGAACGTGACAACGTTTTGTTTTCCTCTGATGCATGTAATCATTATTTCATCTCCAAAGTGGCTTTCTATCTTTTGTCTCATGTGTTTTTCTGTGTAGGCAGAAGTATCAGAATCTAAGTAGTCGTCCATTTTTATGCAGAGATCTTTCAAGGTGATCTGTTCATCATCAAATTCCTTTAGATATTCTACAACTCTTGTGAATGCCTCTGCACGTATAGAATCAGCTGGTCTGCCTTTCGCACTGCTTGCTGTTTCATCAGAACGATATGCACAGGGAATGCCTTTGGCTGTCCTGAAATTAACACTACATTGTTGATGATACAATGCATCGGCAGCAGGAAGATCGTTCACAGCCTTGATTCTGCCCAAAACTGATTCAGCCCACTTATCGTCTGGACCACGCTGCAAACAGTGCTGTTCAATTTGTTCCTGAAAGTTGAAACTTCTTATCTGGTACACGAAATCTCCTTTCCTCTTGCTACTTTCTGTGGCAAGTCCACAGAACAAGCAGTCTGTAGAAATGTCAAATCTACTCTTCTTTGATCTGAGTGTAAATTGATGTTCTGCAGCATTTTCTTCCAGTTGCCTTTTCAAATCCTTTTTGATTATGTTAACATTACAGTACTGCTGGCGACAAGACTTGTGAACAATCTGTCCAATATAAAATTGCTTATTGTCCGATCTTAAGCGGCATGCTTTCTTAAGTCCTGCCACACCCTTTTCCGTCTGCTTTACTGTTTCCTCACTGGTTTGTAATGGTTCCCCACAAAGAAGGCATGTTTCCTCAAGTTTGTCTGAAAAAGAACACTAATAAATATACATCTAAAATAACCCCATGCCAACAGTTCACCAATTAATGTGCATGTACCTGCAATCACTCAGATACACACTCATACACCCACCTCATGCACATTCTCACTTGTATACACGCTCTCTCTCACACACAGACACACCGACACACGCAAGCTACACCACACACACACACACACACACACACACACACACACACACACACATACACACACTTCACACACACAGAGCATGCACGCACACACACACACACACACGACACACACAGCATGACACACACACACACACACACAAACACACACACACACACACACACACACACACACACCACTACACACACACACACACACACACACACACACACACATTGCGACCGAAACCGCGTCACAACCGAGAGGAGAGAGAGAGATTCTTTTGACGATTTAAGGAAACCATACAATCTGGTGGTTGACGAACATTCAGGCGAGGTTTACTGCTCTCAGTGACCACTTCAAGTAACTAGAATTATGCATCAGATTTATAAGCAAGTCTAAATTCATATTGTGTTTTTTAATTGATAGTAGATTGCCATTTTACTCACCAAACTCGTTTGGAAAAGGGCTGGCAATAGTTTCCGCCATTGCGAATTCCACGTGGTCGTGATGTCAAGCTTCCCAAATAAGGATCAAGCGCTGCGCGTGGTGGCACCGTTCTTCGTATGGTAGACAGAAATTTGCAAACAAGAGTAACACGATTCAAATGCGTTATTCTTTGTTTGTTTTTTCTATTTAAGACCGCATACTTTTTTCTACTTTTTGGATATGTTCTTTGTTATGATGTTAGCTACCATTTGAACTAAGTTGCATTTCTGTTGCATTTAATTCTTTGCACAAATCATTCTCATATTACGCTAATAGATAACTTGCAAGTACATGTACATAGCCCTACCTTGAACCAGATAAATATCACAGTAAAAAGCAGTGTCCTGTGTATCTGCATTTCTCTATCCAGTTACAGTTCAAGATTTTATTGTAGAACCATAACACAGTGTAGATGATGCTATTTATGTGTTGAGATGTAGAATAATGATGATAGATGCCATAAGCTGCAAATATACACTACAAACTGAGAGCCACATGGAGAGATGTATTGGCAAGAATTAGTCTTCATCAACGGCCCCCCTTTCTCCTCCCCCCCCCCCCCCACCCCCTTGTGGGGATGCCGGGTTTTTTTTCAGTATAAATAGTATTCCTACCTTCTGGAAATTCTGTGCTAAAAATTTCCTTTTTTCTGTCACTCTCTTTGTTTCTTTCTTCCTCCATTGCTTTCTGTTATTTCGTCCATCATTTTCCGTGTTGCTGGTCCATTCACCTGTATGTGTTCAATAAAGTCTTACATTTTTTCTCTTAGGATTGATAATTGGGTACATATGTTAAATGCATTTTAGGCTCCAGGGAAACTAGATATGCGGAAGCAGTTTTAGGTAATTTAGGCCTGTTTGTATACATGTCCATAGTTGTGTTTGAATTTGTATTCAGATATGTTTTTAAATCCCCTGTGTGATAAATTGGACTGAGTGGTCAACACCAGGGGCATCTCCTTAGATTATCATGGGGTGAATGCATTGATATGTGTACTTAATGCTGTGTTCCTTTTTGTGTGTGTGTGTGGTGTGTGTGTGTGTGTGTGTGTGTGTCAGTGCATAGGGTTTCGTGGAGGCTTCGGAAGTCTGTCAGATAATTGCTGGCAGATTTGGGTGGAGCACATATGGAGTTTTCTGAGTGCAGTGAATCCCTCTTGAACAAACTACAAACAAACACTCGGCTCTGGCTGGAAGCTGTTCACAGCCCAGATATCCCATAATCTTTTGTTGTTGTTGTTAACTGACAGGGGTTTGAACCCAATGTTTCCCAGTGGGTAGTGTGTTGTGCTAACCCCATGGCCATGGTGACTGGTCCCAGTAGGTAGTACGTTGTGCTCACCCCATGGCCATGGTGACTGGTCCCTGTAGGTAGTACGTTGTGCTAACCCCATGGCATGGTGACTGGTCCCTGTAGGTAGTACGCTGTGCTAACCCGGCCATGGTGACTGGTCCCAGTAGATAGTACGTTGTGCCAACTCCATGGCCATGGTGACTGGTCCCAGTTAATAGTACGTTGTGCTAACCCCTTGGCCATGGTGACTGGTCCCAGTAGGTAGTACGTTGTGCTAACCCCTTGGCCATGGTGACTGGTCCCAGTAGGTAGTACATTGTGCTAACTCCATGGCCATGGTGACTGGTCCCAGTAGGTAGTACGTTGTGCTAACTCCATGGCCATGGTGACTGGTCCCTGTAGGTAGTACGTTGTGCTAACCCCTTGGCCATGGTGACTGGTCCCAGTAGGTAGTACGTTGTGCTAACTCCATGGCCATGGTGACTGGTCCCAGTCAGTAGTGTGTTGTGTGAACCCCTTGGCCATGGTGACTGGTCCCAGTCAGTAGTGTGTTGTGCTAACCCCATGGCCATGGTGACTGGTCCCAGTTAGTAGTGTGCTGTGCTATCCCCTTGGCCATGGTGACTGGTCCCAGTCAGTGTTGTGCTAACCCCTTGGCCATGGTGACTGGTCCCAGTAGGTAGTACGTTGTGCTAACTCCATGGCCATGGTGACTGGTCCCAGTCAGTAGTGTGTTGTGTGAACCCCTTGGCCATGGTGACTGGTCCCAGTCAGTAGTGTGTTGTGCTAACCCCTTGGCCATGGTGACTGGTCCCAGTCAGTAGGTGTTGTGCTAACTCCTTGGCCATGGTGACTGGTCCCAGTCGGTGTTGTGCTCACCCCTTGTCCATGGTGACTGGTCCCAGTCAGTAGTGTGTTGTGCTAACCTCTTGGCCATGGTGACTGGTCCCAGTCAGTAGTGTGTTGTGCTAACCCCATGGCCATGGTGACTGGTCCCCGTCAGTTGTGTGCTGTGCGAACCCCTTGGCCATGGTGACTGGTCCCAGTCAGTAGTGTGTTGTGCTAACCCCTTGGCCATGGTGACTGGTCCCAGTCAGTAGTGTGCTGTGTGAACCCCTTGGCCATGGTGACTGGTCCTAGTCAGTAGGTGTTGTGTTATCCCCTTGACAATGGTGACTGGTCCCAGTCAGTAGTGTGTTGTGCTATCCCCTTGGCCATGGTGACTGGTCCCAGTCAGTAATGTGTTGTGCTATCCCCATGGCCATGGTGACTGGTCCCAGTTGGTAATGTTGTGCTAACCTCTTGGCCATGGTGACTGGTCCCAATCAGTAGTGTGTTGTGCTATCTCCTTGGCCATGGTGACTGGTCCCAGTTGGTAATGTTGTGCTATCCCCTTGGCCATGGTGACTGGTCCCAGTCAGTAGTGTGTTGTGCTATCTCCTTGGCCATGGTGACTGGTCCCAGTTGGTAATGTTGTGCTAACCCCTTGGCCATGGTGACTGGTCCCAGTCAGTAGTGTGTTGTGCTATCTCCTTGGCCATGGTGACTGGTCCCAGTTGGTAATGTGTTGTGCTATCCTTGACCATGGTGACTGGAATTTTCACCAGAGTTAGTTCACAGGTGTAGCACTCTGTTGAAAATGGTGAATATGAATAGAATCTTCATTTCAAGCCAGTCGTTGTGTATTGAGTGATTTTTACTTTCAGCAAAGCAGTTGATGCATACCTTTATTGTTTCAGAATATCAGTTCTGTATTTTCACCTAACCCTTTGACTCCCGTACCCTGTGCACCACCATCCTGCATTGTCAATCATGCTGGCAAAGCAAAAAGTTAATCCTTTGACTCCCTCACCCTATCCAACAGCTTCCTGCAGGAAGCTGTTGGGTAGGTGAGGGAGTCGAAAGGGTTAACTTTTTGCGGTTGGTGGATAGTGCGCGGGAGTCAAAGGGTTAATCTTCATGTATATTTTTGTTCATTTTTATCAGACAGCAGTATGAAATGAAGTATTGAAGTATCTTTAACAGAATGTTCGTTTAATTACATACCTGTGTGCATAAAACGAATACTCTTTTTTTTTTCTTTTTTTTTTTTTTTTGTAATGGATGTGACTTTCTTTATTTTTGGACTGTTGATTTGCTGAAGAGGGTTGGTATGATTTTGTAGGAATGCATGCATGTGAGCGTATGTGTGTGTGAGAGATTACTCTCAAAGTAAATATTAATGTGTTGTCTGGTTGTAACTGACTGAAGGGGAGAGTGGGGGGAAGGGGAAGGAAAACAAAATTTTAAGTGAATGTGTTGTCTCGTTGTAACTGATGTGTTGTCTGGTTATAACTAACTGAAATGAAGAGGGGGAAAAAAGGGAAAACAAATATTCAGTGTATATGTTGTGGGAATATGCTTCCATAAAATCAAACAAGACTGCAGTGGCTTTGCTGCTGTTGCATGTGCTATTGCCATTCACAGTTCTCTTAGTTGGGCTCTTCACAGAAGTTACCCCATGGGGATGCCGGGGGCTCTTTCAGTATAAATAATATTCCCACCTTCTGGAAATTCTGTGCTAGAAATTTCCTCTTTTTTTGTCATTCTCTTTGTTTCTTCCTTGGTTTTTTGCTTTCTGTCATTTCTTCCTATCTTCTGCCATTCATGTGTATGTGTTCAGTAAAGTCTTACATACTTTTTGTGAGGATAGATAATTGGGTACATGTGTTGGGTGCATTTTTGGCTCTAGGGAGGTGAGATATGCGGAAGCAGTTTTAGGTCATTTAGGCCCGTTTTTATATGTATCTTGGTGTCCTTAGGTATGCTTAAATTTGTATTCAGGTGTGTTTCTTAAATCCCCTGTGTGATGAATTGGAGGAGTGGTCAATGCCATGGGCATCTCCTGAGATTATTCGGATAAATGCATTGATATGTGTACTTAATTTTCTTTTCCTTTTTTCCTGTTGAAGTATTGTATATGTTTTGAAATCGTTATAGCCCAGATATGGCTCTAAACAAAACATAATGATAAAGTACATAACTTCACGTAAGTGATGGGAATTTGAGGAAGGGAGAACATGTGTGGCCAGACAAGTTCATGACAGTCATCACAATATTTACACGATTTCTTTTTGTTTGTGTTCCAGAAAATGAAGATGAAGAAAAATGGAACCAGAAAAGCTGGGAAGACCTGCTTTTGAAGGTACATTTGTTATGAATTTTATACGCTTGCATGTGCGCTTGCATGCATGCGAGAGACAGAGATTTCAATCAGAACGTTACGAAAGTGTGTATGTGAATTTTTATGTGCTGTTGCGCTTGTCAGTAGAATTGGTGGTGATAGTTTATTTTTTCCTTTTCACTTTTTTCTCTTTTACATTTTCTCTCAAAGTTTTGTGTTTGTTGTTGGCATTTTCTTGCAGAATAGATCTGTTTCTGTTCAGCAGACGTTGAAAGAAGTTATAAGCACATCAGACAATGATTTTGTTTTATTGTACATAAAGGTAGTGAGCAAAGATGAACAATGGGTTGGTTTGTTCATTGGCGTCTGGTAAATTTGAGTGTGCTGAAACAGTGGTAAAGTTAATTTGTCTGCAAGGGGTATTTGTGTGTGTGTATGTGTCTGTCTGTCTGTCCGTCTCTGTCTGTGCACATGCATTCTTGTGCTTGCGCATGCACCTATGTATTTGTCTCCATACATTGTGTGTGTGTGTGTGTGTGTGTGTGTATGTGTGTGTGTGTGTGTGTGTTTTGGTGTTTACAGTTACTGACCAAGTCACTGGAGGTGGTGAACAGTGAAGAATGGACAGCAGAGCTGGGAGAAGCCTTTGGTTCACAAGTCAACCACTATCTCAACTGTCCACAGGAAAAGGTGTGGATTGTTTGGTTTTCAGCTTCTGTATTGTTCCAATGTGTGTGTGTTCATGTGTGTGTGTATATGTGCATGTCTGTGTGTGTGTGTATGTGCATGTGTGCATGTATGTGTGTGACTCAGAAGCAGTTTAAATGTGAATTTAATCAACTTTGGTCATAAGGCACTGATAACAGACAATATATAAAAAGAAATCATTTAATGAACCTGCATGTCTGTGTTTGTATATGTGTACTTGATTGTCACTGTGTGTGTGTGTGTGTGTGTGTGTGTGTGTGTGTGTGTGTTCACGCACAGTGTGTGTGTGTGTGTGTGTTTGCGCACACTTTTGTGACATGTATCTATGAATGAGAATCAGATTCTTTTTGTTATTCTGAATTGATTCAACTTGGGTTATAAGACATTGATATAAACCATAGTAAATATGTAAAGCAAAACTAGCTTTGAGCTACCGATGTCTGATGGTGTATGCGCATGCACACATGCATGCTTCACGGCTGTTTAAGGGTGATCACTTAGTTTTGTCCCGCGGCGGCAGTTGTAGCAGCGCGAAGCCCACTGAGTGCTGCCCTGACCTAGAAATACAAGCTCGTAGCTCCGCCTTGTTACCGGCGATCTCGCTACACCGTATAAGCGCAGTAGTAACTATTACAAACAAGTAACTTCAGTTTTCCACTAATTTTCTCAAGAGCTTTGTTTGTATTGGTCTGTAATGTGCATCATTAAAAAGCTGAGATTTTTCTCAATAAAATGATATGTAACTCAACACGTTACGTGCATGTAAGTGTCCAACTAAACGCACAGAGAAGAAAGAGAATGAAAGACGGTGTTGACATGATTTTCAATCTTCGACCATGAAATGATCAATGTTCCAACGCCGGTAAAATCCAAATGCCAGTTCTCGAATAAAAGTAAAGGCACACATTAGAAGATTTGTCTGTAGAGGACGGCTGTTTTTCATTTTTCATGTTTCATGACTTAGGGGCCACGTATAGCGTATCGTAATAACACATGTGACAGCTAAGGTAAACAGGGATGCCGGCGAGGCGGTTGGTGGTTACTGGTTCTGGCAGCTCATTAATCTTTAGAGTCTTCAGTGAATGTTGGTATCATTTCAGTCCTCAGGATAATGCTTACCATGTACACACTGTGGCAGAATTCCTTTGTGCTTGATAATTGTGTATAGTGTTGCCTTGGACATTTTCGTTTGAAATATCAGTGTACTGAGACGACCATTGTCAGGTTTTTGTTGTGTGTGTGTGTGTGTGTGTGTGCATGCACATTTCATGAGACAATAAGGGCCCAAAGACATTAAGCGAAGTGCAAAGTATTCTCTCTCTCTCTCTCTCTCTCTCTCTCTCTCTCTCTCTCTCCCCTCTCTCTCTCTCTCTCTCTCTCTCTCTCTCTCTCTTCTCTCTCTCTCTCTCTCTTCTCTCTCTCTCTCTCTCTCTCTCTCTCTCTCTCTTTGTCTGTCTGTCTGCCTGTCTGTCTGCCTGTCTGTCTGTCTGTCTGTCTGCTTGGATGTTTATGTGTATGCATTTCATGAATGAAATAAGTAATTAAAGACTTTTGAGTATTATTATCATTATTAAGCAAAATACATAGTATTCTTGTGCAGTGTTTTTTGTTTTTGTTTGTTTGTGTGTGTGTGTGTGTGTGTGTGTGTGTGTGTGTGTGTGGTGTGGTGGAGAGAGAGAGCGACAGACAGGAAGACAGAAAGATTTTAGTGTAGTTAAGTGGGTATGATATTCAGGAGTTTTTATTTCTTTTTAATACCAGTGAACCTAAAGTTCTCATAAATGTATTAAATTTTCTCTCCCTCCCCCCCCCCCTCTCTCTCTCTCTATCGCTCTCTGTGTCTTTCCATTTTTTTTAATGAATGGTCGTCTCAGTATCGTGATCCCAATCTTTACTCTTGCACGGACATGTGTGTATACGTTCCTACTATGGCAGTGAGGAGATTGCGGTATACAAGACTATCAGTGAAATGTTGGTGCTAGTGTGAAAGATAATGGAGTCTATGCCGTTATCAGTGATCTCGATTTACCCACCGCTACCTCCACAAGAAGCCAAAAAAGATCTGTTTGATAAGTCAGTCTGTTAAAATATACTTTACTCTTCCTCTGTATGTGTTTCTTTCTGCTGTAATAACTGGTGAACTCTTATTTTCGTTGTTGGAAGTTGGCTTATTTTTCTCATGAAATAGTGAATGCGCGATATTTTCAGAATCGTTCTCCTCCTTTTCTGTGTAATCCCGTTATGCATTATGGCAACAAACCAGTTCGTGTTTGATATCTATGTGTAGGGGAGAGAGTCTACTTTTCGGTAAGATTGATAATTACATATATGGCCTAATGACCAAAGCAGTATTGCGGGAAATGTAGAAACGGTAGTAATCACGGCACACAAAGGCAGCCACACAGTCCCGCTTGCCTACTGATGACTCACAGCTCAAAACCGCTGACGGGCCGTGTAGCGCAGCGGGAAGCAGGAAAACACACCTCTCGCATGCAAATCGCTGGCACCGTGTCCGAAAACTAAGTGATCGCCCGGCGGCCGGTTTAAACAGCCGTGACTTGACTCTTTCACTTCTTTCAGCATTGAAAAAGAAACGTCAGCAGGATTTTCCCAATTATTTTTGGACGGATCCTGTCCAGTTTTGATTCATAGAACATGAAGGGTTGGAAAACTGATAAATCTCTTTTTGAATTATAATGCCTTTGTTCTGAATAATGGCGACTATGCAGAAAAAAATTTATTACTGTTTATTGGTTTGGTGGCAGAATTTTCTGTACAAGTGCCTTGGAGTGATACTGCGTAAATCGACCAAGAAGGATCTGGTGACCAAACATCTGGACATCATCTTTTCTTCTGTCAAACACACTGAACAGATAGAGAGAGAGGTACAGTGATAGCATGATTTTTCTTTCCTTGTTTGTGTAATGTTATAGAGAGGGAGGTACGGCGATAGCGTGATTTTTCTATCTTTCCTCGTTTGTGTAATGTTATAGAGAGAGGTACAGTGATAGCATGATTTTTCTTTCTTTGTGTAATGTTATAGAGAGAGGTATAGTGATAGCATGATTTTTCTTTCTTTGTGTAATGTTATAGAGGTACAGTGATAGCATGATTTTTCTTTCTTTGTGTAATGTTATAGAGAGAGGTACAGTGATAGCATGATTTTCTTCTTGTGTATTTTGAGTACGTGATAGCTGTTTTCTTTCTTTGTGTAATGTTATAGAGGTACAGTGATAGCATGATTTTTCTTTCTTTGTGTAATGTTATAGAGGTACAGTGATAGCATGATTTTTCTTTCTTTGTGTAATGTTATAGAGGTACAGTGATAGCATGATTTTCTTTTTTGTGAGTTTAGAGAGAGTACGATGCATGATTTCTTTTTTTGTGTAATGTTATAGAGGTACAGTGATAGCATGATTTTTTTCTTTGTGTAATGTTATAGGAGGTACAGTGATAGCATGATTTTTCTTTCTTGTGTAATGTATAGAGAGGTACGTGATGCATGATTTTTGTATCTTTCATGTTTGTGTAATGTATGAGAGAGGTACAGTGACACATGATTTTTGTATCTTTCCATGTTTGTGTAATGTTTTAGAGAGAGAGGTACAGTGATAGCATGATTTTTGTATCTTTCCATGTTTGTGTAATGTTATAGAGAGAGAGGTACAGTGATAGCATGATTTTTGTATCTTTCCATGTTTGTGTAATGTTATAGAGAGAGAGGTACAGTGATAGCATGATTTTTGTATCTTTCCATGTTTGTGTAATGTTATAGAGAGAGAGGTACAGTGATAGCATGATTTTTGTATTTTCCATGTTTGTGTAATGTTATAGAGAGAAAGTACAATGATAACATGTTTTTTCTTGTTTCCTTGTTTGTGTAATGTTATGAGAGAGGTACAGGACATCATGATTTTCTTCTTTGTTTGCGTAATGTTATAGAGAGGTATAGTGATAGCATGATTTTTCTTTTCTTGTTGGTAATGTTTTAGAGAGAGAGGTTCAGTGATAGCATGATTTTTCTTTCTTTCCTTGTTTGCGTAATGTTTTAGAGAGAGAGGTTCAGTGATAGCATGATTTTTCTTTCTTTCCTTGTTTACGTAATGTTTTAGAGAGAGGTTCAGTGATAGCATGATTTTTCTTTCTTTCCTTGTTTGTGTAATGTTAGAGAGAGAGAGCCCAGCTGACAAGATTTTTGGATCAGTTGTATGATGGTAGATTTTGTGATATTTCAAAGCTTTGAGAATAGGTTGGTATGTAAGTGAAAGACATATAATCATTTCAGGACCATAAAACCAGATTGCTATAGAAATTGGCTGTATGTGCTAATTAGGGCTGCAACAACATGAACTTGTAGACATTGTCTGCGTGTGTTGTTTCAGGGCTGTGCTATTGCTCTCGGCTACACATCAGCCTCCCATCTGGACACAGTGCTGAGCAAACTGGACAGTGTGGCCAAGAATGACATGGTCCGCAAGTCGTCTGGCATCCTGGGCTTCATGAAGGTACATACTCTCTACAGACATTTGGACAATCATTTCCTCTGTTTTTATTCAAGTGGAGTTTTATTGATACAAAACAGTGTAGCTATCAGTAACTGATGAACAGCAGTAGCAGTAGCAGTGTGTGCAGTCAGAATATATATTCTTTAAGCATGTGGATATTCCTTCTGTTTGTTTTTATTTCAGTTGTTTGTTTTTAATTGAAGTTGTTTTTTAAGGATGCAGACTCATTATTTGTCAGTTTCAGTGTCAGTTTCTCAAGATGAAGTCTCCGCGCTTGGAACAAATTCCATATGCACTAACGTCACAGGTGCCATGTGTATGGTAAAAAAGTGGCTGGTCTGAGGGTTGAACCCACAACCCCTGAATTATGAGAATGGTGCTCTATCAACTGAGCTAATGGGCCACAAGGTCTAATTTGTCAGTAGATTATTTACAGCAGCAGTACTATGTGCAGTCAAAACATCCTTTGCTGGCTTCTTCTTAGTTTGTCAGTTAATGTAAATTGATTTGTAGTGAAGTGGTCTAGACAGTAAAATGAGGTTAGTGATAGTTAGTGACCATGGTAATTGCCTCTGTTAGATGTAGCTTCTGTTGTTACGCGCACACACACACACACACACACACACACACACACACACAGAGGCACACACACACAGAGGCACACACACACACACACACACACACACACACACACACACACACACACACACACACACACACACACACACACACACACACACACACACACACACACACACATTCTTAGGAGTTTTCCTTACAGCGAAATTATCTTGGAATCAGCATATTGAATACTTATTAACCAAAGCTCAAAAAACTTTAAATTTCTTGAAAATAGTTCGCAAACAGATATGGGGACAAGAAACATCAACACTTGTTCATCTCTGTAAATCACTTATTAGATCTAAATTAACCTATGCCCAAGAAATCTTCTTCAGTGCACCAAAACACTTACTAACAAAACTGCAGAGCATAGATTGTAAAGGTTTCAAACTTGCATTGGGTCTTCCAATGCATGCCTCTTGCCTTCGCACATACAATGCAATCAAATTGTTGCCGCTTGATGAACAAAGGAAAGTCCCCTTTCTAAATTTCTGTTAAGAAATACCACCATAGAAAACAGCATCGAAACAGAGACAAAAGTAAGATCAGACACCGACTTTCCGAAAAGAGCTAAATCAATATCCTCGCAGGTCACACTTGCAACATTTACAGCTGATGTTATGAAAGGCTCTGGAATTGATCTAGAAACAAATCCAGTAACTTTAAGACCTTCGTTTTCACCAGTACAGTTGGGAACTTCAAAGAGCACGATTTGACATATACCACACTGACTTAAAAAAAGAAGATAATATCAACTTACTGGCAAGTCAAGTTAAAAGTCATACAGAAGACTTTTATTCCGATCATTTGAAAGTTTACACTGATGGATCAATAATTGAAAGACAAGCAGGCTCAGCATTTTTAATACCTGCTCTCAAAATTGAGAAATCTTTCTATATAGGACTTAATAAATCTGTCTTTACTGCAGAACTCTTTGCAATCTTAATGGCTTTGAATTATATGATAAATCTTTTTAGGACGATTCCCCAGATACTTTTTTGCGTTGATTCAAAATCAGTACTTCAAGCTCTTGAATTATCAAAATTACAAACAAGATCTGAAATGATATTGGAAATTACTCACTTGATTAATAGTTTATCCTTAAGAGGCACTGACATTACTTTCTGCTGGATACCATCTCATAGTTCTTTTTATTACAATGATATGGTTGATAGGGCTGCCAAACGGGGGGCAAAGAGCTCCCCAGATTCAAATCATATACAACTTTCCCTCTCATTGCATAAGTGTTATACCTTAGTGGACACCTATGTATGGAAGCAGTTTCAAGATAAACAGAAAAAGTATGAAAAATGTTACATGAACTTTGAAATTAGCAAAACACCGAAGCAGCTTCCTGCCAGCAAGTATACAATCCCTTATGTATAGGTGGAAACTTGATGCATTCAAAACAAAATACACTAGGAATGTAGTGTGTCTGTGTGGAAAGAAGATAACACATAGTCATATTCTTTCATGTGTTCGGGAATAAACGACATATACTACACTATTAACGAAGATATGTTCTGACATATTGCCTCATCATCCTTAACATATTGAATTTTTGTTAGCCTGTCAAAAAGTCCTATAGCGAATTATCTTTAACGTTCTGTTACTTCTCATTTCAATGTTATGTTAGCCAGTTTTGCTGTTTCAATTGTTAATCCTCTTTTCTCCTCAAGTTTTTTTTTGTTGTTTTTGTTTTTTGTCTAAATCCACTTTAGTGAATAGACATTAATATCAAAGACACCAGAAACAAACAACCCCAACATGCACTCTCACACAAACATAAGCAGCATGCAAGTGCACACCGTTATGTCATCGGATAATTAACTTCTGGTGGTTGCAGTTCCAGAAAACATACAAATCTGAGCCATTTTTAAGAAGTGATAATGAAAAAATTATCTTAGTTTGGATAACTCATCCCCCTGCAGTCCCATCTCCCTCAGTCATAAGATCAAGTCACCGCACTTCAAGTAGGAATCTTCTTCATGCTCAAAAAAAAGGTGCCATAGAACCCATCATACATGCAACCTCTCCAAGATTCTGTGCCAGAATCGTCCTAGTCCCCAATCCACCAGCGCGTGGCATCCCATCATCAATCTCTGGCCCTTGAACACCTTCCACATGACCATAAAATTCAGGATGGAAATGTGAGATCCACCAGGGAGCTCAAGCCATATCATTGTCAGTCGAATATAGTCACTGGGAGCAGAACCAACACATAGCAAACCATTCAATTTAAGGAAGACTCCATAAAGAGTCAGCAGGAGTAGAACCACACACATAGCAAACCATTCATTTTAAGGAAGACTCCCAAAGAGTCAGCAGGAGTAGAACCACACACATAGCAAACCATTCAATTTAAGGAAGACTCCATAAAGAGTCAGCAGGAGTAGAACCACACACATAGCAAACCATTCAATTTAAGGAAGACTCCACAAAGAGTCAGCAGGAGTAGAACCACACACATAGCAAACTATTCAATTTAAGGAAGACTCCATAAAGAGTCAGCAGTAGAACCACACACATAGCAAACCATTCAATTTAAGGAAGACTCCACAAAGAGTCAGCAGTAGAACCACACACATAGCAAACATTCAATTTAAGGAAGACTCCACAAAGAGTCAGCAGGAGTAGAACCACACACATAGCAAACCATTCAATTTAAGGAAGACTCCACAAAGAGTCAGCAGGAGTAGAACCACACACATAGCAAACCATTAATTTTAAGGAAGACTCCACAAAGAGTCAGCAGGAGTAGAACCACACACATAGCAAACCATTCAATTTAAGGAAGACTCCACAAAGAGTCAGCAGAGTAGAACCACACACATAGCAAACCATTCAATTTAAGGAAGACTCCACAAAGAGTCAGCAGGAGTAGAACCACACACATAGCAAACCATTCAATTTAAGGAAGACTCCACAAAGAGTCAGCAGGAGTAGAACACACACCATAGCAAACCATTCAATTTAAGGAAGACTCCACAAAGAGTCAGCAGGAATAGAACCACACACAGAACAAACCATTCGATTTGAGGGTGGGAGCAGAACCACACACACATAGCAAATCATTCGATTTGAGGAAGACTCCATAAAGAGTCGATGGGAGCAGAGCCACACACACATAGCAAATCATTCGATTTGAGGAAGACTCCATAAATAGTCGATGGGAGCAGAACCACACACATAGCAGACCATTCAATTTGAGGAAGACTCCATAAAGAGTCCATGGGAGCAGAACCACACATAGCAAACCATTCGATTTGAGGAAGACTCCATAAAGAGTCATCATTAATCAGGAGTATTTGGAATGCATTCTGACTCTGTCTTTCATTTAACAAGAGTCTTATCTTTTTTCTTCCCGTCTGTCTTCCATTCATCCGGAGTATTTCATCCACACACAGTGTTCATCCAAAATCAGTTTTTCATTTATCCAGCACTTATTCATCCACAGTCGTCTCAGAGTCTGTCTTTTAGTTATCCAGGGTCTGTCTTTTTTGCATCCAGTCTCTTCTATTCATCCAGTCTGTCTTCTCTTCATCCAGTGTGTCTTCCGTTCATGTAGTCTTGTCTCCCATTGATCCAATCTGTCTTCAATGCAACCAGTTTGTCTTCCATTCATACAGCATCTTGTGTTCCTTTCCTGTAGCTTTGTGTTATGGATTGTGTGCCTTATTGGTTATCTCTTTTTTTTTTTTTGTTTTTTTCCACTAATGTTCATGCATGTTTTTTCAGGACAAGTCTGAAGGTGATATTGAAAGGGTGAAGGCCACCTTGATGCTGTGTTATGGTTACGTGGCCCTCTATTCCCCACCTTCCCTCATCATCTCAAGGATGGAGGCCACCATCCTCCGAACCATCTCTCCCTACTTTGTCAACGTCAAGGTCAGTGGTTTTACTCTGTCGGCGCAAGGTCAGTGATTTATCTGTGTCATTGTTTGTCAAAGGCAGCATTTTTAATTCAATTTGTCGTAGTCAAGGTCAGTTTAGTGTCAGGGTCAGTTTGAATGTTAGGGTCAGTGTTTTACTTTGCCAATGTCAGGTTTTTAGATTGTGGTAAGCTCAGTGTCAAAGCCATCTTTTTCAGTTTGTCCTTGTCGTGGTCACTGTTTGTCAGCAAATTCATTTTGATGACTTAAGTTACTTCATTAATATTGTTTTCCAATTCTATTATAGTGTTTGTCAGCGAATTCATTTTGATGACTAAATTACTTCATTAATATTGTTTTCCAATTCTATAATAGTGTTTGTCAGCAAATTCATTTTGATGACTAAGTTACTTCATTAATATTGTTTTCCAATTCTATAATAGTGTTTGTCAGCAAATTCATTTTGATGACTTAAGTTACTTCATTAATATTGTTTTCCAATTCTATAATAGTGTTTGTCAGCAAATTCATTTTGATGACTTAAGTTACTTCATTAATATTGTTTTCCAATTCTATATAGTGTTTGTCAGCAAATTCATTTTGATGACTAAGTTACTTCATTAATATTGTTTTCCAATTCTATTATAGTGTTTGTCAGCAAATTCATTATGGTGACTAAGTTACTTCATTAATATTGTTTTCCAATTCTATAATAGTGTTTGTCAGCAAATTCATTTTGATGACTAAGTTATTTCATTAATATTGTTTTCCAATTCTATAATAGTGTTTGTCAGCAAATTCATTTTGATGACTAAGTTACTTCATTAATATTGTTTTCGAGTTCTATATATTGTTTTGATGATGGTTTTAGGGTGACAAAAGTATAAAATGTCTGAAAATTAAACAGCATTTCTTGTTTTTGACAAAAGGTCTGGTTGTGCAGGTTAGGACTTTCAAGAGAAGTAATATGAAATGTATTGTAAGATGGGGTTAGCATTAATATGTCTTCAGTCTGTGTTTCATTTCATTATCATTTTAGACTGATTTTTGTAACTGTTTCATAATTACAACATGTAAAGTGTCATAATCCATTTTCTGTCTTTGCTGTGATTGTGTGTTTCATGTGTCACTGTTAATATAAATTTTTGTGTTGTATTTTGATAGAAGTGGTTGTTTTATCTAGTGTATGTGTGTTAATAGAATCAAATTGAAGAGCTATATGTTGTATTTCTTTAAACGAAATATGACATACAGAAGGGGCGGACATTTAGAAGGGGTTGCCAACACAGTTTTGTCTCAGCTGTAATTTGAGGTTTCAGACACCAGAGTTGCGGAAGAACGTGGTGATTTGCATGGAGTTGTTGGGTCGGTGTATGAGTATGGAGTCCCTGCAGACCTATTACATATTTAACCACCGGTCCACTCTCCTGAGCCACTTGCAGGTGACTGCGATCACGGCACGGCTGGCTGCCCTGCCAGCTTTAACATAGACACAAGTGCAGTTTCTCTGTTTGGCATGCAGCCTCTATTCTGCTGGACTGTAGCTGGCATGCATGTTACTGTTACTAAACGTTTCTGTTTAAACATGGCTATAGTTATTATGGTTTGTGCTTTGATTCCAAAATCAGTAGAAATCTGCCCATCTGGATGGGGGGAAGTGTTTGAAAAAATGGAGATACTAGTAATCTTGTAATGTCTAGATTTGTTAAACGTGTGGATGGGATCGTATTAATTTTTTTATCGCAGTGGAATTTTTCTTTATGAAAATGGAGGCCACTCTCTGCAGGGAAAGCACATTGCCATAGTACAGCCCCATCCATTTTTATTGTGTTTTCTTCTTTACATGTATTTGTATTTACACATGACAGTAGTCATATGGGTAGTCATGAGAACAACAAAGGCTAGCAGACAGTCCATACAAAATCCGATGGAAGGCAGTGGGAAACCACCTTCATACATTACCAAGATAAACATGGCCAGCCAAAAACAAAGCTAGAGGGGAAAAGTGCACCAGGTAGACCCAGGGAGAAAATATTGGACAGACTTGCAGAGTGGTTGAGGACAGAGAGGGTGGAAGACGTACTTGCAGCAACAAGGGAATAGATTCGTATTGAGGACTATGATCGACAAGGGATAGATTTGTTTAGAGGGCCATGATCGCCAAGCTATGGAGCAGGGCGTATGATGATGATGATGACGGTAAAGTTTTCTATAGAATGTGATAGTTTTGTTTCTGTGGGGTCTGGCTAAAACATGTTGGACATGGAAACTTAATTTATTGACTCATCCGAAAGACTAGCACATTGATCACCACTAAGGGTCTAGTGCTATAGGAAAGAAAAATCTCTGTCCAACCAGTAATGGAACCTAAATCTGGTTTTAAAAAAAATGAATGGCTAAAATGGAGAATAAATAATAGACAGTGAGAATATTTTGTTTGATAAAGAATGAACATTAAAAATGTTAAATTATAGAATGGTGGGTGGAAGCATTTATGTTGAAATGATAGAGCTTTTTCTCTCCATCTTGGTAAAGAATGACCACTAAAGACATTTGCAAACAGAAATATGTATAGAAACGTGGAAAGGTAAAGATGCACAGTTTCCACTTGATATGCACATGATTAACACATCACTGGTTTTGGAATCAAAGACGGTAAGGTCACTTTGTGTTTTTCTGCACTGTTTTGATTAAGGTGTGGTGGTGTTGCTGGCAACTTTTCAACCTTCTTTGGTTCAGTTCCAGTTCCCTGATCTAACATGGCTTCAGGTTTTGACACGCCCATTTTTGAACTGCCTGTTGTCTGCTGTACATAGAACTTGTTTTATCTTTGACTGTAATCAAAACACAACAAAATAGAACAGACTGTGTTACGTAAACAACAAAACAAGAACAAAATGAAACGCAAGATCTTGTGTAAATAACAAAAGACATGGGCAAACTATTTATGGTTTGGTCTCTAATTATGCAGAAAAATAGACAAGAAGTAAGCAAGATCACTAAACAAAACCGGACAACAGATAAGACAAGATCACCAAAAAAGGCTGCAAGTAAACAAGATGACTCCATTTTGCATGCTCAGGTTATACAACAGATTGCAGTACTTGTCTCTGGAAAGCCATAATACCACTTATTATTTGCTCTTTGCACCATAGAAAAGATATTAATGCACCATGAAAAGATATTATGCATGTTTTGTTTGTTTCACCAAGGAAATTTTCCTTTTGTTTATGTTTGAAATTTAAGTTTTCAAACTCAACATTGAATACATGCTGACAAAGACAAATGTTCATATTGTCATTCAACAATAAAATCTGTAAATGTCATAGTACGCAGTATTCTGTTTTGTTGTGTTTTGGCTCCCTGGCAGTCGCTTTGATCCAAATTGTTTCTAAGTGTTTCACTTTTGTTCTTTGTGTGCTGTTGATTGTGGACCATTTGTGGTGTAGGATATGAGCGTGAAGCAAAACCTGATTCGCACAGTCAGTCTCATTGGTGAGGCACTACACCCTGACCATTTGGAGAACCACTATAACTTTACATCCAGGGGAGATTTCTTAACTCACATGCAGGTATTCTATTTTTTTTTGTGATTATAATGTGGAAGTATTAATTGTTTGTGATTGGGGAGGTCTGAATGAGACCAATCATTGTTTTTGTTTGTGGTTGTGTTTTAAATTTGAAATGTGCAGATGTTTGATAGTTTGGGAAGTTACTTTGTGTGTGTGTGCTTTGTTTGTTTGTTTTTGTTTTTTTGTTGTTGTTTGGTTGGTTTTTTTTTTTTAATTCTGAGATAAGTCCATCACAAAGGAGTTGGTAAAAACTGTAGTTTTAGCTGAAAGGAAGATGAATCTTCGCTTAAGTGTGTGCATGTATGTATGTTTGTGCATGTGTGTATCGTTATGTGTGTGTGTGTGTATCTCTCTCTCTCTCTCTCTCTCTCTTTCTCTCACACCAGATTTGAGTGAGCAAGTTCTGCTCTTTGAAGTCGCTTTTCTGCTGACTTCTTGTAGGAACAGAGGATTTCAGTGTATGAAAAACCAACAAATTTTTGTAGAATTGTTTTGTCTTTTTTTTTCCATTTTCATTTATTTTCAATAACCAGTACTGTTTGTCAAAGTATTGCATTACAGTAGGAGGGAAACTGTGTGTGTGTGTGTGTGTGTGTGTGTGTGTGTGTGGTGTGTGTGTGTGTGTGTGTGTGTGTGTGTGTGTACCTTTTGTCATTGTTTTTTTCCTCTAATATTGATATCTGTTGTAACAGCATTTAGAAGCAGTTGATAATTCTTTTGCAGTGAAGGTTCTCCTCTTTTCAATGAAGGTTTTACCAAGAGGGCATAAAAGAGAGTATACATACACATAAAACAGAGTATATATATATTTGGAAGCAGTTGATGATTCTTTTGCAGTTAAGGTTCTCTCCTCTTTTCAATGAAGGTTTTACAAAGAGGGCATAAAACAGAGTATGTGTATATGTAAAACAGAGTATATGTATCTTAACTGTACAGGGAAATACATTTATGCAGCATTATATATTCTCCCCCATATTTATACAGTGAATGCTGTGCTTTGCCTTGCTTATCAGAGCCTGTATGTTTCTGACTTCAAAGTGTGGTCAAACTCTGCTTTTGATGTATTCTGTTTTGTTGTAAATCTTAGGCTTCTGATGCCAGTGTAGACCAGATCTTTGTAACACGTATTGTAAGCGAGTTACCTCGTTACTACTCGACATACTGATGCACCAATGATAATTGTAACTGGTCATGTGTGTGTGTGTGTGTGTGTGTGTGTGTGTGTGTGTGTGTGTGTGTGTGTGTGTGTGTGAGGGAGGGAGGGAGAGAGTTTGGCATGCTGCAAAGTCTCTCAAGTTTCACACCACAGTTTGTGTCAGTTTAAAACAGTAATATGTGACTGTAGCTCTGCCTATATCAAGACATCCACAGTGAAAGTTGATGTCACCGATTGTTGTGTTTTGCCAAACTGTCCAACTTCAAATAAAGTTCACAGCCTGAAGGTTGTATATGGTGTTTTTCCCTGTAGTGTTTTGCCAAACTATCCATACTGAAAATTTTTTTATACAGCATGAAGGTTGAACAGAGTGTTTTGCCTATAGTGTTTTGCCAAACTATCCATATTGAAATAATTTTAAAGCATGGAGATAGTATATAGTATTTTACCTGTAGTGTTTTGCCAAACTATCCATATTGAAATAGTTCTTACGACATGAGGGTTGTATATAGTGTTTTACCTGTAGTGTTTTGCCAAACTATCCATATTGAAATAGTTCTTACAGCATGAGGGTTGTATATAGTGTTTTACCTGTAGTGTTTTGCCAAACTATCCATATTGAAATAGTTCTTACAACATGAGGGTTGTATATAGTGTTTTACCTGTAGTGTTTTGCCAAACTATCCATATTGAAATAGTTCTTACAACATGAGGGTTGTATATAGTGTTTTCCTTGTAGTGTTTTGCCAAACTATCCATATTGAAATAGTTTCTTACAACATGAGGGTTGTATATAGTGTTTTTCCTTGTAGTGTTTTGCCAAACTATCCATATTGAAATAGTTCTTACAGCATGAGGGTTAGTATATATGTTTTCCTTGTAGTGTTTTGCCAAACTATCCATATTGAAATAGTTCTTACAACATGAGGGTTGTATATAGTGTTTTACCTGTAGTGTTTTGCCAAACTATCAATATTGAAATAGTTCTTACAGCATGAGGGTTGTATATATTGTTTTCCTTGTAGTGTTTTGCCAAACTATCCATACTGATGTAATTTTTAAGCTTGAAGATAGTATAGAGTGTTTTGCCTATAGTGTTTTGCCAAACTATCCACACTGATATAATTTTTACAGCATGAAGGTATATAGTGTTTATAGTGTATATAGTGTTTTGCCAAACTATCCATATTGAAATAATTTTCATAGCATGAAGGTTATATATAGTGTTTTGCCTATAGCGTTTTGCCAAACTATCCATACTGAAATAATTTTCATAGCATGAGGGTTGTACATAATGTTTTGCCTGATCGTCCAAATTGAAGCATGAAGGTTGCATATTTGTCCCTTTCAGTATTATGTCCTAGCCACTTGATCACACACTTCAGTTTCCTTTTGGAATATTGAATGTAAAGTGTACTTGAAAGGAGTTAATGTACATGAGCAGAATCAAAAGGTCAGATCCAGAACTAGAAGAGAATATTTTGAAATGTATATGTATACATATGTGTAAGAAGAACAAGGGTATTTTGTATCTTATGTGCCAGTATGAGAGCAAAGTGTGTTTCACATGAAGACAAGAAAACAGACATTGTATATATGACCAGTGCAGGAGCAAGATGTGTTTGAAGTGAAGAAAAGGCAGTGTGTGTTGTATGTATGACCAGTACAGGAACAAAGTGTGGGTTTTGAAGTGAAGAAAAGGCAGTGTGTGTTGTATTATGACCAGTACAGGAACAAAGTGTGTTTGAAGTGAAGAAAAGGCAATGTGTGTTGTGTGGTATGACCAGTACAGGAACAAAGTGTGTTTGAAGTGAAGAAAAGGCAATGTGTGTTGTATATATGACCAGTACAGGAACAAAGTGTGTTTGAAGTGAAGAAAAGGCAAATGTGTGTTGTATGTATGACCAGTACAGGAACAAAGTGTGTTTGAAGTGAAGAAAAGGCAGTGTGTGTTGTATGTATGACCAGTACAGGAACAAAGTGTGTTTGAAGTGAAGAAAAGGCAATGTGTGTTGTATGTATGACCAGTACAGGAACAAAGTGTGTTTGAAGTGAAGAAAAGGCAATGTGTGTTGTATGTATGACCAGTACAGGAACAAAGTGTGTTTGAAGTGAAGAAAAGGCAATGTGTGTTGTATGTATGACCAGTACAGGAACAAAGTGTGTTTGAAGTGAAGAAAAGGCAATGTGTGTTGTATATATGACCATATAGGAACAAAGTGTGTTTGAAGTGAAGAAAAGGCAATGTGTGTTGTATGTATGACCAGTACAGGAACAAAGTGTGTTTGAAGTGAAGAAAAGGCAATGTGTGTTGTATATATGACCAGTACAGGAACAAAGTGTGTTTGAAGTGAAGAAAAGGCAATGTGTGTTGTATATATGACCAGTACAGGAACAAAGTGTGTTTGAAGTGAAGAAAAAGGCAATGTGTGTTGTATATATGACCAGTACAGGAACAAAGTGTGTTTGAAGTGAAGAAAAGGCAATGTGTGTTGTATATATGACCAGTACAGGAACAAAGTGTGTTTGAAGTGAAGAAAAGGCAGTGTGTGTTGTATATATACCAGTACAGGAACACAGTGTGTTTGAAAGTGAAGAAAAGGCAATGTGTGTTGTATATATGACCAGTACAGGAACAAAGTGTGTTTGAAGTGAAGAAAAGGCAATGTTGTGTTGTATATATGACCAGTACAGGAACAAAGTGTGTTTGAAGTGAAGAAAAGGCAATGTGTGTTGTATATATGACCAGTACAGGAACAAAGTGTGTTTGAAGTGAAGAAAAGGCATGTGTGTTGTATGTATGACCAGTACAGGAACAAAGTGTGTTTGAAGTGAAGAAAAGGCAATGATGTTGTATATATGACCAGTACAGGAACAAAGTGTGTTTGAAGTGAAGAAAAGACAGTGTGTGTTGTATTATGACCAGTACAGGAACAAAGTGTGTTTGAAGTGAAGAAAAGGCAATGTGCATGTTGTATATATGACCAGTACAGGAACAAAGTGTGTTTGAAGTGAAGAAAAGACAGTGTGTGTGTATATATGACCAGTACAAGAACAAAGTGTGTTTGAAGTGAAGAAAAGGCAATGCATGTTGTATATATGACCAGTACAGGAACAAAGTGTGTTTGAAAGTGAAGAAAAACAGTGTGTTTGGTGAAAATATAATTGACCAGTACAGGAACAAAGTGTGTTTGAAGTGAAGAAAAGGCAATGCATTGTTGTATATATGACCAGTACAGGAAACAAAGTGTGTTTTATGGAAGTGAAGAAAAGGCAATGTGTGTTGTATATATGACCAGTACAGGAACAAAGTGTGTTTGAAGTGAAGAAAAGGCAATGTGTGTTGTATGATATGACCAGTACAGGAACAAAGTGTGTTTGAAGTGAAGAAAAGACAGTGTGTGTGTATGTATGCATGAACAAAGTTTACAGTGAACAAAGTGTGTTGTATGACAGTAAGAAAAGGCAATGTGTTGGTGTTTGTATAATGACCAGTACAGGAACAAAGTGTGTTTGAAGTGAAGAAAAGGCAGTGTGTGTTGTATGTATGACCAGTACAGGAACAAAGTGTGTTTGAAGTGAAGAAAAGGCAATGTGTGTTGTATATATGACCAGTACAGGAACAAAGTGTGTGTTGAAGTGTTTGAAGTGAAGAAAAGGCAATGTGTGTTGTATATATGACCAGTACAGGAACAAAGTGTGTTTGAAGTGAAGAAAAGGCAATGTGTGTTGTATGTATGACCAGTACAGGAACAAAGTGTGTTTGAAGTGAAGAAAAGGCAATGTGTGTTGTATTATCATCGACCAGTTTAAGAAAAGCAATCGAAACAAAGTGTGTTTGAAGTGAAGAAAAGACAGTTGTGTTGTATATAATGACCAGTACAGGAACAAAGTGTGTTTTGAAGTGAAGAAAAGGCAATGTTGTGTTGTATATATGACCAGTACAGGAACAAAGTGTGTTTGAAGTGAAGAAAAGGCAATGTGTGTTTTATGTATGACCAGTACAGGAACAAAGTGTGTTTGAAGTGAAGAAAAGGCAGATGTGTGTTGTATGTATGACCAGTACAGGAACAAAGTGTGTTTGAAGTAAAGAAAAGGCAGTGTGTGTTGTGTGGATGACCAGTACAGGAACAAAGTGTGTTTGAAGTGAAGAAAAGGCAGTGTGTGTTGTGTGGATGACCAGTACAGGAACAAAGTGTGTTTGAAGTGAAGAAAAGGCAATGTGTGTTGTATGTATGACCAGTACAGGAACAAAGTGTGTTTGAAGTGAAGAAAAGGCAGTGTGTGTTGTGTGGATGACCAGTACAGGAACAAAGTGTGTTTGAAGTGAAGAAAAGGCAATGCATGTTGTATGTATGACCAGTACAGGAACACAGTGTGTTTGAAGTGAAGAAAAGGCAGTGTGTGTTGTATATATGACCAGTACAGGAACAAAGTGTGTTTGAAGTGTTTGAAGTGAAGAAAAGGCAATGCATGTTGTATGTATGACCAGTACAGGAACAAAGTGTGTTTGAAGTGTTTGAAGTGAAGAAAAGGCAATGCATGTTGTATGTATGACCAGTACAGGAACAAAGTGTGTTTGAAGTGAAGAAAAGGCAATGCATGTTGTATATATGACCAGTACAGGAACAAAGTGTGTGCAGTACAGGAACAAAGTGTGTGCAGTAGCATAACTGTCAGCATTATCATTTCAGAACTACCTGCGTGCAGAGCCCACCAGCCATCTGAACAATGATACCCGTGCCCTGACAATGCAGGCTTGTGCCACTTTAGTGTATCCTTGATCTCTGGCCCATGTTCTGTTCTTTGTTGAATGTCTTGATGCTTCATAGTGCCTGCCTGTGAAATGTTCCATATTTTGCTAATGAGGTGAACTCCTTAAGTGTAAAAATCTCTTTGGGCTGAAATTTGGGTGCAACAATTGTCTGCTCAGTATCAAATAGTGGATTTGATGTGTTATCTCTTAGGAATAGCAAATACCTGTGAGGATCTGTTCAGTAGATGTTAAAAAAATTTATGTGTAGGGGAAATTTTCTGGGATCTCTGTGAGATGTGTGCATTCAGAAATCCAGCCTCAAGTGACTATTAAAATAATTGAACCATACAAGTACTTTATTCAAATTTAGACTTAATCACTTTTTTAAATAAAGTGAATTGTACATTCGGTCATTGTGTGTAAATTTGTGATTAGAATATTTTTTGCGAAGATAGTTTTGTTCATCAAACCAGTCAAACATGATTTGCAGTCAACTTAATGCATTTTTTTCCCTTCATATTGTTAGGCTGTAGGTGTCATATCGGATAAAATGAAAATTAAAATGGGGGTGGGGTGGGAAGCAGAGATACAGTCTTATGTGGTAGTTTATGTGGATGTTGTGCATGTGTATTTGGCAGGGAAGTGTAAATGTATACTTGTATGCATACATGTATCATACATGTGTATAAAAAAAAATGTGTACCTTCATCATAATCCAGACATCTCCAGTATTTGTGTACTTGGTATTTTACTGAAGTCTGACGTTTACCTGAGAATATGATTTTATGACAACAACGAAAATGACTCATTTCAAAGTCAAAACGTTTTTTTTCTAGTTTCTTTTAGCTTTCAATTCTATTCTCAGATCTTCATCAGGTAAAGTAACATCAGAACCAGAATAGTCTGGAAGCAGTCAAAATTCATTGACTTTGAAACAGAGTGACTGGATTGTTTCTTGTTTGTGGGTTTTTGGTATGTTGGTTTGTTTGTTTGTTGTTGGTTCTTTTTTTTGCTGTCTTAGGCATGGCTGCAGTGGCCTTTATCCCACGCTGCTCAGGTGGACCTAGGGAGAAAATATTGGACGGACTTGCAGGGTGGCCAAGGACAGAGAGGGTGGAAGATGTAGTTGCATCAACAAGGGATAGATTCATATGGAGGGCCATGATCACCAATGCCATGTGGCAGGCCACATGATGATGATAATGAGGGGTTTGAACTAATGATCTTCCAGTCCTTTGTTTATTGTGTTTCCACTTCACCATGGTGACTGGTATATAACTTTTTCATTTCAGCTTTACACCATGACAGAATCAGGAATTAGTCCACATTCTCAAACTTTGTCGTGTTTCTACTTAGCCATGATGACTGATAAATAACTTTTTTTTTTTTTCATTTTTCATACACCATGACAAAATCAGGAATTAGTCCACATTCTCAAACTTTGTCTATTGTGTTTCCACCTAGCCATGATGACTGGTAAATAACGTTTTTCATTTCAGCTTTACACCATGACAAAATCAGGAATTAGTCCACATTCTCAAACTTTCAAATTGCAAACATACAATCCTTAATCACTGTCAGCAAACTGGAGCCTCCCATGTCGGACGCGGAGGAGTTTGACTTGGTGAAGAGCGCCATAGACTGCGTGTTCAGTCTGCCAATGGATGGGATGCCCCACAAGAAGGGGCGGGAGGAGAGTTATGAGGAGGCGGTGGAGATGGAGAAACTCCTGGGGAACACTGTAGATGCTATGCATGCTCTCCTGAAAGAAATCATGGTGAAGACACCTACGGCCGACTGTCTTCACAACATGTTTAAAGTGAGAATTTATTTGTGAAAAGATTGGTGTGTATGAGATGAACGTTCAAAATGCATGTTTTTTGTTTAGTTTCTGTGTATGTGTGTGTGTGTGTTACAGAAACTTTTGTTTTTTTGCATTCTACTGTCATTCCCCTTCCCCATAAAAGAGAAATGTTTGTGATGAAGCTGTGTATGTATGTGAACAAAATGTAGCACTTTGAATAAGGGTTTTGTGTTCTGTATATAGGCGGATTTCTGGTTTGGATCCCTCATTGTATATGATGAATCCTGAGTTATTGTTGAACAGTTCCTAGCTTCAGCCCATAGACAGTTCTGTCAGTACTGATCGCAGTATTATGGAAGGCTGTCAGCTTGGTCTTTTTGGCACTCATTTCCATGTCCACCAACTGCAAAAACTTAACTCATGATTCTCTCACCCTGTCCATCAGCTTCCTGCAGGAAGTTGGTGGATAAGGTGAGTGAATTAGAGTTAAGTTTTTGCTTTGCTAGTGTGGTTGACAATGCAAGATGTTGGTGGACAGGGTGCAGGAATTGAAGGGTTAACAAGTATCCACTGCTGACTGTGCTGACATGATCTTCAAAGATCGCAAAGACAACAGCAACACTCTTGAAGCTGAAACCAGTATGGAAGGACAAGAACATCTCCATAAAACACAGGATCAGGCTCTTACTTGCATTGGTATATTCCATTTTCTTTTCCCTGAACTCCGTAAACAATCACTGGGAAGATGCACTAAAGAATTGTTCACCAGATTCTTATAGCTCTGTCAGTTGTGTGCCAAAATATGAACTTATTTAATCCTCCAACTGCTGATACATTTTGTATTTGTGTAAGGTGACATTTTCAGAAAAGCAAGAAATCATGCATACTGAGTTTGTTTATTGTCTCCAAAACTGGAAAATATAATGCCATAAAAGTATACATGAAGTATAACAGATTTTTTTTCCAATAACATTATTGTTTATTGGACGAAATAGAAAATAATTGGCATTTGGACAATCATGCACTTTGCAGTGGCAGTTTATGACATACAGTGAACGTCAGCCAAGGAATTAAATGTGTGCTGTATGTATTATGTCATGCCCTTTGTGTATGGAAACCAGATTGCACTGCACTGTATGTATTAGGTTGTGCCCTTTGTGTATGGAAACCAGATTGCATTGCACTGTATGCATTAGGTTGTGCCCTTTGTGTGTGTAAACCAGAATGTGCTGCACTGTATGCATTAGGTTGTGCCCTTTTGTGTGTGTAAACCAGAATGTACTGCACTGTATGCATTAGGTTGTGCCCTTTTGTGTGTGTAAACCAGAATGTACTGCACTGTATGCATTAGGTTGTGCCCTTTTGTGTGTGTAAACCAGAATGTACTGCACTGTATATATTATGTTGTGCCCTTTGTGTGTGTAAACCAGAATGTATTGCACTGTATATATTATGTTGTGCCCTTTTGTGTGTGGAAACCAGAATTTATTGCACTGTATATATTATGTTGTGCCCTTTGTGTGTGTAAACCAGAATGTATTGCAATGTATTGCTCATTATTATTATTATTATTATTATTATTACGAAAGGTCTGTTGTTGTTTCATTGCGTAAGTCAGTGTTTGAACTTGAATATTCTGTGGTTTTTGATGTATCTTCTTACTTGTGTAGCTTTGATGGTGGTTGTTTTCTCATTGTATACGTAGTTGTGAACATTTTTTGTTTTGCGAAATGTAAAGCACTGGTGAGCATGTTTGCATGGAATATGCGCTATATAAATAAACATTATTATTATTATTATTATTATTATATTATATTATTATGTTGTGCCCTTTGTGTGTGGAAACCAGAATGTATTGCACTGTATATATTATGTTGTGCCCTTTTGTGTGTGGAAACCAGAATGTACTGCACTGTGTATATTATGTTGTGCCCTTTGTGTGTGTAAACCAGAATGTAATGCACTGTATATATTATGTTGTGCCCTTTGTGTGTGTAAACCAGAATGTAATGCACTATATATATTATGTTGTGCCCTTTGTGTGTGGAAACCAGAATGTATTGCACTGTATATATTATGTTGTGCCCTTTTGTGTGTGGAAACCAGAATGTACTGCACTGTGTATATTATGTCATGCCCTTTGTGTGTGGAAACCAGAATGTATTGCACTGTATATATTATGTTGTGCCCTCTGTGTGTGGAAACCAGAATGTATTGCACTGTACATATTATGTCGTGCCCTTTGTGTGTGGAAACCAGAATATATTGCACTGAATGTATTATGTCGTGACCTTTGTGTGTGGACACCAGAATGTATTGCACTGTATATATTATGTTGTGCCCTTTGTGTGTGGACACCAGAATATATTGCACTGTATATATTATGTTGTGCCCTTTGTGTGTGGAAACCAGAATGTATTGCACTGTATGTATTATATCGTGCCCTTTGTGTGTAAACCAGAATGTATTGCACTGTATATATTATGTCGTGCCCTTTGTGTGTGGATACCAGAATGTATTGCACTGTATATATTATGTCGTTCCCTTTGTGTGTGGACACCAGAATGTATTGCACTGTGTATATTATGTCGTGCCCTTTGTGTGTGGACACCAGAATGTATTGCACTGTATATATTATGTCGTGCCTTTTGTCTGCGGACAGCATCTTCATGACTGGATGGTGTCAGAGCATGAACATGAACGAGAAAGGGCCATCACCACCTGGCTGAAACTGTTGCAGTACTTCACTGAAGTCATGGACACCTCTGTAAGTCCTGTTTCCTACTGTTTCTTTACCTGTCTTGTGTAGTCATTAGTACTGAAACTGTTACTTTTAGTCACTAAAGCCTTTCAAAATTAAGATTTTACAGAGCTAAGAGTCTTTGCAGCTTTGATGAAGACCTAGAGGTAGCTTAACAAGATGCACTGTCGACAATCTTATTTCAAAAACTAGAAGACCTGTGAGTCGTTTGAATTTCTTTCTTTAACCCTTTGACTCCCGCACCTTATCTACCAACTGCAAAAATGTAATCCTTTGATTCTCTCACCCTGCAGGAAGCTGGTGGATAGGGTGAAGGAATCAAAGGGTTAAGTTTTTGCTTTGCTAACATGGTTGACAATGCAGGCTGCTGCTGGACAGGGTGTGGGAATCAAAGGGTTACATCTTTGATACAAATCATTCTGCTTTGCTAATGTTGTTTCTGTGTCTTTTAGACATGAATCAAAAGAAATTTCAGAAGGAAAAAAGAACAATTTTATCACATGATTTATTGGCTGGCAGAAACGGGAGAAGTTCTTGATGTTGGGAGTGTTCCTGGGCACAACCATTCCTCGTTGCACTGATCCCAAACCTGAAATCCGGCAGGTGGCCATGGACTGTGTACAGCTTACGCTTCGTATCAGTATGGCATTTGAAGGTAACTACACCTGTCACTGCACGTGTTTTGACATGTTGTTTGTTAAAGACATATACCTTTTTATATATATACATACCTAAACCTGAATGCCAAGAAAACACAAGTGCTACATACTGAAGGCAGAAATACTGAAAACAGTCAAGACATCTTAATTTGTAAAGTTCCTTTATAAAATGTTAAAAATTTTAATATTTTGGTTCTGTAAAAACTGATGACGGAACTTGCTCTAAAGACATCAGAATAAGAATTGGAACCCTAAGCAAAAATATGGTCCAACTGAACAATATCTGGAAAGACAGAGGCATACCAAATGGCCTGAAAATGTCTGATCTGGCCAATCATGATTTATGGCTGTGAAGCCTGGACTCTCAGAAAAGCTGATTGCAAAATAATTGAGGCAGGAGAGATGTGGTTTTATCGGAGATTACTACATATCAAATGGACTGATAGAAGAACTGATGAAGGTGTCCTGTAAGACCTTAATACCAGAAAATTACTAGCAGACATCAGCAAGAGAAGACAAAATTACATTGGCCATGTGTCACGTAGCAAGAACACACCAGACCTCATGGCAACCATTTTTCAAGGAAAAACAGGCAGAAAGGAAGAATCAACATCAGTGGCCTAAATATTTAAGAAGTTGTCCACAAAAGTCAAGACAGAGCCGTTTGGAGGAATGTGGCAGTGTCAAGGAGTGCAGCGGCTAACACTGAAACTGGTGACACCAACAGGTGAGACCTTTCTATAGAATGTCTCCTCATCAAGTGCCAGCTTTGTTGTACAGGATATGTTGTCTGTACGGTCTGTGCACTTTGTTTTAGATTAGTTGAGAAGCTGAGTTTCCACAGAACCACAGCAGTAAAGCTCTCCATAAATGAAATACTCAGGGAAAAAAACCCAACTACATTAAGTAAACAGAAATACACCAAAACTCGGAGGGCAATTCTTTCTAGCCATAGCTGAGGAGACCAAACTGAGTTTCATGCAGAAAGTCTCTTGTGACAAATGTTGATGTAAATTAATACAAAACAAAGTCATTCATTTGCTTTTCTGTATTAGGTGATGGTTGTCTTTTGTTTCACAATAATGATTTGCTTATGGCAACAGGTCAGGCAATGGAGGAGAAAGACCAGATGGTGGACGCATTGCCCATGTTGAAGGAACGGCTGCAGAAGAGAACAGACCCCAGCATCCTCTACAGTGTTGTCAATGATCTCTCCAAGGTAATCCTATCATCATTCGTTTTTCACCTACTCTGTTGATGGAATTGTTTTCTGCGCTATTTCGTACAAGCAGTCTACAAAATTCCTGTTTGTAGAAGATTACGGTAACTTGACTATTACTGACATGAAAAGAAAAAAAAAATCTTGATGTTACCTGTTGTAGAAGATTACAGTAACTGGGCTATTACTGACGTGAAAAGAAAAAAATCTTGATCTTGATATGTCACCTGTTGGTGTCATCACCTGTGATGGTAGCTGCCGCAATGAATGTCTTAACTGTCTTTCTCCGCCTCATCCTGTCTTTGCAGGTTCTCATTACTTTGCTAATAGACATATCAGGTATCTTCACACTTCTGTCCATGTATGATGCTGTTGGTCTTCCACTCCATCTTTGGCCCTCGGGATTTTCCTTGGAGTACTGTTTTCATCAGGTGACACCTATTGTTTCTAATCGTGTGTCCCAGGTGTGCAGGTTTTCTGTTGTGGATTTCAGGTAAAAGTTGTGGAATTGTATTCAGCTTGTCTCAAATACTTTGTTTTGTTCTCTTTTCTGTCCAGCTGATTCATGGTAGATGTCTGTAGAGCCACATTTCATCAGCTTTCTTCCATGTCTAGACTTCTCATCCATAGACTGGCCAAATGAGAGTCCTAAAAATCTTTATTTTGAGGATTTAAGGTATAGCATGATCTTTCCAGGTTTTGTTCAACTGGGCCTTTTTCTTTTGTTTTGCCGTGTCTGTTCTGGTTGTAGCATCTTTGTACAGTGGCCGTCTGCTGTTTTGATTGAACTCAAGTATTGAAGTCATTTATGTTTTCTAGGGTTGTTTTATTTATAAGAATCTCAGGATGCTTGCTAGCTCCAGTGTGCATTACTTTGGTCTTTTTTGCTTTAAGATTTAAGCCAGTTGTCTAGCTTGCATTGTCAGTTCTGGTTGTGTTGCTTGATATTAGTGTCATCTGCGTACCTTAATCCTCTTGTATTTCTATTCTAGAGAGCTAAATTACTTGTAGATTTGGAATTAATTCAAGCTTCCCCCCTCCCCCCTCTGACTGCTTCCTCTTCTAGATGGTTGCATTTTTTTTAATTATTGTTTTTATGGTAGAATTTTAAATGGACGTAAGAGCAGGCATTTGATATTTATGCTTTTTGAAGAACATTGGTTTGGTATCATAATACTGTACTGTGTCAGACTGTGAGCATTGTGGCATTCTTCGTTGATTTGCATCACACACACACACCCCAATCCCCCATTTTCCATTTTAAAAAAGTAAACATAGATTCCTTATTACACATTTTTTAAGCTTTACCAATTCGGACAGTTTCACAAACATACAAACTGACAACATTTATGCATAGAATTATACTTTGCTATCACCCATTGTGACTTGGGTGAAACATATACAATCTGAGCGTGGACTGTTTGTGACAGGTGGTAGCGAAGAAAGTAAACGCAGAACAGCTGTACCCGCTAATTGAGTCACTGCAAGAAAGTCTGATGGACTTTCAGTCCCACTCTTCCTCTGGGGCCTGTGTAGTCCTCAACGGTCTCATGAAACAGAGAGGGTCCGAACTCTATGAAAAGGTCAGTCATTATTACTGTGGATTCTGAGTGTGATGTGTGTGCAAGGTAGTTTTTTTTTGTTTTTTTTTTTTGTGTGTGTGAGTTTTGTTTTTGATTTTTTTTTTTTTGGTAGGTAGTGTATGTTTTGTTAAGATGTGACATTCCTGAAAAATAGAAATGAAGCTGTTCTTTTCAATGAAGTATTATGTTATTATCTTGCACTTACACCAAGAAACAGTTATTTGTCTGATTTGACTGTGATACACATGCACACAACATACACAACACGTATACGCGCACACACACCACACACACACACACCACACACAACACACACACACACAAAAAAAAGCACGTACATATACCCACATGCACACGCACAAACACACACACACACACAAGCACGTACATATACCCACACGTGCACACACACGCACACACGCACACGCACACGCACACACACCACACCACACACACACACACACACACAACACACACACACACACACACAGACACACACACACAAGTGCTACCTCGGTGGAGGCGTCTACCAGCGCATACGAACACTGGGGCTGTGTCCTAAGCCCCGCACTGCGCGATCCTGTCGTGGTGGACGTCTCCACCGACTTTGGCACAATCTGCCTCCTCACAATAGACTTCAGCTTAATGACGACAAAACAGAAGCTATCCTCATTGGCACCCGTCAGAAACTTTCTCAGCTGCCTCCTCTTTCTCTCCCATTATGTAACACATCAGTCCCAATTTCTGATTCAGCTAAAAACCTTGGTGTCTGCATTGACTCTACCCTCTCCATGAACAACTTTGTTTCTCAAACTGCCAGATCCTGCTACTATCATCTCCATCGTATAAGGCTGATCAGGAAGTATCTCTCTGTCGAAACAACTGCAAAACTCGTTCTCTCCTTCATAATGTCTCGCATTGACTATTGCAATTCACTCTTGTCTGGTCTTCCTGCCTCCACCATTCACATCCTACAGCGCATTCAAAACAATGCTGCACGCCTTGTACTCAAAAAGAAAAAAGCTGACCACATACCTCCTCTCCTGGCACAACTTCACTGGCTCCCTGTATCAAAGCGCATACAGTACAAACTAGACACCATGTGCTACAAAAGCCTCAATAACGCAGCCCCCGATTACCTGTCAAGCCTACTTGAGATCTATCTTCCCTCACGTACCCTCCGCTCTGCCTCCGATCCTCTGACTTTTCGCTTTCCATGCACTAAGCTCAATACCTATGGTCCACGAGCCTTCTCTGTTTCTGGTCCACTCTCCTGGAACAAACTTCCTCTCTCAGTCCGTCAGCAACCTACTTTTGTCTCCTTCAAGTCCGCTCTCAAAACTCACCTTTTCTCCTCCGCATAAAATCCTAACCTCACTCAACCCCCCCCCCCCCCCCCCCCCCCCTCTGCAGCCTGTCTCCGCTCGGAGGGAATCACATGGTTATAATATATAATTGTATATGCTATGCTCTCTATAATTTTCCATTGCTTTTATTCTTGCTTTTATTGCTTTTATTCTTTCTCCCCATTTATAGCCATGCTGTGGTGTGTGTGTGTTGTGTGTGTGGTGGTGGTGTGTGCGCGTGCGTGTGTGCGTGCGTGCTTGCGTGTGTGTCTGCTTCAGCGCTTAGATTTGATTTTATCAAGATTTTGCGCTATATAAATATTGTAATTACACCAGACCACCACAAACCACACAGACACACACACACAACACACACACAACACCACACACACACAACACACACAACACACACAACAACACACACACACACCACAAAACCACACCACACACACACACACACACCAACACACACACACACACACACACACACACACACACACCTATTTTCGAACCAAGCACTACTGATTCTAGTCAATCTTACCAGGTGAGTGAGCTGTTGAAAAACCTTCACGTGAAGCTGACCCGTATTCAGTTCAGCATGACCAAGACAGGGACACTACGTACACTGAGGACACTGGCCAGTCATCATCTGTCACCATTCCTCACTGCTCTCTTACAGTTCCCTGTGCCTTACAGCAGGTAAGATCTTTCCTTTTCATGTTTTTATTTAATGACACATACTATACTGTGACTCACGTGTGCTAATGTTCTACACCTGACTCAATTTCAACTGAGTTTTTTTCTTTTTTTTTTTTCAGTCAGAAACGTTGTTTAGATCTACTAGTTAAGAGAGTGACATAGCTGCTAGGTTTTTTTTTCTGGTCAGAAACATCTATTACTAGTGATGAAAGTGACGTTACTGCTACAACATCCATAGGTTTCTCCTTGGCTTCAGTACCCAGGTAATCTGGCACTGTGATGGTCTCGCTGTAATATTTGGAGACATTGTCTCCTCTTGTATCAAAGTATCTACCAAGAACTTTGATTTTACATCATTTGAAAGCTGTGAAGTTCATTTACTGTACAAGAAACGTTTGTTTGCCTTTCTGACTACCTACTGCCTACCACCCAGCAGAACAGAAGCTCACAGACAGAATGTTTATGAATGAAGTCCGAGATTATTATTGAAATTGTTTAGGTCTTAAGAAAATGTGTCTGTATAATTGTTATTCATTTTCAGTGAGGTGGTTGAAATCTGGCAAATACTGGCACAAGATCCTCAGCTGACAACGGCCATTCTGGAACATTTCTTGGAACTGCTGCAAAAATCCTTGCCTTATGAAGAGAAGACTGACCCAAGGGACAAAATTAAGTTCACCCGCACTGCCACAGCTGTGCCCCTAGCTGTGAGTTTGAGTGAAATCTGATCTTATTTGTTGAATGTTTATTGTATTTTCAGAAATGGTGATTTCCTCTTGCTTTGTGAGATGAATTTGTGAGTAAGTGAAAGAACGTAAACATTTTTAACTGTTCATGTTTTGACTATGTTGCAGCGTAAGTGTATCCTTGAGTTCACATTGCATGATTTAGGTGACATGAGACATGGTTTCAATACTTGGAAATTCATCAGTTTTGGGTTAGGCTAGTAGAAACATATGTGGCAGAAAGGTTAAGCCATACTACAACAGGAAGAGGTGATCTTTTGCCACTAAGACAACAAAGCATATTGAAATGCCAAAATGCCACAGAGACTCGTTCGTATGGTAGCCATCATTTTTATAATAGATGTGGTGCAAATGACTAGACATTGAAGTTGCATATCTTTAGTCTCACAAGAACAATGATTGCCATAATAACAGCAGATACCTTCATGAAGCAGAAAAGCTATGTATTACTGGCTTGGTAAATAGACTTAGACTCGGCTATCTTGAGAATCCAAACAGATCTATAATACAGAATGAAGATCAGTGAATACATCATGTCAACATATGTATGTGGAGTGGTGTGTCTTGTCTTTCAGGTAACATTCGCGCTGGTGGAGATATTCAAAGTGGAAGAGACAGGGGAGCCAGTACAGAAGATGTACCATCGTCTGTTCGGTGCCTGTCTGGTTCGTTTGGGCTCCTCTGTTGGTGTCAACGCTCCTAAATCACAGGTCAGTGAATGTAGTGCCACACTACTGAGACTGCAGGTCTGATTTGTACTCTGTGTGTGTGTGTGTGTGTTTGATATCATTTCCATTCATATGTATGTTATCCGTAAAACCTTACATATTTTTAAGATTGATAATTGCGTACGTGTATTTGTCTTTTTGGCTGTAAGGAAACGTGATGTGCAGAAGCATTTTTAGGTTATTCATACCACTTCTATATGTTTTAGCATGTTGTGTTCACATTTGTATTCAGGTTTGTTTTTTAAAACCGCCTAGTGATAAATTGAGCAGAATGGTCTGTGCCAGGGACATGTTCTTAGATTATGTTCATGCATGCATTGATATGTTTACTTAATTTTTTTTCCAAGTGGTTTTTTTGTTGTTGTTGTTTTTTTTGTCAGAGAGACAGAGAAAGTTTGTGAATTTTTTTTATTTTTGATGGTAACAGTATTTTTATTTTTTTATCTGGTATTCACTAGTAGAGGAATAATGACTAAAGTCTAAAATCAGTGAAGACATGCTTAGAGGAGAAAATTTCCACATGAAGGAGTTAAAAAAGAAGTAGGAAATCAGTATGTTCTGCTACAAGTATATTAATGATTTTGCACCTGCTTATCTGCAACCACCTCCCCATGCCTTTTTAGTTTTGTGTGTGTGTGTGTGTGTTGTTGTTAATGAATGTTTTGACTTGATTTATTATTATTATTATAGTTATTATTATTTGAATTTTTTTTAAATATTTTTTTTATCATCATCATCATTATTATTATTATTATTATCTTCAATATTTGAATTATTGCTTTTATTATCATCAACATCAGCATTGTCATCATCATCATAATCATCATCATCATTATCATCAATATTTTAATTATCGCTTTTGTTATCATCAATGTCATCATTGTCATTATCATCATCGTCGTCGTCATCATCATCATTACTTTAATTATTGTGTTTGAATTGATGGATCAGGTGGAGAAAGAGGAGGTCAGACCTAAAGACAAGAAGAAGGGGGCTGTCAAGGAAACCAAGATCAGCCCAATAGAGTGAGTTCATGTTTTTATTGTTGTCTGTTTCTTGTGCTTTATCCTATTTCACTTTAACCCTTTCACATTTGCACTGCTAGATGTAAAGCTAGCTCCTAGTATTCGCATTCGAATGTAGCACAGCGTCAGTACAAAGTCTTTCATTAGTGAATGGAAAGTTCCTTGCATCCCAGAATGCTCGTACTATTTTTGGAACATTCAACGTGAGACTGACCAAGATACTAACCACACGCGCGATAAGACAGCAAGGCCAGTAGTGATGGAAATTCCCCACACATGTGCCGGAAAAGGTCGGGCGATGTTAACCGCTTATGAACGGATCGGCACATTCTTCTGCAGGGCGGTTACCGGCTTTGTGAACAGCTAAGGGTTAAAGATTCATCATGCAAATCTTTGGGAAGGGAGGGGTGGAGGTGGGGGGGGGGGGTGGAAGCAGTTAGGAAGTTAACTCGATGGCTACGCTTTGCAGCTTTAGCTGCAGAGATGTTATGGGGGTTTTTTACCGAGACTACTTGCATACAATAATAAGGGAGATTACACTGTCAGCAGAATTTACCCATTTTTCTAAGTAGATTTCATTCCCTTTGACTGTAGGAGACTGTTGGAACTCTATTTTTGGCTTGTTTTCGCAGTACCCAAAACAAAGGAATTTCAAAGAGTCAGAAGACTCTAGGTCTGTATTTAATCATTTTTGGGACAAAATATTCACAAAAGCAGAACTCATAGTGACTTTCAGTGAAGAATGTATATCCTGTGACATGTTAAGTGCAGTTTTGTGACATGGATATTTAACAGATTACAAGCTGCAGTTTGATAAGTCGTGTGTGTACATCCGGACCTTTCTGTCTTTGCTATTTGTATGCCTTTTTCAATGCTAAACCAGAAAAAAATGAAAGCATGCATAAACAAGCGGTTTGCACAGTTACAAAGTAGACATAATGACCTATTAAAACATATATAACAGGATAGGTTTATTGTCGATTGTCATTGGATATTCTCCATAATGTTTTTAAAAGTACCAAAAACTGTGCATCTCGAGAGTTTCAGCAGCCATTTTGGGGCGCGTCTCCAAAGGGTTAAGGATCTGAACTTGCAGACATGGCAGTTAGTGGCGGACACACTCTGGTGATAACACCAGTATTTTACTATTTTTACAAAATTGCGAACACAACAGATTCAACCAGCTTAAAAAGAATTATATATTTTTGTGAAACTTGAAACTTATACTTTCCAGATGATTTGACAACGTGCATTTTGTACTCAATGTGTGATATACTGAAAATGGTATCCAGTGGGGTGTACAGAAATTGCTTTTTTCACAATGTGCAGAAATTGCTTTTTTAACAATGTGCATAAGTAAACACTCATCAGTGTTTTGAAGATAATATTTTGATACAGTCCAACATCACCAGCATAGGAAGAGTTCTGTACAGGGTAGATGCAAGAGGCAAAAAGGCTGGTCTAAACTTGAATGCCAGGAGGACAGAGGTGCTACATATCAAAGGCAAGGACACTGAAGGCAATCATGACATCACAATTAACAAAGTTCCTTTAGAAAATGTTAAGGATTTCAGATATCTTGGCTCTGTGAAGACTGATGATGTAGCCTGCTCCAGAGACATCAAAGTAGGAGTTGGAGTGGCAGAGCAAAAAATGGTCCAACTCAACGGCATCTGGAAGGACAGAGGCATACTAAGTGTCCTGAGGGTTGGACTTCTGGAGTGTTTGATATGGCCAGTCATGATTTATGGCTGCAAGGCCTGGACTCTGAGAAAAACTGATTGCAGAGGAATTGAAGCAGCAAAGATGTGGTTTTATTGGCGAGTGCTCTGTGTCGAATGGACAGACAGAGGAGCTAGTGAAGGTGTCGTGGAGGAGCTTGATGCCACCAGAGGACTACAAGTGGACATCGACAGGAGAGGACTGGAGTACATTGGCCATGTGTCACTCAGCAAGAATATGGGACCTCATGGCAACCATCTTTTGAGGAGGAACGGTGGCAAAAAGGAAGAAAGGCAGATCTCCAATCTCGTACATGGAGAACAAGGCCATCGTCAGTGGCCAACATATTCAAGAGATTGTCCACAAAAGTCAAGACAGAGCGGCCTGGAGGGAGATAGTGGCATCCAGATGTGCAGCGGCCAACACCAACCCGGTGATGCCGACAGGTGAGGTGAGGTGAGGTGAGACAGTCTATGGATACAGTCACTGAAAGCTGTCAGATGTGCAGTTTGCCTGCAGAAACCTTGCTTGGTGTGGCAGACCTCAAAGCAAGGCAGAGATTTTTGCATGGAGCATATTCCATGCCTGTGGGCCCTACCTTTTTCCTCTTTAGTTTTGAAAATCACAAATTATAGAAGCACAGCTGGACAGCATTGTTATGCACAGAAGAATTAAGAGCAGTGAATTTGTGCTGTCGTAAATTACCAAAATTGTGTCCTTTAATTGTTTTCTGCTGCAAGGAAAACTATCAATAAAAATCACTGACATATGTGCATTGATAGATCACAAAATGATTTCTGAACCCAATCGACACATCAACAAAGCGTTAAAAGACAACACACACATGTACACAAACACACACGCATGCGTGCAGACCAGTAAGAAAGATTTCCGTGTATTACGAATTACATGCTGGTAATACATGCATGTATCTGTACATGTATTTTGATGTGTATGGTATGTATATGAATATGTGTATTCTGACGTTTGTGGTATGTATGGGACATGTGTATTTTGATGGGTGTGGTATATCAATGCTTCTTTGTATACTGAAATTTTGTCATGCTCATTGTCTTTTAAATGTGTAATGTGCTGTGAGTCTGAGTGAGTTTTCAGATTAACCATCTACAGCTGTGATTTAGTAATAGTAGTGGTGGTGGTGGTGGTTGATATTAGTATCGTTATTTGATTTTGGGGGGGGGGGTCTGGTATGTAAGACGAGTTTATACAGAATAGCTGGTTGTGTTGTGTTTCGGACATTTATTTATTTATTTATTTACTTTATATATATGTTCCTTTCTGAAGATAAGATGCACAGATACACATGTCATTTACATGTAATCAAGATTATCCCAGTGATAGGCTGTTACAATACCAGTATAACAAAAAGACTAGGTAAAACATAGTCTAGGTAGGGCCTCAGGGCCAACTCATGGGTTTATGTGTAGGCTTAAGGCTTGTGCCATGATCACCATACACATGGCACCTGTGAGGTTAGTGCAGATGAAATTCGTTCTGAGCACGGAGTCTTGAGAAACTGAAATTGAAAGTGAATAATTATTATTTGTTTATTCATTTATCTATTATTGTTGCTGTTGTTGTTGTTATTACTTAGATATAAGTAACAGAGAAATGACATGTAGACATGCAATATGTCAAATGGAACATGTAATCAGACGAGGCCTACTGGTTCAACAGGGTAGCCATTGACGCCATGAAGGGGTTTTTGGAGCGTGTGAAGAGCGAGGACCTGCTTGATGCCCTGGACAAGGAAGGCATGTGGCAGAAAGTGACTGACGAAGTAGAGTACCCTGAGGCTATCACCATTCTGGCAAGGTGATATGAACATCTCTGCCATTTTTTTTTTTTATTATTTTTTTTTTTTTAGGATCATTGTACTCGGGGAGGTTGTCTTTGTGCTCATGTTTTTTTTTTCCATCCATTTTCTACACCACTTTAATGGCCACAGAAGCTTGAACAGTTTTAACAATGCAATGATGGTGATGTCGATGAGGATGATACTCATGATGCTGTGGAGTTCCATCTAGGATTGAGACTGTGTGACAGGACTGTACTCTATGCTTACTATCATAATATATCCTGGCGTCAACCAGGCCTGAGAGATACAGACAGCTGCGGTGTTGGTCAGAAGATTTGAGCAACACCCTCAATGACATATTCATGAAGTGGATGAGACTCGACTGTGTGGTCCCAGTCTTCCCAATGAGTCCACAGCACGCCCAACCTTGGGTAGGAGCCGGTTAGAGCCAAAAAGTCCCACAACGATTTTTTTAAGGTACTGATGGAGATTCGAACCTACAGCCTTCCAGTTGGTAGTTCATTGCATTAACCACGACATTACGGTGACTAGTCCCGTCTGCATCACCATATTTTTCTTTTTGCTGGTTTCCAAGTTTAGTTAGTTCACTCGAGAAATACATGGTTAGAATGTGATATAGTGGATGTAAAGTCAAATACGGGAAAATATATGTATTTGTCAGTGAAAATTACATTGTGATTATCATTCACACACACAAACACATTGAAAAAAATTGATAGATAAATAAATGAAAATCATTGGTAACGATTTGTGGCACTGATATATTAAGAGTATTCATACATAATTATTTTTATGAAATGCATGATTATCATTCTAAGCTTCATACCCTCACACTTAAACACAGACACACACACAGACACAGACACACACACACACACATACACACACACACACACACACACACACACACACACACACACTCACACACACTTAAACACACTTAAACACACACACACACACTTACACACTCACACACACACATTAACATACAGACAGGCTCATGATAATTTTCACCATACACACACACACACAACACACAGCACACAGCACACACACACACACACACACACACACCACACACACACACACACACACACACACACACACACACACACACTATTTTGATGCCAGTGGTGCATCGCCAACTCGACCAAATATAGAATGAAAATATAGATGCCATGTAAAGTTTCCGTGGATGAACAGAGGTCATAAACACATTGTAAAATTGTCCTTTCAGTTGAAAACATAAGATGGATTATAGGCCATAATGTACTTTCAAAACACGAATAAAGAATAAGAACGCATATATAATACAACCAGACAAGACAGGCGCAAATTTTCGGCCAGTTGGCCTTTGTCAAGCGTAAGATTACAAACAAACAAACACCAGATACAGAAATCGTGTTTTTTCTTGTTCCTGTTTGTTTGAACACGGGCAGTCACACTTGATTTGGATTTCGTACTTTTAAAAGATTTATTTTCAGGGAAAAACAATGAAGCAGAGGTGCTTGTACTGACAGAAGGCATTTTTACTTCCCAAATTACTCTGATTGTATAAGATTGGATCTACCAACTTGTTTCTGCCCCACTCCCCACCCCACTTTTCTTTGACTGTGTAAATCCAGCAGTAGTCTTTCTTGTTCTTTTCCTAAAGTAAAACACTTGTGATTTATGAACTCTTTAGCCATGTTTATATATTTATTTATAATTTGGTTGTTGGTTTTTATGACTGATTTTTTCTAGACATCTTTTAAAGGACCAACAGTTTTATGAATCTGACTGCTAGGAGAATTGATTTGTAAAGCTGTAGAGCAATAGATCAACTATTAAAGTAGTGATAATAGTTTCGTTGACTGTAGCAGAAGAATGTTTCATAAAAGTCCACTTTTTGTTTCCGAATGATACAGTTTGACGCATGTTATTGTTCTGCTGTTTTTAACGTTGTATTGCCAGATGTTCAATATAATGACTTCGATCTGGTGTTTCTGAGTGTTGAGTGTGATGACTTTAACTTTGTTGGGTCACCAGATGCATAGTATCTGTACCAGAAGACAGTCAACACACCAGTAAGATAGTCACATCACTGACGTCTGTGCTGGGCAGTCTGTATGAAAACCAGCGGGTCACTGTAGCAGCATTTTTCGCAGAGGTGAGCCATGTTTAACAGTACTTTCAGTTTCTTTGTGTGTGTGCATGTTCATGTGAATGTGTGTAGGTACTATGAATTATGTGGGGTTTTTTCTTTTTTGTTTTTCAGCTAGCTTACATACAAGGATTTGTGATGAAAATGTAGTGCAGATTTAAAGGAAATTTTCAAAAATGAAAATCTGTTGTGTTTGATGGTTCAGAAATCCTCACATTTTAACCCCTTGATTGCCTATCTATATTATGCTGAGGAAAAACATTGCACCACTACCATGTAAACTAGAACTACTGTTGCCATGCCTACGTTTCCCCCACCATCACCATGTTTGTGGGAACCTATGCAAAATTACACAGAATGATGCATCAGGCATGACAAGTTGAATTTCCAGGTGATTTGTATAGTAATTTCTTGAAATTACTACATATTTGTAATATTTTGTGAAAATTCCCACAAAAAAATGCATAGGCACCCACCATAGAAACAAAAAACAAAAGAAAAGATTGGAGATATGACCCTCCTGACAAAATCCAAAAGTGTTCAGACTGTGAATGACCACATACTGACAGATCAGTAACAACTGATGAGCTGCAAAGAGGAGCAGCCTACTAGTGCACAAAATAGTTTAACTGGGTCACGTGGTTCATGCTGCCATGCCTGCCTTTCCCCCACCATCACCATAGCTCTCCCCTTACCGCTAGTAATGCTACTTCCTGGAACTTGTAAGTGATTTTACTATATTGGGCTGTGTACTTCAACATTTTGGAGGAGTTGGCTGACTGCCAGAATTGCCTGTGGCCACAAACCCTTTCCATGCTCATAGGATCAGTACTCGTGGCCTCTGCTCTGTATACATTTCACACCAACAGCAAGTAATTACTGCTATTTTTATCCTGTTCTTGTGTCAGAATTGTCTTCTGATTCATTCTACAGTCATTCATAATTTCTTGAATCAACTCGCATGCTTTGAAAGGTTGAAAACACACAGGATTGCAAGACAGTTGGAGCATCACCATTTTGATGAAAACCAGTTTGGATTCTTAGAAAAATAAATCAATTTGGTGAGAGTTGCCTCGGTCAACAAGTCATATAAGGGGAGCCAGTCATTTTTATGAATCCTCTCTGAGACTGACAACATCAGTCAGTGCTTCTGTCCCATTTACATTATGCTCAAATGCGTGACAAATTACCCCCACACAGAAGGTTTTGAAAGTTCTGCCATTTTTTTATGTTGGGGGCAGTTAAGGGATTAATCTGTAGGGCCATTTTATTCATCAGAATGAGTCAGGTCCTTTTTGAATGTTTTATGCTTTCAGCTGATCAACCAGCAGTGTGCAGGAGACGAGAGCCTGGTGGAGCTGATCATGAACAGTCTGTTGGGTCGTCTGGTGGACACCTCACACATCGTCCGCATGCTGTGTATCCGTGGTCTGGGTAACATCTCCAGTGTCAGCAAAGATCAGGTGACATGTTAATAACAACAACAACAAAATCCAATAGCACACCGTTTTTGAAATTATTTCCTTTAATTTTACATTTAAAAAGAGTTTGTTGTTGCATGATGCCTTAACCCTTTGACTCCTGCACTCTGTCCACCAACTGCAAAAACTTCACCCTTTGACTCCTTCACCCACTAGCTTTCTGTAGGAAGCTAGTAAATAGGGTGAGGGAATTAAAGGGTTAAGTTTTTGCTTTGCTAGCATGGTTGACAATTCAGGATGCTGGTGGATAGGGTGCAGGAGTCAAAGGGTTAATCAATCTAAAGCTCACTTTGTGTTTTGTATTTTTCTGTATTGATGAAATTGTGTAATAGTGTAACCAGAATTTGATAGAATTGTTTGCTTGGCAGAATTTAATTCTTGTGGAAGTGATAGTGATTAGGTATTCCACTTTATGAAGATCTGCTGACATCACTTAAGAAAAGAAAACTGTGATGGTAAGGCCATGTAACAAGATCCACCGGCCTTCCTGAGGGAGTCCAGGGAACTGTTGAGGAAGGGAGATGAAGAGGAAGACGGGGGGAAAAAAAAAATGATGGACTGTCAGCAGTGCAGAGGGACAGAGAAACCATTCACAGAAACCCTGACTTTGGACAGAGAAACCTTTCACAGAGACCCAGGCTGTGGCACAAAACAGACATAGTTGAGGAATCTGCCGATAAGTTCTTTAGTATGGTGCCACAGTTTCTCTTCACATAGATGAGGGAGAAGAGAAGAAGATTGATAAAGAACAGCTTACCACCACAATGGACAGGTATATTACCAGCACACAAAATTAAACAACAACAACAAATAAGATTTTTGAAAAAATACAGGCATGTTAACAGCAGAAAACAACATGTTCCATCAACAAAGGAAAGGTCAAAGAACAAATAATACGTTGACGTTTAGATTGTGCTGATGTTATGTAACATGTTATGTTGTGTGATAATTTCTTGTATTTTTGGTATTGTTCATTTGTTCAGTATGATTTGTTACAATCATTCCCATTCTTTACTTTAACTGTGTTTATGCTGTGCAGGTTCAAAAGTATTCCACAACCATCCTGTCAGCCATGATGGCAGGCATGGATGATAAGGAGGACCCTGAAGACTACATCACCATTGAAGCCATGAGCGGCTTGTCACGCATCCTGTCCGAGATTGACGAAAGTCACATCCGCGCCATCCTCATTAACGTGGCCCTTAAGATAAGGCCCTGCTTTGAAAAGGTACCCTGTCAAAGGATTGTGTGTTTTGTATTGGGGACCATTTGATCTTCCCCTCCACCCTTTAACCCTTTGACTCCCGCACCCTGTCCACCAGAACCCTGCATATCCAACCATGCCAGCTAATGAAAAATGTAACCCTTTGATTCCCTCACTCTATCCAATCCTTAATCCACCAGCTTCATGCATGAAGCTGGTGGATAGGGTGAGGGAGCCAGAGGTTAAGGTTTTTGCAGTTGGTGGACAGGATGCGGGAGTCAAAGGGTTAAGATACTGTTTTCTCAGAAAAGTACTTGTTTACTTAGTTTGGTTACACATCTTCACATATTTTGATACTAAATCAGGCACTATTTGGACACTTGATGACTAAGAAATGAAATTGGAGGTGAAAATGTTTGTGCATTGTCATACATGTGTTGTTTCATTTTTACATTTAGGCCTACATCAAGAAAAAAAAATTAGAGAAGTTCTGAAATTCATCAGGGGGGAGTCAGTCAAAACTCAGAAGAGACACTGATTTGAATTTCCTGCTATCTGCTAACTGTCTGCTGACCAGTGCCCACACAGTATGATTTCCAGTCAGAGGTGGCTAGTGAGAACAGAGCCAACCACTCAGCAAACCATATGGTCTGGCGAAGATCTCATGAGGAGACAGTTGTCCAAGAAGCATATTGACAGAGATTCTGAGTGTTCTGTTTTTACAGGCATACTGACAGAGAATGTCAGATGGCGCTTAATAACATAAAAAATAAATAACTTCATCAGTGAAAAAAGATAGCGACCTAATACTCAGTAGGCCATAGATTGTTAACAAGTAGTCTAGTCAAAATTATTTTTCATCAAAAAAATATTAACCAAAATTGATAAAACTACTGCATTTACCAGTCATGTGGCTTAGCAATAAATGCAAAATCGGTGTGGGATTTTCAGCTCTTAATCCTTGACTCCCTCACCCTATCCACCAGCTTCCTGCAGGAAGCTGGTGGATAGGGTGAGGTAGTCAAAGGGTTAAGTATTTGTTTTGCTAGCTTGGTTGGCAGTGGAAGACGCTGGGAGACAGTGTGAAGGAGTCAGCATGTTAACTATATGTACTGAATGAGTTATTTACTTAGACTTGTTTTTGTTTGGTGCAGAGTTGTATACTTTTGTGTGTATGAGTGTATAGTTTTTTTAGTTGTTTTTGTTTTCTTTTTTATTGAATTTGTGAACTGTTTTATACCTGATGTGCCCTTGCATGTTGTGACTCAGGAGAAACCAGCAGTGCGGGCACAGGCCTTCATCCTGTTTGGCAATTTGTCACGTTTTGGTGATGGTCCGTCTCTCACGCCCTTCTTGGAGCAGATCCACAGCAACATTGTCAGCCTTCTGCTTCACTTGAACGATGTCGATCCTGAAGTCAAAAAGGTCAGCAGATGTGTTCATTGTCTGTTTCACTGCTGAAATATATTTCATGCGGTTTTTTTTTATATATAATTGAGGTGTTACAAGACTGATAAAGAGTGGGGAGTGTTACATTGAAAATTTTTTATTGGTACAGAAAGAAAATATGCCTTCTCTGGGGTTTTGGAAAAGCATGTTTGTGTCTTCATGTACATGGGTGATTGGGTGCATTTGGGAATGTGTGGTGTGAGAGAGAGAGAGAATGAATTACATTTACAATAGAGATGAATAAACAGTATGTGTTGTAAGAAAGAGACAGAAGGAGTTGTAGAAGAGAGTGAACTACAGTAGAGATGAATAAGCAGTGTTTGGGTGAGAAAAAGAGCTACTGTAGAGATCAGTGAACAGGACATGGGTGAGAAAAAGAACAGTTTACAGTAGAAATTATTAAACTGTTTGTGGTGTGAGCTATAGTAATGATAAATAAATGTTACGTGAGAAAGAAAAAGAGAGAGAGCTGCAGCAGTGATAACGAAAGTCTCTTCTATTTCCTCATTGTTTGAATTATATTACATTTTGCATCAGCTCTGAATTACACAATTTAAAATTGTTTGTTCAACAGAGTTGTAAGTATGCTCTTCGCTTGCTGGGTCCTCTGATGGGGTCTCAGGCCATTAACGAGAAGTTCCAGAAACATCTGCTGGAGGAAGCCAACCTGTTCTATGGAGAGTTCATGAATGACCTGTCCAAACTTATTGTGAGTACTTCATACTTGTGTTACAGGCAGTATGTTAAACTGTTTGACTTTTGTGACCATTGTTTGTTTTTAAAGGGGAGTGTTTTGGTTTCGTTTGTTTGTTTCTTTCTTTTCTTTGATTCATTCCTGTCATTTGGCTGTGCTACAGTAAGTGTTGATGCTCTGCGTGCGTGTAGATATTATGTGCAGCAGGGATGTCAAAATGTTGCAGACTGTAGCTAATGGTTTGTTATTCCATGGGAAGAGGCGGGGGGGGGGGGGGGGGACTCAGCTGGTCTGATTGGAATTGAATCCCAGTTTCCATGCTTATGGTTTATAGTAAGCGTGAACCTTTGAATTATGAGACCCGGTTAGTGATGAGATAGAGTTTTCCCCTCACAGTCACACTGTAGGAGTTTGAGTCTGGATTGAGAATAAGTTTGTGACTGCGGCCTTCCAGTCAGCCCAGTTGTTAATGGGTAACTGACCCTGGTTAGGAACGAGGAAGGCAGAGCAGTGAGGAAGATGACGTGGGAATTGTCCACATAATACTGGCCACAAGAAAAGTTGGGATCTTGACCACCTCACTCCCTGTTGACCTATGGGTAATTGACAATTTTTGCATCTTTTGTTTGTAACAGCTTTTGTGTCCATGATTTAACTCGCTCGCTACGTACGATTATGCCCCGTGCCGTTCCCCTGATACACACCATTTGTATAGGTCATGAGAAAAATTGTCATACAAACAAATGAAATCAGAGAGTTTTGAAATTTGGCAGGTCATATATTAAAAGATTGGAGTACAACATGCTGAAATTTCAACTGTCTAACCCTCATGGTTGATGAGTAATGGTACAAGTAAAATTAAAGACATTTTCAGGTGAAAAATGTCTTAAAAAATACACAGTCAGGTCAATACATCAGTTCCTACAGTCACATTTTGAATGAAATTTCATAAAATCCAACGCTTACACACTCCACGTGCACTGAAGGAAGAGATCGTGTTGAATAGCGCCAAGTTGTTGAGTATTGTTCAGCCATTTGCTTTTCCGTAGTCTGGTTCGCTGCGGAGATAGTGGGTCATGAACTTTGCACTGTCCATTTGCCAACTGCGTAGTACAGTGACCTCATGGCCTGAAACGAGGCTAGGAATGACTAAAGAATCTTGGCTGTTAGTTTTGGTTAACGGAAATATTGAATGCCCCACAAATTTTCAAAACGCAAGTCGGATTTCTCCAACGCTGGTAGACAAGCATTGTTGAGACATGATTGGGAAATCCCGACACTCGTAGCGAGAGAGTTGATAAGGGAGGTGGGGGAGGGCAAACTTACCTTGTCTGATTGGAATTAATGCCAGTTTCCCTTAACCCTTTGACTTTGACTCCCGCACCCTATCCATCAGCTGCTAAAATTTAATCCAATAATTCCTTTACCTATCCACCAGCTTCCTGCAGGAAACTGGTGGATAGGGTGAGGGAATCGTAAGATTAAATTCTTGCTTTACTAGCATGGTTGACAATGCAGGATGCTGGTGGACAGGGTGCGAGAATAAAAGGGTTAATGAACCACAGAGTTCAGTCACTGATGTCCTCTGTACATTGTGGGTCGTTGTTTCAGATTCAGGACTTCCCTGACAAAGTGAACTTCTATGTGATGGGCTGTGTTGCATTTTTCAAAAGTTCTTGGTCTGAAATCCGTAGCAATGCTGCTATGTTTGTAGGTAAGTTCACTCGTTTGTCCAAAATCTCATTTTTTTAAAGAAAAAAGTTGAAAGTTGTGTGTGTGTGCATGTGTGTTCAGACCTTTATCCCCTACATGAGGAAAAATAGTGTCTTTGTGTATATTTGTCTGTGTATATACTATATATGTGTGTGAGGAGAAGGAAGAAGGGGGAGAAATATATATTTGTGATGTATATGCATGTACTTTTTACGGTCATGAGTGCATGTAATGAAATAGACCCAATTACTTCAGATTATTATTCCATTTTTGTTTTTGTGTTTTTTTGAAAGACATATTTCCTTCAAAGAAATATATATAATATTTGTATTGTTTCTTGTAGGGTTCCTGTTGGGCAATTTGCCAAAGGACAAGCAAACAGATATCACCAAGGAGCATGTCTGCAGTGGTAAGTCTCTCTCTCTCGCTCTCTCCCCCTCTCTCTCTCCCTCTCTCTTCTCCTCTCCCCTCCCCCTCCTCTCTCTCTCTCTCCTCTTCTCTCTCTTTCTCTTCCTCTCTCTCTATCTCTCCTCATTCTCCTCTGTCTCTCTCTCTCTCGCGTCTCTCTCCCTGTCTGTCCTCCCCCCCTCTCTCCTCTGTCTGTCTGTCTCTCTCTCTCTTTCTGTCTCTCTCTTTAATGAAATCAAAGTGCTCTTTGCAGAGATAAATGATGGTTTGTTTTCATTTTAGAAATTTTTTTTTAATTTAAGCTCACAATCTGTGGGTGGAAGCAGTTTCACCTTTCTCTGAACACTCTATCTTTACATCATTTGATTTTTTCTATTGTTATAGTTATTTTCCTTGGATTATCATTGGATTATACCAGTTTGTCAAAGACTCAAAACCAGTTAAAATGAGTCTCACAGACTTTAGCGTAACTGCTAGTGGAGGGATGTATGTGTTTGTGTGTCCATACATTCATGTGCATCTTTGTGAAGTTAAAATTCCTCCTGTATTGGTTTTTTTGAGCATGTTCTATTCATTGTTTTATTGTTGTATGTGTGCATTTGAAATTTTTTTTTTCCATTTTCTACGCTACGTTAACTCTTCTGCAACAACCCCAGGCTCGAGCATTTTCTCCCTATGCACACCCTACTGAAAGGCCTATTATTCCCTGGTAACCACCATTTTAGGGGCAATTGAATTAATTTTCATGGAAACACAGAATGCTTCTCAAACATGTATCTTATACCACAAGAAACAGCAATTCTTCATCTTTCCGATGGTATGCATCCTTTTGTTGTAAAACGAATTTTGGGATGTATTATTTGGGCCACAATCGCATAACCAAACGGAAAGGAAAAGTGGACACTGATTTGATACACCAAACCAAAACAAAGCAAAACAAAGTACATAAAGAGTAAAGAAACAATACTTAGAAAACAAAGAATAAAAGGGTAAGTTAGAGCATGCATTTAGTGTGTTAGTTGTTCAGCTAAACACAACAAATCAACAAATATAGATCAATAAACAAGATTATCTGAGACAGTTTCATCTTCCACTCAGCATAAGAAGAGCAAATCGCAAAGTTCATGTTTGTATGTTTGTTTTATTCACTAAGCAACCATTTGTGGTGTGCACAGTGAAACAACATCAATAAACAGGATTTAGAGGAAAGAGACAAACAAGCTCAACATAAACAAACATATAACCGCGTCGTCTGCTTCACCGTCAGATCGGACCTCGATGTTTAGGTCCCGATCTTCCGTCTCCTCTGCAGGTTCGGGGATGTCTGTGACGAAATCCTCATCTTCTTCACTTTCTTCGCAACTGTGGTAATGGTCCACTTCTTCTTCTTTTTCGGATCCAGTTTGAGTCGCTAGTTCGACAGTCTCAATCAAGCTTAGCTGTGGTTGAAAATGTTTTGACGCCATGATAGTGCGCGGTCGAAGGTCGAAGGTTGATAAGAGTCAAACGCAAAGAGACTGAGGGTTGGTCCGAAAAATTCGCTCTAAACCAATGGAAACGCGTTTTACTGAGTCAGACACTGGCTCGAGTGACGTAGGAGATATTTCTGAATTGAAATCAAGTGTGCGTGGGAACATTGACAATGGAATAAGCCCATAGGAATTTTCCACAAGGCCACCGCGAGCATACTCGCAGAGCGTAAAACAAAGCGGACAGTGCACTGCGAGCCGTCACGCGGGCTGGCTTCAGCGGTGCTTCTGCACACCGCGTCAGGAATCGCAGTGCGTAGCGTAAATGTTAATGGCCACAGAAGCTGGAACAGTTTTTATAATGCGATGATGATGATGTTGATGAGGATGATAATCATGATGCTGTGGAGTTCCAACTAGGATTGAGACTGCATGACAGGGCTGTACTCTACACGTACTATCATAATATATCCTGGTGTCAACCAGACCCGAGAGATACAGACACTGGCGGTGCTGGTCAGAAGATTTGAGCAACACCCTCAATGATGCATCCATGAAGTGGATGAGACTCGACGGTGTGGTCCCAGTCTTCCCAGTGAGCGCATAGCATGCCCAACTCTGGGTAGGAGCCGGTTAGAGCGGAAAAATCCCACAATGATTTTTGAGGGGACTGATGGGGATTCGAAACCACAACCTTCCAGTCAGTAGTCCATTGCAATAACCACTACACCATGCGGCTGGTGCACATTTGGAATTCATCATTGTTGTCTGTGTGACTGTTAAAATTCTCATTGACTTTTGAGTGCATGTTGAAATTTATCATTCATTGTTGGTTGTATAGATGTGAAAATTCACCATTGGTTGTTATTGTTGTACACAGCTCTGATTTTGCTGCTGAAGGACCCTGCTCCAATAGTGCGAGCAAAAGCAGCCGAAGCCATGAGTCTGCTGTACGACTACTGAGCTTGTATGGAAAACCCCACCCATACCTTTACGTCCATTCAAGGTCACGTGTCCTGCCATTTCTTAGAGGACTTAAAATGTGTTTAGAGCAATGACGTTGTGATGGTGTGATTGGGTTGTCTTGCATATTTTAACCGCTTCACACTTTATCCAAAAGCTTCCATGGATGAGAAAGTGAAAGGGTTAAAAATGGGTTTGCAGATGTTTGCTGGTTTCAGACTACTTGGAATTTTTGACATGTTTGAGGATTATGGATAGAATGTAGTGTTTGGTTTTATTATTTACACTGCTGAGTTTGTTGCACGTTTTGAATACTGATATCAGATATAAAGCTTGAAGTATTAATATCAGATGTATAGCTTTGTTTAGATGGAATTTCTCTGAATTCAGGTTTGTTTGCAATCTTATTTGGGATGTGTAATAATGTTGATGTATATATTGTAAAATGTTTGGCCGCATAATGTGTAGTGTGTATTGCCTATGTAAAATGCGACTTACTGCAATCCATTTTTGACTGTGTCCGAGTCTTTCAGTGTGAAAGTTTCAGTCTGTGAAATCCACCAGCATCACTTAATTCAAACATATCTCGTGTCTATGATTGTTCATTCAAAGTAAACAACAGTGTAAATTCAGTGTTGAGTTGCCACTTTCTCCGTGCAGCTGCACTGGTTGATGTATTTTATCCTTTTTCAATGGTGGGTCTGCTGGAATGACTTTGGGCTGCTGTTTGCCAGGTTACAGGGCAAAGGTTCATTTCCTCTTTCATCACATTGCGAGATAGACACAGCAAATTTAGTAAACTTCAGCCTCCAGTGTAGGTCAGATGTCTTGACCTTTCAGTCCCTTGCTCTGTCCAATTGATTTCATCTTCTTTGATTTAATTGTAAGAACATTAGTCTATTTGACGCTTGATTTATCTTCTATAAATTTGTCACATGTAATGTTTCTTCTCCCTCTATTTCATTTTATTTTGTTTTCTCTTATTACTATTTTGTTTACTGTGTTTTCCTCTTGTCCTCCTCCTCTTCCTTCTTCTTCTTCCTCTTCTTCGTCTTATTTTTATTAATATCACTATCAACATTATCTTTCTTTCTTTATTTACTTATCATTATCTACCTGCTCATCTGTCTATCTATCTGTCTATACTATCTACCTCTCTCTCTCTATCTATCTATCTATCTATCTATCTATCTATCTATCTATCTATCTATCTATCTACCTATCTCTAAGTGGTGACTGTACGTTTCTTGATTTCATTGTATCTTAATTTTAGTATTCAACATGTATTTTCCTTAAGCTGTATTTGTTACTGTAAACAAATGTCATGTGTATAGAATAGCAACGGCAAGTTTGAAAAATGGCTTCTAGCCAATAGCTTTGACCGTTGAAAAATAAAGCATCATTGTCATTGTCATTGTCATTGTCATCAGCTTCCGCTGTCTTTGTTTTAAATGAATAAGATGGCCAACTTACAAAGAAGCTACTAGATTAGGTGAGTAAATGCAAGGGTTAATGATGATGATTTATCTGTCTTCCTCGTGGGGATGCCAGGGGCTCTTTTAGTATGAATAATATCCGCACCTTCTGGAAGTTCTGTGCTAGAAATTTATTCTTTTCTCTCATTCTGTTTGTTTCTGCCTTGCTCCTTTGCTTTCTGTCATTTCTTCCTATCATTTTCTGTCTTGCTGGTCATTCATCTGTCTCTGTCTCTCTCTCTCTCTCGGTGATCTGTAAAGCGTTACATACTTTCTCTTAGGATTGATGATCGGGTACCTATAGTAAGTGCAATTTTGGCTCTAAGGAAGTGTAATGTGCAGAAGTAGTTGTAGGTATTTTAGGCCTGTTTTTAGATGTTTTAATGTCCTTAGTTTTGTTTATATTTGTGTTCAGGTTTGATTTTTTTAAATCCCCTGATGATAAATTGGATGGAGTAATCAGTGCCCAGGGACATATCCGTAGATTATGTGCATGAATGCATTGGTAGATGTAGCCTACTTAATTTTCTTTTCCAGGTGTTTTTTTTTTCCAGTGAAGTATGGTGCACATTTTGAAATAGTTATAGCCCTAATGTGGCTCTGCACCGTAATAATAATGATTCATCAGTCCCTATTATGAGGTATCACTTCATAGTTTGTCTGGCAAGTGATGCTGAAATATCAGTGCCCGTATGTGCTGTATATATTGCTGGCGTACATGGGCGCTCATTTTCACCTCTCTTTCTGGTCATGAATGGCAGTTTTAAGTGTGACTCGGTTTTGCCCAGTGTGACTGCTTTTCACAGCTGACTCAGTTCACACTTGTAATATAAATGGCAACCACCAGGTGCAACTCATTAACATCCCCAACTTGTCGTTTTCATTTTGGATTTTATACAAGCACAGATGTTTGCTTCTTCCATTGGTATAAATTACGTAGTTTTATATTTCTTGTATAGGACATACAGGGAAAGGGATACCACTTCTGTTTTATGTATGAAAGGATACACTACTTCATGTTTGTGCTTCAGTTTTGGATAAATCTAATAACAAGAAGTATTTCATGAAAGCCTGTACAGGGAATTATAGTTTGAACAAAACTGTTTTCTCTAGAATGGGCCACCTAGTCATGATGCTGGATGAAGTACCTGCTATTGCAACTACGAAACTTGTGTGGTTTTCATATTTGTGGGGTTGTGGTGTTATTGATATCAAAATGACTTTGACCCTTGTTGACTTTATTATATGACTATAACCGATTTGTATGGTGTATGTATGTAGTGAAGTTTTATTGTTATCATGAACGTTATATGACTATAACTGGTTTGTGTGGTTTATGTAGTGAAGTGTTATTGTCATCATGAATGTTGTGTGTATTCTTACCAAGTTGAGTGTGATAACATGTGCCTTTTGGTCGTGATGTGTGTGTGTGTTGCTAGATGTTAGGTTCAAAGAACTGTGTATGTTATGTGCGCATGTGTATGATCATAAAGTATGTATGTGTAATGTTTGCTGCACGTAAAAAAAGCTTGTTGGAATGCATATCATTACTGGTCTCACTTTGCTGCTGTGGTGCACAACATAATTATACAGAAATTCGAGTATATCTTTGTTTGGTTGACAGGTGTCATAACTGGGAGATTTTAATGTTATTTGGTTGACATGTCTCATAACCTGGTAGATTTAGTGTTAAAGAGAGGATTGTCTGTGTACATATTTGATTTCTGGCCCTATATGAGACTGGTTAAGTTTTGTTTACAATGATTGACTGTTTTAAGTTTTTGTTTCTGTCAGACACCAGTGACATTGGTGTGTCATTAATCATTAGTAGTTTTTGTAGAATGGAGGTGAAAAGATTTCTGTGGGTTTGTAGAAGTGAATCTTGTTACAGGTTTATTTTCATGTTCTTACTATTGACTGTGCATCAAAATGTGTATACAACGAGGTTTATTATTAGTTTCGATTTTTCTTATTCATCCTTTTTTTTTTCTTCAGTCACTTTTCAAATTAACTTGAATCAACTGCCATTCTTCATCAGCATTGTTTTTGGGTCATTCCATCAGTAGAGCTTTTGTCTGTTTTCTGCTGCAACATATTAGAGTCTTGTCATCATAGAGCTTTTAAAGTGTTATTCTGCTTTCTTAAATTCATTTGATTGTTAGCATTTTGTCTGTGATTCTAATTTTTTCTGGGATTTGTTATGATTGTTGTTATACTTTTTTCATATGTTTGTGAGAGATTTCAGCACTAAGATTTGTCATTGTGTTACAGTAAAAATTTGCAGAGCTCTTCTTTTGCTTGTGTGTGGTGCACACCTATTGCAGTTTCCTATTGTGTATTTGTGCATACAAAAAATTGAGCACATTTTTTTCAGTGTATTTGACACATTTCTCCTTGTATGTCCGGTTTTTGTTACATTTGCAATACAAATGAATTTGTTAAATTAATGAATAATTGCTTTGTTGTAATTTTAGATCAGTCCCTCTTTTGTTTTCCTGTTTTGTTTTTGGTTCTTCGGTGATTTTGACATAAAATACATTTTGTTGAACATATGGGTAAATTTTGTTGCATGTAAAAGTTATGAATACTCAAATGAATACACAGGTGAGAAGAGATTTATGTGTTTATTTTCTTGCTTTGCTTATTTGGCAGGATGATGCGCAAGACTAGAGTATGCCAGGATGGTGTACAGGACTAGAATATGCCAGGGTGGTGTACAGGACTATAGTATGCCAGGATGGTGTACAGGACTAGAGTATGCCAGGATGGTGTACAGGACTAGAGTATGTCAGGGTGGTGTACAGGACTATAGTATGCCAGGGTGGTGTACAGGATTAGAGTATACCAGGGTGGTGTACAGGACTAAGTATGTCAGGGTGGTGTACATGACTAGAGTATGTCAGGGTGGTGTACAGGACTAGAGTATGCTAGGGTGGTGTGCAGGACTAGAGTATGCCAGGGTGGTGCACATGACTAGAGTATGTCAGGGTGGTGTACAGGACTAGAGTATGCCATGGTGGTGTATGGGACTAGAGTATGCCAGGTGGTGCACAGGACTAGAGTATGCCAGGGTGGTGTACAGGACTAGAGTGTGCCAGGGTGGTGTACAGGACTAGAGTATGTCATGATGGTGTACAGGACTAGAGTATGCCAGGATGGTGTACAGGACTAGAGTATGAATTATCAATTGTTTCTGAGTTTTGAAAATGGTCACCAGATACAGGACAGCATTCAGAGTAGATAGTACTGGATATTGGGTGTTGCTGTGGTTTTTGATGCATATGTTCTAAGTATATCACATTCCCAACAAGCCCATCATGCATCTTTCATTTTTACCTACCCAGTATGCTTAGGAACTGTCGGAAAGGTGCAATAATGTATAGAGCAGTTGTGTTTATATGCTTGCCATATTTGTAGACTTTTGTAGTCCAGTGATGATGCAGACATCACCTCATGTGTGATTGTCTTCACATATCTTGGTAACAAATGCTTCATTTGTGGGTTGGGAATGTGATGATCAAAATTTTGTCAGTCATTTGTACTTAAAGGCTAAATAGTTGACGTGAGTGAGTGGGTTTTCATCTGTCTGTAAACTGCCTCTACCAAGCCTGACAGATCTTGAGATTTTTTTGTGTAACTCGAGTTTAAGATAAATCGTAAAAGCATTTTGACTAAATACATGTAGGTAGATTCATTCATTCATTCATTCATTCATTCATTCATTCATTCATTCATTCATAAATAAATTAGTAGATCAAAGAAAGAAAAAAGTGTGTTGGTTTTAGACAGCAAAACTGATATTGAATTGACAAGGAATGAATTACACTTATTTTGATTGATTACATTCTTGAATGTTTCTGAATTCAATAAAATGAAATGATCTTTTACCTGAACTTTTTCCTGGCATTCCTTGTTTCGTATTTTGATGTCTTCAGTAATGATATAGTATAATGATATACACTGCGCTGTATTTTTGTTTTGTTGTTGTCGTTTGTTGCTTGGAGGTTTGTTATTGTATATTTTGTTTCTAGAACTCATGCACAAGATAAGATCATATCTGCAATGCCTGTTCTGGAACAAATTTATGCAAACTACAGCAGGTGTTTGATTAGTGTGCAAAAAGAGGTTTTCAGTACCTTGATTCTGTCAATTTTGGAAAATGGGATGAAAACTTGATCACGTCATGTGTTTGAAAAAAAATGTAATTACATGCTGTTGATAACACAGTACCTTTCTTGCTGTGATTTAGTCCCCAGATCCAATTACTTTTTGTGCTCTGATGTTTTGAACGATTCCAAATGATTGTGACTGTTGATGCGATTAGCTGATTTCATTTTACAGACATTTCCCACTTGCCCTGTCCATTATAAGTTAGGCATGTCTTTTTCACTTGCCTGTTCTTTTTTCTTTCAGTTGGGTGTACATTTTACAGTTGTCCCGTTCATTTTGTTTGAAACATATTTTCCCCACTGTACCTCCACACACACACACACTCATACACAGACACACACACAGATGTGCACACACACACGCACACACATGCACACAAACACACACACACACACATACACACACACACGCGCACACACATGCACACAAATACACACACATACACACACACACACACACACACACACACACACACACACACACACAGACATACACAAACACTCACACATACACATACACATACACACACTCACATACATACACACATGCACACACACACACACACATGCACACACATACACACAGACACACACACATACAGACACACACACACATACAGACACACATACACATACACACACACACACTCTCTCTTTCTCTCTCTCCTCCCTCTCCCCCCCCCCTTGCCCTTCCACTAGTGTCAGAACATACATGCATTTCCTCCCTATCCTACCCCTCCTCTTCAGTTTACACACACAGAGTGTTCCCTCCCCCCCCCCCCTCCCCCCAACAAATGCACATTTCCACTTGCCCTACCCCTGCTCCAACACATACATATTTTCCCCTGCCCCCTGTCTCCCTCCAACACATAGTTATCTTCCCCTGCCCTACCCCCCCCCCCCCCTCCAGCATACACATATTTACCCCTGTCCCCTTACTCCCCTCCCCCAACACACGTATCTTCCCCTGTCCTACCCCTCACCCCTCCTCAAATACACATATGATTATTTACCTTTACCCCACTGAGTCAAAAGACCACTGACAAGTGGTCTGCCCGAGGGTTGAACCCACAACCCCTGCGTTATGAGCATAGTGACTATGACCCACCACATAATGAGAAAATCTGACATGCTAGCAGATCTCTCTGCAGGTTCTTCTGCACATCCTCATCTAACATGCACACATATTTTATTCCCCCCCTCCCCCCCCCCTCCCAGTCTCCTCTTTCCCATCTCTTCCCCTTTGCCATATGCGGTTGTGTGATCAGAGAATGTGTTTTAACTGATAATAGTCCAGGAGAACTGTTTTGGTGCCAATGTATTGTTGATGGGTGAAATGTAACAGCGCGAGAAGAAAGCATGAGAGATACAGAAACATCTATTCTTTTATTTGCTTCAAACTGTTGTGGTTGGTAGCTCGCATGAAAGCTGCGAACAATAAAGCATTGTATAAAAGAAAGAGTGCGTTTTGTTTTTCATTTGTATCGTGAGTAATTGTTTTGGTTGGTTGGTTGGTGGTTTAGGTTTGTTTAGCGAGGTAGTGAAACTGCTCACAGACAACACTGGCATTCTACATAAAGTTGGAAGGTGTGTGTGTGGGGGGAGGGCTCACTCTTCCAACCGCCCCCAGTGGGGATGCCGGGGGCTCTTTCAGTATAAATTGTATCCCCACTTTCTGGAAATTCTGTGCCAGGAATTTCCTCTTTTCTCTCATTCTCTTTGTTTCTGCCTTGTTCCTTTGCTTTCTGTCATTTCTACCTATCATTTTCTTCCTTAATGGTCCATTCACCTGTATGTGTTCGATAAAGTCTTACGTATCTTTTCTTAGGATTGATAATTGGGTACATGTATCAAGTGCATTTTTGGCTCTAGGGAGATGGGTCAAGGTCGCACGCCTCACAGGCTGAGTGACTGATCTCTGGTGTTGTTTTGTGTTTTTCGTTGGATTTCCTTCAGTTTGGTGCTTGGTTTTTGTCTATTGTGTTCGTCATGGAGCCGTCGACGTGGTGGTTTTTGTTTGAATCGTCCCTATTATTCAGATTCGTTGTGCTGTGTTTTTTGTTTTCGTCAAGGCTGTGTATTCCATTTCTTCACTGTCAGCCATTTTTCGTTCCAACGTGCACAACAGGTCACAGTGACATTTCTGTTCTGAACTGTGCCAGTCAGCCATTTCCTCCAACCTACTTCACCGCTTACGTGCAAAACGCAGCATGCAACCATCGCCAGCATGTCGGCAGCTGTTGTCCGGGTGAGCGCACTGCCTCGCCTTCTGTTTACTATTCTCGCGATGAACTGGTTGCGATTCCTGCTGCTCCATTGACCTCTGACCTTGTCTCTCGGCTGCGTGAATTGGAGATTGGGTTCTGTTTGCCAAGGAAACGAACGCGCCGAGGAGGAAGAAGAAAACAGAGGCACATTCAAACTGTTACATCTGTGCGCCCTGCTAGTTTGAAAACTGACTCTTCTCCATCTGTTTCCAGCTTCAGATATGTGCTCCTTCTCTCACATCTTTCAAAACCGGTCTCAAGACCTACCTGTTCAAAAATGCTTTTGAGACAACACTCCATATTCACTCTTGATTCTATCATTCCTCCTTATCCCATTGTTGAAGAGGGTGCATGCTGTGTGTGTGTGTGTGTGTGTGTGTGTGTGTGTGGGTGTTTTGTTGTCATGCATAGTTCTGTTTTCCTTTCCATATTTGTGTGTAGTGATGTGGTATGAGATGTGTTATTATGTTATCATGTGGTATTATGCGGTATGATGTGTTTTGCAGTATGAAGTGTGACATATCTGTCCATATGTCTTATGTTATATGTGTACACTATTTGTGGCTGTTCTGTGCGTCTATTATGTGAAGCGCCTTGTGCTCCCTCCTTGTGAGGGAGGAAGGCGCTCAACAAATGTCCAATATTATTATTATTATTATATGCAGAAGCAGTTTTAGATAATTTATGCCTGTTTTTAGATAAGTTTTGGTGTACTTAGATATGTTTATATTTGTATTCAGGTGTGTTTTTTAAATCCCCTGTGCAATAAATTGGATGGAATGGTCAACAGCAGGGGCATGTCCGTAGATTATGTGTGCGAATGCATTGATATGTGTACTGAATTTTCTTTTCATTTTTTATCCTGTTGAAGTTTTGCATTTTTGAAAAAGTTGTAGCCCTGATATGGCTCTACACAGTCGGCTGGGCTTTAAACAACAATAAGAATAAAAATAACAACAATAAAAACTTTCTAAAGGCAGAGCTAGCACTGGAGATGCATAGCGCCACCTCAGCATCAAACTATTCATTACTCACACCTATGTAGCAGAGTTTGTCTACATTCTTATCTGCTAGATGTTGATGACAATTGTAGTGATGAAGCTTCAGAAGCCTTAGATGTTGTTGGCTAAAACATAGTTTAAAGAGAGAAGGGTATTTGTGTATATTTATATATACACACACACACACACACACACACACACACACACACACACACGCACACAAACAAACACAAACACACATATATATACATATACATACATACGTGCATAGGCCTATACATATATATGTACACATATATATGTATATATATATATAGAGAGAGAGAGATCACACAAATCTATACATAATTATGTACAGACAGGCACACAGACACACACACACACACATGCATTTACATGTATGTGCTCGTCTCACACACACACACACACACACACACACACTCACACACCACACACACACACACACACACACACACACACACACACAACACACACTGTTGTAACATCGCTGTCACACCCCATTGTTGTCGCCATCACCTTCCACCTGCCCCTGCAGGGTTCAAGCCTGGGACGACCACTATGGAAAATGGGCAACGGTGGCCTTTCCCTGGCCTTGCATTGTTTATGTAGCCCTGGATGCCATCCTGCTGTTCACACCGTCTGTTTGGATGGGGGAAAAAACAAAGAAAAGTATCAGGTTTTCTTTCCAAATAAGGAGAGTTTGATTCACACTAATCACAGTTTCTCATTGTGCATCTCGCCGTATATATATATATATAATATATATATATACCTTATATCTATACGCATCTATCTATCTATATATCTGTCTGGCTGTCTACCTTTCTAGCTAGCTAGCTATCTGTCTATAGATATACAAAAATATTCCTTATATCTATCAACATGCATCTATCTATCTGTCCTTCTAGTTATCTAGTTATCTATCTAGATACATACATACATACATACATAAATACATACATACATACATACATACATACAAATGTGTGTGTGTTTGTGTGTGCTGCTCACAGAGCTTTCGTGAGTGTTGATGCTATCAGAGGCGAGCACTCGATAAATGTTTCATTATATTATTATTATTATCATAATCATCATCATCATCATTATAACAACTAACTTTGCTGTTGATTCACACTACTGACCCATAAAAGGATAGATGCTTATATAACTGTGATTTACAAACCGTTCATCGTCATCTAGACAAAAAACAAAGACAGCCTTAGGCGTCTACGTAAGATGTGTGCCCTTGCCAAGTCTACTAATGGCGGTTTTTTTTTTTCTTAATATTTAATCAATTCATAAGTTTATCCATTTATTTATTGTCTTGCACATTTTCAAATGATAATGGATCATTCATGACACATGATGATTCTAACCCTTTGACTCCCGCACCCTGTCCACCAGCATCCTGCATTGTCAACCATACTAACAAAGCAAAAACTTGACCCTTTGACTCCCTCACCCTCTTCACCAACTTCCTGCTGGAAGTTGGTGGACTGGGTCAGGGAGTCAAAAGGTTATTTTTGTAGTTGGTGGATAGGGTGTGGAGGCAAAGGGTTAATAGAAAACACACCGCAAATGTGATTTTTTTTTCTCTATAATGGATGCAGAGTATCAATTGAGAAATGCACAAAAGAAACAAAACTGATCATACTAAACGGTTGTGCACAAGACATTCCCACCACAGTGAAACAATTAACTCCAAACCAAATGGAGCACGCTATACTACATGTATATCACGACAACCGATGATGCAATTCCAAATTCTTCTTCTAAATGGTTAGAGGAATTAGTCCTCTCCTTACCACAAATTGATAGCTGTTTCATGAGGTCTTGGGCAGATGTGTCTACCACCCCCCTGGCTTAAACCTCTGTGGCGAGGACTTTGGCTTAAAAGCTGGATTTCATTTTGTTTCATGAAATCCAAAGCAAGTGTGACTGCCCATGTTCAAGTAAACAGGAACCAGAAAAAACATGAAAAAAAAAATTCAGAACGCGTATTTAATACAATCAGACAAGACAGGCATAAATTTTCGGCCAGCTGGCCTTTGTAAAGCGTTTAGTCTTTTTCTCACGCTGGACGAAGCAGCAGGGAAATTTCAGTCCTTTTCTCCCGATTTTTGTATTTGGTGTTTGTTTGTTTGTGATATTACGCTTGACTAAGGCCAGTTAGCCGAAAATTTGCGCCCGTCTTGTCTGGTTGTATTAAATACGCGTTCTGATTCCTTTTGGTTTTTTTTCTGGTTCATTTTCATTTTGTTTGTTTTATTTTTGCTCTCTCTCTCTCTCTCTCTTCCGAATTATACCAGGTAAACATCTGAAGTGTAGGGTGGGAGGGGGGGGGGGTAGACCTCTTTTGTGCCACAGTGACCGCAGACGACTGAACCCTGCGATTGTGTGCAGGTATGGCAGGTCAGAGTTCTTGCTGTGATTGTTTGTTTTGTTATTGTTACAGTCGGCTTACATCACGTGCCCTGCTGCACCTGTCCCCTCTGACTCGTAAAGTGTGTGTGTGTTTGCGTATGTGTGTGTGTGTGTATCTGAGTGTGTGTGAATGTGTGTGCGTATGAGTGTGTATGCGCGCGTGTGTGTGTGTGAGTGTGTGTGGTTGTTGTGAGTGTACGTGTGTCTGAGTGTTTGTGTGTGTGTATGTGCGTGTGTGTGTGCGCGCGGGCGTGTGTGAGTGTGTGTGTGTGAGAGAGGGTGTGAGTGTGTGTGTGTTTGGGGGGAGTGTGTGTGGGGTGGGAGTGTTTGTGTGTGGGGGATATTTATATATGTATGTATGTTTATGTTAATACCTCTGTTAACAAATTTCTCCACAATAATGGTAGAATAAGCCATTTTTAATGGAAACAATTCACTCGCCGTCTTGGATCCAGCTTTGGAGCCGCCATCTCAGCGATATACAGGGTTCAATCGGTGTTTTTGCTTTATCAACATCCATTTATTCTTGTTTTTTTCTGTCTTGAAGACATTCAGATATCAGCTATGGAAACTAAAACTATGGAAAGAATTCAATCGATGTTTTTGCTCATCAACATCCATTTATTCGTTTTGTTAATTTTTTTTTCCTATCCAGAAGACCTTAAGATCTCAGCTATGGAATGGATTCAGTCTGTGTTTTTGTTTATCAACATCCAGAACTTCCTACCCAGAAGACCTTCAGATATAAAATCCGCATAAAATCCTAACCTCACTCAACCCCCCCCCCCCCCCCCCCCTCTGCAGCCTGTCTCCGCTCGGAGGGGAATCACATGGTTATAATATATAATTGTATATGCTATGCTCTCTATAATTTTCCATTGCTTTTATTCTTGCTTTTATTGCTTTTATTCTTTCTCCCCATTTATAGCCATGCGTGTGTGTGAGTGTGTGTGTGTGTGCGCGTGCGTGTGTGTGCGTGCGTGCGTGCGTGCTTGCGTGTGTGTCTGCTTCAGCGCTTAGATTTGATTTTATCAAGATTTTGCGCTATATAAATATTGTAATTATTATTTATTATAGATATCAGAATATTTCACACTTCTTGTTTTGTGACCCGAATAAAACAGACTTCTTCGTGTTTTGTTGCACAAAAATATCGAACGAATGTGTTCTAACTGCAGGATTCTTTTTTACTATGCGATGCAATTAGGAAGTGAAGGTGTGGGGAAGGAGGAGGGGGGGGGTTAATACGGATTCGTGTTGATCACAAGGCCCAAAGGGCGGCACAGGTATGTCGGTGTTGATAGGCAGGATGAGGTTCTCTTGAAGGCATTGCAAAGGGAAATTTTTCGAAGGTCATACCGTCTTTTGCCTGGTCAGAGAAGTTCTTTTCTTGTATTCTGAGTGGTATGCGTGGACAAATCGTTATCGTTCTTTATTTTAACGTCTTTTCACTATGAGTGATATTAGACGGAAAATGTGTTGCACATGTGTGCGTGTGTGTGTGTGTGTCTGTATGCGTGCGTGTATGTATATGTGTATGTGTTTGTGCACACGTGGACAAATGTGTTGCACATGCATGTACACATTGGCACGCGCGCCACACCCACCCACACACACACACACGCACACACACACACACACACACACACACACACAAACACACACACACACACACACAAACACACACACACACACACACACAAACACATGCTCGTGCGCAAGCACATGGACACGAACAAACGCGCACAAAATGTTGCACAAACACATGCACATATATATACACGCACGCATACAGACAGACGCACACACACACACATATATATATACACACACACACACACACACACACACACACACACACACACACACACACACACACACACACACACACAAAACAGTCATTTTGGTGAACATTTTAATGAGACTTGAACATTAACTGGCTCTTTGAGAGTAATAAATAAAAGAGGAGAGGAGAAAAGCAAGAAAAAAAAGAAAGAAAGAACGAAAAGAAATGAAGAAAGAAAAAAAGAAAACCCAGAAAAACACTAAACAAAAATAACATAACCTTAAAGGAAACAAAAATGAAGGAACGTAATAAAATACAACAAAAGAATTTGAAAACGATGGAGCGTGGAGGAGCAGAAGGAGGAGAGGAGGAGGAAGGGGAAGCATTCATGTGGCAGAAGAAAAAGCAAGTAGATCTATCTTATATGCAAGAAATAGATCTGTCTTATATCAAATTTATCCCTGTAATTAAACGGAACCAAAAACGTATCGTAAACAGTGAGACAGCTGCAGGCGGACAAAAAATACTGAGATTTTTAAAATTTAGAGTTATTGGAGTTATTTCAAGAGGGATGCACTACGCTCGGATAGCTCCATATGCGCTCCACCCAAATCCGCCTAGCAGTTTATCACTGCGCTGGCAAGGTCTTGAAACGGGGAAAGGGGAGAAGGGACCTATCAAACACTAAGCTGGCACCACCAGAATGATGGAAACGTTAAGGTGTGCAGCGAACAGGCCAATTTTTAATGTTGCGGGCTGGGATTGAACTCAAGATATCAGAACTTGAGTCCATGGCTCTACCGACTAGCCCGCCTTAAATTTAGAATTCAAATGCAACTCAGATTATTTATGCCGTATAATTCTAGAGTGACGTGCGCGATAGCCAAGTGGATAAACGTCTGACTTCCAATCGGAAGATCTGAGGTTCCATCCACTTAGGCACCTCAGCCTGGTGAGTGGGTAAGGAGTCGAGATGTTTACGATCTCCCAGGTCGACATACGTGAGACCTGCCAGTGCTTAAGACCTCTTCGTGTGTACACGCACGCAGAGCATCAAACATGCACGTTAAAGATCATGTAGACTTAAGTCCTGTCAGTGGCTGGCTTATGGGGAACAAGAGAACACTCAACATGCACGTCCAGTGAAAATGGAGTGTGCAGCAGCATACCGCCTGCACAGTGTGGGCAAAAACAGAATGCACACACGCATGCAAGAAAAATCGGAACGCTTAAATTAAAAAAAAAAAATTTAAAAAGAGAGAGAGAGAGAGAGAAGTCCAAAATGTGGGCAGTCATTTGTGGAAATCTATCAGCAACATTTTTTTATTATTAATTTCATGTATTACATTTTCCGAAACACTGTACATAGTCCTGTTGCTAAATTATTTGGTTCAGTATATGTATCCAAACTCTGTAGACAACCCTGGTTAATTAAAGAACCCGACGACGTAAACAATACATAAAGAATCTCAAGTCACATTGGTATTTCTCTTATTCCTACCTTTTAAACAAGATGCGAAATCATGACCCAAGGTTTTTTGAAAGTCTGCTGTCAGTCATAACTTTATAACTGTTCCAGCTGAATCAGGACCACGAGGAACAAAGTGAATTTCAAAAGGCTTAAAATTCCGCCATATGTTGCTGGTGACCGATAGCCAAGTGGTTAAGACATCCATCATAAGGGTGATTTAGCCTTGAAACACCTGATCACATAGATGCGCCAGTTCGATTCACGGAGGAGGACAAATTTCCAAACAACAACAACAACAACAAAATTGGCGACAGCAGAGGGGCATCCATGGAGTCATGACTGGATGGCCCGGCCCCCTTAGAGTGTCAGGAGTTAAGGGCTGAAACATTTGCTTGGGGGTTCCTCCTCTGAGGACCTTCTGATGTCCAGCTCTCGCCAGAGTTTCTTACTACTAATAGAGTCTCCCGTCGAATGAGTAAGCGGACACACTGGGTCTTCATGAGGGTTACAAGACCGAATAGAAGTGCATGTTCTCCCACAGGTGCTGCTTGGAAAGGTGTCATGCGGCCTTATGCCTGACCAGCAGAGGACTATTTTTTTTTCAGTGGGGAGAGGATCTGCAATCCTCTCTCCATTCTTTATTTATTGACGCTAATAGTTCCACTGGTGCAGTGACTGTCACGTTTAGAACTGACTCAGCATACTTGAAAGCCCACACACACACACTGTATGGTTATATCAATCAACAGACAAATTTTCTGCATGATTATATGGCACAGCAAAATAACAGAAAACAGCAGGATACACAATACATACGGAAAGAAAATAGAAAACCATAATCACCAACAAAATTTGAGTCAGGTCTGTTTGCATTAATTCATATTCGTAATTACCTGCAGAATAGCACCAGGCCCAAAGTTGACAATATATCGACCTGTCAACAGCCAAAGTTTGGGTTGTGTATGATACTTGTGTTTGGTCACACAAATATATACACATTTGTAACAATCTGAGCAAAGCTACGTGGGCTGCCAGACAGTTAAATGGTCCAAATTACAAGCAATCACCGAGTTCGATCTGAAAGATTCTCATTTCTTTTCTTTTTTTTACTGACAAGGGAAAACTGACTGAAAACAAGAGAATAAAAAATGAAAAACTGACTGAAAAAAGGATAAGAAAAAAGAATGAACGAACAAATAAATAAGCTGATATGAATATATACGAAACCACACGGCAAACCAAACATATTGTTCAACAGTGTACATTGATACCGAGACACACCAAAAACCATATGTGTTACTGGAATGATGTATGAACGATATTCGAATTAATGGATATGTATGAACGATATTCGAGTTAATGGATATGTATGAACGATATTCGATTAATGGATATGTATGAACGATATTCCAATTAACATGTATGAATGATATTCGAATTAATGGATATGTATGAACGATATTCGAATTAATGGATATGTATGAACGATATTCGAATTATGGATATGTATGAACGATATTCGAACTATGGATATGTATGAACGATATTCAATTAGATATGTATGAACTGATATTCGAATTTAATGGATATGTAGAACGATATTCGAAGATTAATGGATATGTATGAACGATATTCGAGTAATGATTGTGATGAACGAATCGAAGCTAAATGGATATGTCAAACAAACGATATTCCAATTAACATGTATGAATGATATTCGAATTAATGGATATGTATGAACGATATTCGAATTCATGGATATGTATGAACGATATTTGAATTCATGGATATGTATGAACGATATTCGAACTTATGGATATGTATGAACGATATTCAAATTCATGGATATGTATGAACGATATTCGAATTTATGGATATGTATAAACGATATTCAAATTAATGGATATGTATGAACAGTATTCGAACTATTTGAACAGAAAGCAAGCATACAGGCTACAACATGTGAATCCAAAACAAACGTACGAGCAAAAAGCAGTGAACAAGCTCTTCGTAAGCTCAGTGCCTCGCTTTGTGTGATTCAGGAAGGGAAAATGCTGGCCTATGTGTCTTTGGTGACCTATAGGTAAGACATGGTCAAGATAAGGTACTGATAGCTCAGTGGTCCTAACCCTAGCTCACCCGTCAGGATTTCACAATACGAGATGTTAGGCGTCAGCCCACATTCAACACATCGGACCTGTTGGCCCTGCCTCTGTTCATTCCCTGAGTAGTCCCCAGTTGCCATTAGTTCAGCGCTCTCAGTGTTTCAAGCCTGAAGTCTCCATGATGCTAACTGATCCAGCAGTTAACGCTACTACTCTCATGGCGTATTCCTTTATTATAACGTATCATACAGTCACCGAGTACATGTACATATCAACAAAACAGCTGCACATCGATAATATGAAAGCCATGAAGAGAAGCTGAAGGCGTATGTTGAACTGTTTGTAAGGTGTAAGGTGTCATCAGCACACACACACGCGCGCGCACACACACACACACACACACACACACACACACACACACACACACACACACACACACACACACGTGAAAATAATGAAGAGGAACTGAAGGCGTATGTTGAATTGTTTGTAAGGTCACACACACAACACACACACACACACACACACACACACACACACACACAACACCACACACAAGAGTCTGAAAAGAAGAAACGGGAACAAAGGTGTCGTTCAGTACACCGTTGTATTTTTGTCACGGGAAGAATTTTTGGGATATTTATGCGGAATGACCTGTCTATATAGAAATCACACACAACAAGAACTAAAGAGAGAGACGAGCAGAAGCACATTAAACACATTAGAGATAACTTTGAAAAGCAGTCCACATATAGCATTATAAGTCAATATAGTTTCTTTAATTAAATATGTTCAACATAAAGCATAACCATTCATCATCATTCTATTTTCAACTTAAAGTATAATAATTCATCATCATTTTTATTTGCCTAAGTCTTAAAACAATGCTACTTATTTGCCTATCAGCCCTAAAACTCTACACTGGAATAAACATATCAACGTACCTTCACTACATGCTTCTGGCAGGGGCTCGACGCCTCTTCCAAGTTGAGTAGCCTGTCTCTTAGTACGACATTGTCAACATCCTGTTTCAGACAAGACTGAAGTACGGGTATGGGCCTGTTTCTACCTGAGGGGTTTCTGTGATATTATCATCAATAAATGTCGCATGCGATAAAATACACGAAAAGAACATAAAATGAGGTTATGTTTTACAACAAAATGAAAGCAAAACTTAGCTGCAAAAACATGGACAGATACTGATATGTCTGTTAACCAAACGTTGATAACGCCATTGTAGAATCTATAAATTAAACATTATTGCAAGGCCCCTCGAACAAGTACGTTTTTATTTCAGTGTATCACGTTTCAAGCCTACGTATGCACATCAAAGTTCGACAGTTTGAGAATGTCTCTTTCGTGATTGAGCACGTATGTCAATCACGGTTTGATGGTTCTAATGTAGTGTTGGTATGCGAGGTTCGATTGTTGTTTAAAAGTTACACGAGAGGGATGCAGGTGAAAAGTTGAGGTCACTTTAACAACGATCAAACCCTACTTACAATACTTCTCCCATATTTCTCCGTAATACGATTTTCTACACATGCAAAATTTTGACACAACTTATAAGGGTAAGGTTAACCCTACTTACAATACTTCTCCCATATTTCTCCGTAATACGATTTTCTACACATGCACAATTTTGACACAACCTATAAGGGTAAGGTTCTTTTTACGCCAACACAACCCTAGTTATTTCTATAAATCAGAGTTTGTCTGTCACCCGGTATGTCCTTACTCTATGAAATTTAAAATGGCTGAACAAACGCTGATGATATCAGTAAATCGCAGGCTCATATACCACTGTATTTATATATACACACATATATATATGTGTGTGTACATACGTACGTACATCATGTATATGTATATATATATATATATATATATAAATAATTATATCTATTAATTAACTATATATATATTATATATATCATATTAGATATAATATATATATATATATACGTCATAAACCGACGATGTGATTAAACGCAAAATACAATATTGATGTCTAACTCGACTACTTCGATCAGTTACAAGGTTTAGACAGCGTATGACTCTGTAACCATCAACCATATGATGTGAGGATAAGGATAGGGTTCATGGTTTGTTTGGTTGGTTTTGTTTGTTGTTTGTTTGTTTGTTGTTTGGTATTTGTTTGTTGTTTGGTTGGTTTGCTTGTTGGTTTGTTCGTTTGTTTCTGTGACCTTAGAAATGTAATACGAATGACAACAAGATGTAATGTACAAAACATTAAAGAACAACTCAAAACGCTGAAGGAAAACGGTCTTTGAGACATTATGCTCGTCAGTGTAGACTAATACACAGAAACATTCATGCCCGCACACACACATGAACTATGGCCTCCAGGAACACGGAACTGTGTCTAAGCTACAGCGCCCTAAGAAGAACCATCTGACCAGAGCACAGTCCATTTCTTGCCAGGCTGCAAAATTCAGTTCACATCGTGACCTAGAAAGAAAAAACACATTTTGTCCTATGCACCAGATAGACGACATGAACAGCTTAGTAAATGACAAGAAACAGATAGAAAGAAAAATGCCAGACACAATCATGTCAACACTTAAAGCCTGGCCTTCAAGAAACCATCCCATGTAACATGACAGATTATTACTGTTATTGTTTCTAAAGCCCAGCCGACTGCGTAGAGCCATATCAGGGCTGTAACCAGTTCAAAACATACAAAACTTCAACAGGAAAAAATAAGAAAAGACAATTAAGTACACATATCAATACATTCGCGCTCATAATCTAAGGTCATGCCCCTGGCGTTGACCATTCCGTCCAATTTGTCGCACAGGGGATTTAAAAAACACACTTGAATACAAATTTGAGTACCTAAGGACACAAAAACATATTTAAAAACGGGCATAAATTACCTAAGACTGCTTCCGCATATCTCACCTCCCTAGCGCCAAAAATGCACTTAAAACATGTACCCAATTATCGATCCTAAGAAAAAGTACGTAAGACTTTATCGAACACATACAAATAAATGGACCAGCAAGGCAGACAATAATATGAAGAACTGACAGAAAGCAAAGGAGGAAGAAAGAAACAAACAGAGTGACAGAAAAGAGGGCATTTCTAGCACAGAATTTCCAGGTGGGGATACTATTTATACTGAAAGAGCCCCCGCCATCCCCACGGGGGAAAATACGGTGGATAGGAATACATAAATAATGTCCAAAAATAATGACTGACCTATAATGAATCAATCCTGTGCGTTTTGACGGAGTAAAACTCAGAATTAATCACGTCCGGACATACAATCTGGCATCAAGGCAGTGACATTTCTTACACTTTTAGGCGGATTTTAAAATTGAAGAGAAAAGAAATAACAACACTCAAACATAAGACTGTCTTCTTGTCGGTTATCAAGACTGTTGTCAAAATATTGAGGATGACACTCACTGAACACGTGACTACAACTTCCTACAGATTCATCCTATTAATAACGGGAAATGGCAACAGTGTAGCGGCGGAAGCCGGGAGGGGATTTTTCAGTGGTGAGGCATTGTTGCTGTGGGTCCCATCCAGTGATATCGGGTGTTTCTTGTTAACAATCACAACCAGTATTTGTGGCTAAAAGTCCACTCATTAATCAACACCCACAAAATCTGTTGTTGTTATTGTTCCATTTGCATTTTCAATTGCTTCACTAAAATCGTGATCACATCCATGCAAATGTGTATATTTTACGGTCAGTTCTATGGCCTTGCTATGTGCAACCTTTTTTCTCCCCATTTCTTACCATTACTCACAAACACTTTGCGATTTCATTTAGTCCTCTTCTCCCACTGGACGAAGCAGCTGGGAAGTTTGAGTCTTTTTCTCCTTATTTTGTATTTGGTGTTTGTTTGTGATCTTACATTCACGCTTGACAAAGGCCAGTTGGCCGAAAATTTGTGCCTGTCTTGTCTTGTTGTATTAAATACAGGTTCTGATTCTATTTTCGTGTTTTTCTGGTTTCTGTTTGCTTTAACGCGGGCAGTCGCACTTGTTTTAGATTTTTTCATTCTATTTCAAAACGGTCAGAAGGCGCGGGCAGTCGCACTTGTTTTAGATTTCTTCATTCTATTTCAAAACGGTCAGAAGGCAGTCCTGCTGCCCTAGGGATAATCTGATTCCACTTTTGCTGAGTAAAACTGAGTGACCACAACCATTCACATAAATTATAAGATTTTAGCTCAAACTGATTCAAATCGCGCACGTCTGCCTCAGTCTTCATTTTCTTTTTGTCACCATTATGTCTACCAGCATATGGGGCAGCAAATGCATGTTTGGATGTGTAATGTACAAGGTTCCATGCACAGACATATATGTATGCATATTCTCCAACAGGTTTTTGCTCAGATCATATAACAGGTAATTCCCAATGGACAATGTCTATTCGTGGCTAGTCATTGACCAGACCTGTGATAAAACAACAACAACAAGAAACTACGTCCAATAGATGCTGGGAAAACGTTGTGTGTATATGCCTGCATACACGCGTGCGCGCACGCATACATACGTATACACAGATACACACAGATATAGAGAGACAGACAGAGAGTGAGAGAGAGACAGACAGCCATGAAGACAGTCACACACACAGCCACACAAACAGACGGACAGAGATAGAGACAGAGAGTGGATCACAGTCACACAGACAGACACACAAAGAGAGAGAGAGAGAGAGTCACACACACACACACAAAGACACACAAACAGACGGACGGAGACAGAGATAGAGACAGAGATAGAGAGACAGAGAGTGGATCAAAGTCTTTCGAATATTCTAACAACTGCTGAAATGGCCTCGATCAGCCTCACAGCCAGTCGCTCCAGTACCGAATAATACACATGATAGGCACGCAAATGTCCATTCAATGACTCTCTGTCACTGCTGACGAAATGGCACACGAGTTTCAGTTTCAGTTTCACAAGACGACGTCTCCGCTCTCGGAACGAATTCCATACGCACTAACTGGTGCCATGTGTATGGGATCATGGCACAAACCTTAAGCCTGCACATAAACCCAAAAGCTGGCCAGGTCCTGAGGCCCTACCTAGCCTATGTTTTACATAGTCTTTATTTCATACTGGTATTGTATCAGCCTATCACTGGAATAATCTTGGTTACATGTAAATGACATATGTATCTGTGTATCAATATTAAAAAAAGGAAGATATATATATATATATATATATATATATATATATATATATATATATATATATATATATATATATATATATATATATATATATATATATCTATATAAAAAAGTAACTGAATAAATAATGATGTAGGCTACAATACAAAGTACATGATGTAGGCTACAATACATAGTGCATGATATAGGCTACAATACATACCACATGATGTAGGCTACAATACATAGTACATGATGTAAGCTACAATACATACATGATGTAGGCTACAATACACAGCACATGTTGTAGGCTACAATACATAGCACATGGTGTAGGCTACAATACATAGTGCATGATGTAGGCTACAATACATAGCACATGGTGTAGGCTACAATACATAGTGCATGATGTAGGCTACAATACATAGCACATGGTGTAGGCTACAATACATAGCACATGGTGTAGGCTACAATACATAGCACATGTTGTAGGCTACAATACATAGCATACGATGTAGGCTACAATACATACCACATGATGTAAGCTACAATACATACCACATGATGTAGGCTACAATACATAGCACATGTTGTAGGCTACAATACATAAAACACGGTGTAGGCTACAATACAACTTATCTTTTGAGTCCTCGACGATCTAATGTCTCAATCACAAGTCAACAGAGGCCTTGGCGTCTTTCAGAGTTCCGTAATGAGATGCACATGGCATACACTGTGCCTTTTTTCGAGCGTTCACTGGCAGTGAACAATGAAATGAAAACATTATTTGAGCCTTTTGTCAATTTTATCCCCTATCCCAGCGTCTACGCCATCTTAGTGGTGTTGATCGTACGCCACTTATTCGGCTCTGTAACATTCCATCAACCCCCAAGTTCTTTCTGTCGAGGTCGCAGAGTCAGGTATAACACGGGAGTCAAAGATGTCAAGCCGCCATGAAGCCACCCACCAGTGGAGACCCCGCACTGCTGCTGGACCACTCTGATGGAGTTCAACGGTGCCTGTTATGATCCAACTTACCAGGGACGCTGCCAATTTAGCTCCATACTATCGACAGTATCGAGTCTGTTTTATAAGAAAACAACTCAGCATTTCAAAATCCAACGGTCACTACTAACATGCTATCAGATGATGGAGAAAGAAGAACAATGAACATGCAATGAAGAAGAAAACGCCACAAACGCCACATGATGTTTCAAACTCTATTAATCAGCGGCAGAACATTACCAGACGAAGAAAAATAATGATGAAAAATAATAATGAGGATAGGATGACTGTCAAACGAGTCTTCACACAGAAAACTTACCATGAAGCTTCAAACTGTCACAAATACAACTAAAATACCACCGAATAATAGAGAAGGATAAAAGATAATCGCCAGACGAATCCCTCTACACAGGAAACACCACAGAAAGCTTCAGACTCTTACAGTCGCTGTTACAGGTAAAATATCACCGGACTATGGAAAATAATGATGGGGGAAGAACGGTAGACAAGTCTCTACGCATGGCAAGAAAGCGCCAGCATACACTTCACACACCTACAGTCACTGCTGAACGGGCTCTGAGGGGCGGAATTGTGACAGCTAGTCATCTGGGCTGGAACTGATGAGCGTGGTGGGGTTGGTGGAGGTGATCAATGTTGCAGGTTTCGGTGAGACTGTTGTCCTCCTTGCTGGCGTTGCTGGCAGTCTTGAAGCCCGCCCGTCGTGTACCTGGACACCTGAGGATCCTCCCTTCCCGTCACCCGGCGAATCCACCTGTGACACCAATGTCAAGGTCAATCATCAGTAACAGTGTCAACATCGCTCATCGGATAGTGTGCGGTGTCAACGTCACTTGTTAATTCCTTCTCAGAGTCAAGGTCATTTATCAATTCCTTTTTCAGTGTCAAGATCACTTACCAGTTTCTTTGCAAATCACTTACCAATTTCTTTTTAGTGTCCATGGCCCGGATCTATGAAGGGTGTGCAACTTAGGAATTGCATAACTATTTATGCCCTCTGCGAGTACATAGCATAGTCGAGGCTTAAAATACTAAGCTCTCGCCGATCTATGAGACAGACACAAGGCTGTACATAACTATGTAGTGCACAGGTCACTGATCAGTTACTTTGCAGTGCCAAAGTCTTTATACATTCTCAAAGTTACCTACCCATCACTTGGGAATATCAAGAAAGCTTACCAGTGACAATGCAGTGTCACCATCACTTTCCAGTCATCAGAGTTATATACAGGACGCAATTGTAATAAGACAGAAAGTGTCACCCAGATAAAGTGAGGCAGATACGAGCAGAGCACATATGGAACTGACCGACTGCAGTTACAAAGCACTGATTAAAGAAACTGCATGATTCTGCATCCTCACCTTTGCTCAAGTTATCTGCTTACAATTACAAGACATTACCTGTGTCATTTTCGTGGGCAATTTTCTCCAAAAGGGTTCCGTCATAATTGTTTTCTTCCCAAGTTTGGTATATTTGTTTCTTTGTCGTTTCTTGTGTACGCTTGACGAGGGCCAGTAGGCCAAAAATTTGTATCTGTCTTGTTACGTGAATTAAATGTAAGACACACACACACAAAAAAATAGGTACGATCTCAGGACCTGGCCAGCTCATGGGTGTATTTGCAGGCTTAAGGCTTGTGCCGTGATCATTCTGGATCTTCTCCTACCTGTGACGTTAATGCATATGGAATTCATTCCGAGCGCCAAGACGTCATCCTGAGAAACTGAAACTGAAATCAAATTAAATACGCCTTCTCATTCTAATTTTCGTGTGTTTCTGGTTTTTATCTATTTACTTTTTTCTTATGTCTCTTCCACAAATTGTACGTAATGTACCTCTGTAAAAGTGGACAAGCTAATATTTCATATATACATTTCATATGCATACATGCATACATACATACATACACTGGTGTATGGATGGAACGTAAGTATCTGAATCTATATTCTTTCTTAAATAACAGCGAAAGAATTTATCCTCTGACAATTGTATTTGAATCTATATTCTTTCTTACATAACAGCGGAAGAATGTATCCTTTGACAATTTTAGGAATTCGAACGAGTGTTACACCCACACCTATTTATTTGTCCTTTGACAATTTTCGGGATTCGAATGACAGTGTTGTATCCACACCTACTTATTTACTCACCTTCTAACCATCTTTTTCAGCACGCGGACGAACTTGTCGTTAAAAGCAGAGTAGAGAACGAAATTGAGGGACATGTTGCAGATGAGCAGCAAGTTGGATACGCTGCGGAACACTTTGTAGAACGGGGAGTCCAGGAACTGACGTAAGGTGTCACTCCGCGAGAAAACGTAGGACATGAGCACTACATCGCCAAAGGCTGCTGGCAGGATACACACCACGGCCAGACACACTATGGAGATCAAGGTCAAGGTCAGACGTGTCTGTGGGGGAAAGAAAAAAAATGAACGAACGTGTGAACTGTAGCAATATGGTAGTGGTAATGATCATCTTGACGGCGATGGTAATGGTAGAAATGGCGATGGAAATCTGTAGTGGTAGTTGTTGCTATGATGGTTGGTGATAACGGCGGTTCTGCAGTAGTAATAACAATATTGTGGCAGTGGTTTCAGAGGAAGCAGCAACAAAAGCAGCAGTAGCGATAGCATAGACAGTAGTAGAAGCGGTGGTAATGACGTTTATAATAATAATAATAATTACAATATTTATATAGCGCAAAATCTTGATAAAATCAAATCTAAGCGCTGAAGCAGACACACACGCACGCACGCACACACACACACGCGCACACACACACACACACACACACACGCATGGCTATAAATGGGGAGAAAGAATAAAAGCAATAAAAGCAAGAATAAAAGCAATGGAAAATTATAGAGAGCATAGCATATACAATTATATATTATAACCATGTGATTCCCCTCCGAGCGGAGACAGGCTGCAGAGGGGGGAGGGGGGGTTGAGTGAGGTTAGGATTTTATGCAGAGGAGAAAAGGTGGGTTTTGAGAGCGGACTTGAAGGAGACAAAAGTAGGTTGCTGACGGACTGAGAGAGGAAGTTTGTTCCAGGAGAGTGGACCAGAAACAGAGAAGGCTCGTGGACCATAGGTATTGAGCTTAGTGCGTGGAAAGCGAAAAGTCAGAGGATTGGAGGCAGAGCGGAGGGTACGTGAGGGAACATAGATCTCAAGTAGGCTTGACAGGTAATCGGGGGCTGCGTTATTGAGGCTTTTGTAGCACATGGTGTCTAGTTTGTATTGTATGCGCTTTGATACAGGGAGCCAGTGAAGTTGTGCCAGGAGAGGAGATATGTGGTCAGCTTTTTTCTTTTTGAGTACAAGGCGTACAGCATTGTTTTGAATGCGCTGTAGGATGTGAATGGTGGAGGCAGGAAGACCAGACAGGAGTGAATTGCAATAGTCAATGCGAGACATTATGAAGGAGAGAACGAGTTTTGCAGTTGTTTCGACAGAGAGATACTTCCTGATCAGCCTTATACGATGGAGATGATAGTAGCAAGATCTGGCAGTTTGAGAAACAAAGTTGTTCATGGAGAGGGTAGAGTCAATGCAGACACCAAGGTTTTTAGCTGAATCAGAAATTGGGACTGATGTGTTACATAATGGGAGAGAAAGAGGAGGCAGCTGAGAAAGTTTCTGACGGGTGCCAATGAGGATAGCTTCTGTCTTGTCGTCATTAAGCTGAAGTTTATTGTGTGTCATCCAGTTCTTAATGTCCGAGTAACACTCAGTGGTGCGAGTCAACAGGCGCTGTATATTATCAGGTGAGTCACTGTCTTGAAGTTGGGTGTCATCAGCATAGAAGTGGTGTTTTATAGAGTGGGAGTTGATGATGGTGGACAGGGGGGGAGGTGTAAAGAGTGAAAAGAACAGGGCCAAGGACAGATCCTTGTGGAACACCACAGGTCAGGTATGCAGGTTGAGAGTAAGTGCCATTGATGAGAACAGTTTGTTTTCTGTTTGATAGGTATGAAGTGAACCAGGATAGAGCAATGTCAGAGATGCCAAAAGTATGATGAAGTCTAGAAAGGAGAATACCATGATCAATGGTGTCAAAGGCTGCAGACAGATCAAGGAGTGTGAGGAGAGAGACTTTGCCAGTATCAGTTGCAAGGAGGAGATTGTTGAGAATGTGCAGTAGGGCAGTTTCAGTGCTATGGCACTGGTGGTAGGCTGACTGGAAAGGATTGAGGAGATTGTTGGCAGACAGGTGAGAGTTCAGCTGGTTGAGGACGACTTTTTCAAGGAGTTTCGACAAGAAAGAGAGATTAGAGATAGGCCGATAATTTTTCAGTTCATTTGGGTCTAAATTGTGTTTCTTGAGGAGAGGGTGAACAATAGCAGACTTGAAAGAATCTGGGACAGTTCCAGTCTTGAAGAGAAGTGTTGATGATGTCAGTGATGAATGGGAGGAGAGTAGGGAGACAGTCGGAGTAGAGAGAACCTGGAAGAGGATCCAGTTCGCAGGTTTTGAACGACATGGATCTGATTGTGTTGAAAATTTCTTCTTGTGAGACTGGGATAAAAGTAGTAAGAGGTGTGTCAGAGAAGGAAGGGTCAGGTGGGCATGGTTGACAGGGTGTCCTGTCAAGCCTGTCACGAAGAGTTTGTATTTTGGTGGTGAAATACTTGGAGAATACAGATGGGAGTTCTTCATTTGTATGTTTTGTTGGGAGAGGTAAATCTTTTCGTGTGCCAAGGAGATGATTCATGGTTGTAAAGAGTTCTTTTGAAGAAGAGGCATTCAGGATTTTGGTTTGGAAATAGCTTGTTTTTGCTATTTGTACTAATAGTGGTGGTAGTAGCAGTAGTAGCAGCAACAGCAGCAGCAACACAAATGTAGTGGTAGCAGCAACAGCAACGGCAGTGGTAATAGCACAAAAAGTAGTACTCGCCAGTGATTACACACACACGTACACATACACTCACACAAACACACACGAATGCACACACGCACACAACACACATACGCATACACACGTACATATCTCTCTCTGTCTATATTATCTCTGTCTGTCTGTCTGTCTGTATGTCTGTATGTATGTGTATATGTATATGTATACACACACACACACAATACATACATACACAGACAGAGAAATAGACAGATAGATAGATAGACAGACAGACAGACAGCTAGACAGAAAGATAGGTAGAATAGATAGATAGATAGAGAGACAGACAGACAGATAGATATAGATAAGATAGATAGATAATATATAGATTAGATAGATAGATAGATAGATGGGTAAAGATTATCCTATCACCTTGAGGTCATGGGGGTGGGGGTGCTGTGGCAGAGTCCTCAACATTTCTCAGGGTCAGCATTACGAGCTGCTGCCCATCAACACTTCTCCATCGCTCTTTTACCTTTCCCTATCTTTGAAGAAGACCAGGTATTCATTCACGACTGGACAGCCTGGAAACCTAACGCATACGTACGTGATTCGCGCCAGTGTTATCTCATGAAGGTAGACTAGTAGGCCAGTGCTCTATCTCTGCATCGACCAGGTTAACATGCAGGAACAGACAGACAGACAGACAGACGGACAGACAGACAGACACGCGTCATACACACACACATACACATACATACATACATGCTTACATGCATATATGCATGCATGCATGCATACATACATACATACATACATGCATACATACATACATGCATACATGCGTGCATACATATATACAAACATACATACATAAATTTGCGCCTGTCTTGTCTGGTTGTATTAAATACGCGTTCTGATTCTATTTTCGTGTTTTCTGGTTCCTGTTTGCTTGAACGCGCGGCAGTCACACTTGTTTTGGATTTGATATATCCTGAGCATCAAGAAGGCCGAGTGATATAGACTGTATGGTGCAACCAGTCTTCCCAACGAACCCGGAGCAAGCTCAGCTAGGGATAGGTGCTTTTCCGGATCACAAAATCCCACAACAATTTCTTGGACCCTTGACATGGGAATTTAAATCCACCACCTTCCAATCACGGGGGTCCCAATGCCAAATGAAAAAAATCTCTGAAAATGTAGGGGGGTCCGAGAGCATGTTCCCACGGAATTTTTTTTGTTTTGAATATAGATGCAAAATAGTGCAATCTGACGCTATCTGGCACAAGTTTAGGCTTGTTTATGATCCTTTGTACTGAAGGAAAGAATTTATACATACTGGTGTCAGATTTCAAGAAAAATAATTTGGTGAGTATTTTCCTAATGTATGCTCCAACAAACATTAATTTAAACAACAACCTAGACTTCAGAGCTTCAAGATTCTTTGCAGTTTTTGCCTCATCTGGTGCTTCTTTGACTTGAAATGGTCTGAAAGTTTGTGGATGCCTGCTCAACTATAATTATTTTAACTGACTTCACAGCGGCAGAACACACAGTAGGCTGTGCCAGCCTCTGTTATTTTTGAAAGCCATGTACTCATTTCCATCACACCAATTTTTCGTGAAATCCACTCCTAACACCACTTATTTTTGCAGCCTTTGTCGAACATTTTTGCTGCGGCAGACCCTATCTCCAGAATATCGACTCCAAAAGTTTTGCAATCAGTTCTGAAAACAGGCCTCGCCTGACAAAAAACAAACAAACAAACAAAACACCGGAAATGATTTTAGCGGAAAATGATACCGGATTTATCCCCCTTACCGAAATTTCGTCGTCTGCTGCAAGAGATCAACAGACTGACAAACAGCCGACTGCTTCGCAGAAGAAAAACATTATCAGTCCAATTTCTTTTTTATTTTCTGGGAAAGCACTTCTTTTTCCTCGGAAGCAACCTGTGGATTTTCTCGGATTTCATAGGAAAATTGGGAGCCCTGCTGTTAGTAGTCTGTTTTACTGACCACTTTGCCAGCTGAATTGTAAATCTGAATATATCATTTACCTCTTCGCGGTTCCAGTGGGCTTCCATATTGTTACGGATACTAAGCAGACGTCTTTGTCTCCGGGCTCTCTTGACGGCATAGATCAGGTAAGTGTTGGCCACACACAGGATGAGCAAGGGCACCACTCCGAACATTACACTGTAGAACCATAGTACCTGTTTCAAATAGACATTCAAGTGTTATCAACATAATACATCTAGTATCGTCATCGTCATTATCATCACTGCACTTTTAATCATTGCGGCTATCTGTTTTGTGACCAAGATACAGAAAGAGTACCATTGACTTACTTTGCACGCCCAAACGTCCATACTGTAACTATAGACTCAATGCAACATCAGTAATACATTCTCAGATTGTCTAAAGTAATATCTCTGTAACCAAAAACAAAGCATTTTTTTCAGTATGTGATAACATTTCTATCAACCAGATTTTTGCCAATAACGGTTCCTAAATATCTTCATTCATTTATCCCTTTCCACTGTTTCACCGTCTATGACAACGATCGGCACATGCAAGCATGCAAACTAACAAACAATCAAACAAACAGACAAAAACAAACATAAACAAAAATCAGTTAACCCTTTGACTACCGCAACGTGTCCACCAGCGTCCTGCATTGTTAACCATGCCAGAAAAGCAAAAACTTAACCCTTTTACTCCCTCACCCCATCCTTGCAGGAAGCTGGTGGATTGGGTGAGGGAGTCAAAGAGTTAATTTTTTTCAGTTGGTAGATAGGGTGCGAGAGTCAAAGGATTAACATTTATTTGTTTTATCTGCATTTAGATCCAGATACTTTTTTTTTCACTTATGAAACTTTTTTGCTTGACTTAAATACGGAACAGCTGAGTTAGAGAAATCTACATGTACAATGGCAGAATCACAATATTTTGTGGCAGGGGATTCTTCCGTGACGGTGCAAACGTAGTGGTTTATTAGTTTGTAGTATAGCCTCTCCTTTGCTCACTATATTGTATTGTATTACGTTGTTTTGTGTCGTCTTGCGTTGTGTTGTAATGCCTTGTATTGTCTCGTTGTATTGTATTGTTTATACGTGTGAGCTCCTTTGCTGCTTAAATTCTTATAGACTATGTAAAACATAGGCTAGGTAGGGCCCTAGGACCTGGCCAGCTCATGGGTTTATATGCAGGTTTAAGGCATTTGCCATGATCACTATACGCATGGCACCTGTGACGTTAGTGCAGATGGAATTCGTTCCAAGCGCAGAGACGTCGTCTTGAGAAACTGAAACTGAACTGAATTCTTTAAGATGCCCGTCAATGCGCATCACCATCATCATCATCATCATCATCATCATCATCATCATCATCGTCATCATCATCCTTAAACTGCCATCTTCACTACCAAGAACTCACCTTCTCATTTGCTTGACTGTAGCGGAACTCTGTCGGTTTCAGCTGCAGAAGACCCCCAGAAGCTGAGTCTGGGACGACCCGGTAGTACATGAAGCGTGGCACATTGACCATGGTGATGACCCCCATCACTATGCCCGTCTTGACCTTTGCACTGATGGGGGTGCATGCGTCACGCGCCCACAGCGGTTTCTCGACGAAGAGGAAACGTTCGATAGTCAGTGTGATGACGATCCACGTACTCGTGTTGTTACAGATGCTGGCGCACGTCATGAAAAAAAGTCATTCTTATTGTTATTATTGGTATTGTTCAAAGCCCAGCCGACTGCATAGAGCCATATCAGGGCTATAATTGTTTCAAAACATACACTATTCTTCAACAGGAAAAAAAAATAGAAAAGAAAATTACGTACATATATCAATGCATTCGCGCACATATCTAAGGAGATGCCCCTCGAACTGACCACTCCGTCCAATTTATCACACAGGGAATTAAAAAAAAAACACGAAAATAAACTGAAACAAGTAAAAAAAATATACCTGACTAGAGATTGAAACATGACTAAGGGTACAAAAACATATAAAAAATGGGTCCAAATTACCTGAAATTGAATTCGCATATTACATTTCCCTAGAGTCAATTTTCAATCCTGACAGAAAGTACGAAAGACTTTATCGAACACATACAGATGAATGGATCAACAGGCAATAAATGATAGGAAGAAATCACAGAAAGCAAAGGAACACGGCAGAAACAAAGAGACTGACAAAAAAAAAAGGACATTTCTAGCACCGAATTTTCAGAAGGTGGGGATACTATTTGTATTAAAAGAGCCCCCGGCATCCCCAGGGGGGGGGGGGGGGGAGGTCAAGGTGAAACACGAAGGGCCAGAACATGAAAGACCGCACAAAGTTAACAGGTTAAATGAACATTACGTCAAATTTAACCAAACAAATTTCATCTGGTAAGAAGTTCAAAGTCGGATATAACAAGATGAAGGTCATGCCATCCTAATCACTTCCCTTTTCCCTGCTGAAAAGAATGACAGCAACTGATCATCACCATCGTCGTAAGAAGTTCAAAGTCAGATATAACAAGACGAAGGTCATGCCATCCTAATCACTTCCCTTTTCCCTGCTGAAAAGAATGACGGCAACTGATCATCACCATCGTCGTCATTGTCACTGTCGTGACGATATACTGATGTTTTAATTTATATATTGTAAAAACAATTTATGTCCTCCTACGTACACAAGTACAATAATTACGAGACAAAAAGTGTGACAAAACTGTCAAGCCATATTAATACATTAACCTTTCTCCCTGGGTCTACCTGGTGTTCCCTTTCCCTCCAGCTTTCCTGTTGTGACCAGGTGTTCTAATTCCCCTTTCCTCATAAAATATCCTATAAATGTTGCTCATACTCTGCTTATCCAAGACAAAACAAGACAAGAAAAGAAAAGACACGACAAGCAGCCCGAGTATGATTTAACTTTATGGAAATTATACTGAAAGGGATTAGTTTAAGTGAGAACACTGAGTGAGGGTCGTCTACGACTCTGTCATTGACAATCCTGAATAGCATTAATTCAAATGGAATCTGAGTGGGATTAGACTAAGAAGGATTAAACTGAGTGGGATTAAAATGACTGAGATTAGATGAGCAGGTTTACAATCACTTCGATTAAACCATCCGGATCAGACTAAGAAGGATTACAATACGTGAATTATGACGAAATGGAACAAAACGAAGATAAGACTAAATGAAAATAATTATGAAAATACTACTGAACGGGAATGATGATGATGATGATGATGATGATGATGACGACGACGACGATGACCATGATGATGATGATGATAATACCGTTTGTATATCATACTGGTTGCATTTTATGTAACAGCAAAAAAGAACAGAAAATTGGGGAGGGGATCCATGTGCATACAGTAATGCAGCACAAACACAAATGGACATAGACACAGACACACACATAACACACACACACAAAACAAACACATAAACATGTACACACACTTAAACACACACACACAAACACATAAACACACACACACACACACACCAATGCAGCATAAACACGGTTCATCAAAAGTAACAGCAGATTAAACTGACTTGGATCAATCACAATGGGTTTGACAGATTAGAAATAAACTGAATCAGAACACAAAGTAACATCAGATTAACCACGATTAAGCTGAATAAGATCAAAGGAGACTCCCCCCCCCCCCCCACACACACACCTTGACTAAACCCCTCGCTCTCACACATATAACCCACCCACCCACCCTTTACTATCATCCACCCACTTGGTAAGCGGGAAGAAGAAGTAGGCGCCGTAGAAGATCCCGAAGTCGCCACCGGGCGTTCCGTCGCTGGTGATGAGGCCCTTGTAGCCCGGCTTGGTGGTGAAGATGAGGAAGAGAATGGTCATAAGAAGCGCACACAGGTCGGTGAGGGAGAGAGCCCTGAGGTAGGTATAAGGAGACTCCTTCAGGCCCCTCTCCGTCAGGACCAGCAAGTTGATGATGTTCAGCACGATGCCCAGGCTGCAGATCACCGGGGTCAGCTTGAACTCCACGATCTCGGCCACCTTGAGAGATTGGAGGATAATGATAATAAGAGGAAGGAGGACTTTGTCGTCAACTTCATTGAAATTGTATCATGAAGTATGATTGATTATACGAGCGACATCGTCGTCTTTTCCGCTGTCATCTACTGTCATGATCCATCTTCATCAATAATCGTCACAAAACTAACTATCCGGCCATTGCCATCATCACCAATCACCATCACCATTATCATTTAACTACCATCCAAAGCAATTACCTCATCGTCGTCGTCGGAATCATCATCATCGTCATCATCATCATTATCAAACACGACTTTTAAGCCGATGCACAGCCGGTTGCTGATGATTGCCGTCAGTTTGAACTTCAGGATATCATTTGCCTTTAAATATCAGATTATCCGTTATCATCATCATCATCATCGCCGTCGTCCGTCGCCATTGTCGTAGTCGTCGTCATCATCATCATCACGATCACGAATCACAATCATCAATAAACTTAACACTCAGATGATGTTCAACCAGCAGATGACTGTCACTTGAGAAAACTCTACGATCTCTGTCACCTTGAGGCATCGTTTCATTATCACCATCGTCGTTTTAGCCGACATCAACCTCATCATCGTCGTCAACATCATCACATAAATGAGAACAGAGAATGGTCATAAGAAGGGCACACAGGTCAGTGAGGGAGAGAGCCCTGAGGTAGGTATAAGGAGACTCCTTCAGGCCCCTCTCCGTCAGGACCAGCAAGTTGATGGTGTTGAGCACGATGCCCTGGCTCAGATAATCGGGGTCAGCTTGAACTCCACGATCTCGGCCACCTTCAGAGATGGGAGGATAATGATAATAAGAAGAAAGAGAGGAGGATGAGGAAGAGGAGGAGAGGGACTTTGTCGTTAACTTCATCGAAATTATATCATTGGGTATGATTATACGTGCGACATCGTCTTTTTCGCTCCATCTTCATCAATAATCGTCACATAACTAACTGAAGGAACTACTATAAATATTATAAATAATTACTATCCGGCCATTGCCATCATTACCATCACACCATTTAACAACCCATCCAAAACAATTACTGTCGTCGTCGCAGACATCATCATTATCGTCGTCGTCGGCATCATCATTCATCTCATCATCATCATCATTCATCATCATCACTATCAAACATGACTTTTAGACCGATGCACATCTGATTGCCCATGACTGTCGTCAGTTTGAACTTCAGGATATCATTTGCCTTTTAATATCAGATTATCAATTATCATCATCATCATCATCGCCATCGTCGTCGTCCGTCACCTCATTATGGTCGACTTAAGTCTTTTTCTTTTTTCTCTCTCTCTTTTATATATATATATATTTTTTTTTTTGGTTATTTTTTTTTATCATTCGTAGGGGCTTTTACGCGTAAAATCGTTTTTGTTTTGTTAATGCGCCATGAAGGCTGTCACTGACCGTTTTTAGTGGTCAACCTTACTGATCCGATTTACCTTTATATCAGAACTCACCTCAGGTGATTATGGCCAACAGTGATAACACCCCTTGGAAATGGGGAAAGGGTGCTATCTAAGTCTACAACAGACACCACCAAGAACAACAATAATGTCAAGATGGAACAAGAAGAAGGCCGGTTTAATGTGGCACATCACTTATTTAATTCTACACTGACAACCCTAGAGCAACAATCATGTTCAGATGATACAGGGAGAAGGCCAGTCTAATACTGTGCATCCCGAGCTAAAACCCGTTATCACTGAGTCATTGACACGTGAACCCGATGCTTGGTCGATCTGACACCAGCACCCTCTTTAATTTGTTGTTTTTCAAAGGAGACAAGAGAAAGCCTCAAGGCCGTCTGTGTTAATGGCTGTCGAGCTTCAGAAAACAATGTAAGAGACATAGGGTGGCTGAGGATGGGGGGGGGGGGGAGGGAGGGGAGAGAGAGAGAGAGAGAAAGAGAGAGAGACGGAGAGAGAGAGAGAGACAGACAGTCAGTCAGAGAAGGAGAGACAGAAACAGATAGATAGATAAATAGATAGATAAATAGACAGAGAGACAGAGAGAGAGAGAGAGAGAGAGAGAGAGCCAATATTCAATAGTAACCTTTTGTCCCATAGCAAAGAAGAACAAAACACAATCCCCATGGGAAAAAAGACAGTTTATGCGTGCGCGCGCACACACACACACCACACACACACAAACGAACAACTGAAAACAACTAGTACTGAGCAGCCGATAATGTAAGGGAAGTGTGCATGAAAACACTTGAATGTCTCAAAAACAAACAAACAAACAAAACAAAAAAGACCCAACAAAACAACATAAATACTGCTGCGATTTTCTATAAAAAAAAAATTGATACTGAATATAACTGTCAATCAACATCAAAGCAGTATAGCGTGATCCGCTTTGAAAATATATAAATGAAACATTACCAAATTAATACTACTTCAAGTCCAAGATGTCTATCAGCATCAGTCAGTCTATCTATCAGTATCGTTCAGTTAGAAAAAGAAACCTTCGTAATCGTTTCATGTGTATATGATGCGGTATTAAAATGTTACGCGGTGACTTAGTACACAGTATTCTTGACGGTTGACTGTACATGTATGTCACCATGTGCAGTGTCGGAGTGTGCGAGTGTTTGAGGGAAGTGTGTGAGGGAAGTGTGTGTGTGTCACTGTGTGTGTGTGCGTGTGTTGGCTAAAGATGTGTGAAAAAAATGTGTCTAGTTATGTTTAAAACGTCACGGTTAAATCCTACAGCGAAGACCGGAATTAAAAACAAAATCTTTGTAGCCTTACCAGTTGCCAGTCCCTCGGTCAGGCTTCCGCTAATTTTGACATCTGATCACACTAACTAACCGTAGTTCTTCACCTAACCCTCATCATTCGGGTTACCAAACCTCGTTGGTGAGTATTTGGGTTGGGCTAGGCTACTGTAACTGTTTAAAAATAGCTGAGGTATTACGGACGGTTTCACAACGCAACTATTGAACTAATTTAAATAAGCTGCTCTGAAGAGGTCTGTTTGAACTGTACAGCTTCACGACTGTCCAGCTTCAAGGCACATTCAAGACTCGCTTTTTTTGCTGTTGTAAATGTCTAGAATCAACATTATTTCTCGCGAGACATTGCCTTACGATAAATTGTCGTCTGCACGCCATTGATGTTAGGCCTGAAGTAAAGAACGATTCCTAGATCTTGATTTTCGAAAAAGAGAGGATTTGAGTGTCACACTAGTTGATTGCTGATGTGTTTAATAGCAGTTAGAAGATTATCGACCGATGTTTACAGCAAAGCTGTAATATTAAGTACATGTATAACTTTTAGGCTACATTTTTTGGTGCAGTTTAGATCTAGATCTAGATATTTTTTAGCTCTTCCAGGTTTCATGCATGATGAATACACGGCGGGACTACAACACTTCGGATAATATTTGAAAACATTCAGCCCTAACATTAATCTTGTAGAATAGAATACGAAAATAATTGGAGCTAATTTCACGCACTTATACGGGTGTTTTCGGTTCTGCTGGATGTAAGAGACGTAAGACACCCTTACCTACTCACTTTGACCAGTCCTTCCCCACAAACATGCACAAAATATCCCTGAATGACTGGCGACCACAGCTCCAGCAGTCACCTGCACGCCATTTTGGTTGCTGATCACATGGGCACAACGTCATCACTAGTGGGGAGTTGTCTATAAATATGGCGTGCAGGTGACTGCTGGAGCTGTGGTCGCCAGTCATTCAGGGATATTTTGTGCATATTTGTGGGGAAGGACTGGTCAAAGTGAGTAGGTAAGGGTGTCTTACGTCTCTTTACATCCAGCAGAACCAAAAACACCCGTATAAGTGCGTGAAATTAGCTCCAATTATTTTCGTATTCTATTCTACAAGATTACCCATTAACCTTAGCCCTAGCCCTAACCATCACTATTTGAGTTGGAAAAAAAAAAGTTCTCACACACACACACATACACACACAAACAACAACAACAAAAGCCTGAGGTTTTCGGCTAAGACCGATTACATCGTGATCATGTCCCTGCGCAAAAACCGCGAGAGAGCTTATTAGGTCTAGATCTAGAAACTGAAAAGCAAGGAGCAGGTCGAAAGTAAAACTTCATTAATGATTACATTGTGTCAGAAAGTAGCGAAATAAACTGATAGACCTCGTGGAACACACACACAAAGTGACAAACACACACACACACACACACACACCACACACACACACACACACCACACACACACACTGGTGCTGAATTTCGGCCAAACACTGGAAGACGGTTGCTAGTCAAGTACGGAAATGGCCTTCAAAAATTTCAAGAAAGTAAAGTGTTCGTCAGTTTATTTTAGTGTATGTTAGACGGACAGTCTAGAAATAACTAGATGTATTCAGTTTCACAGCAACAAAATTGACTGAGTGGGCGTGGGAGGACATTAAAAACATCTTTTCGCGGAGTAATCACAAGAACTAAACTAGTGTCCCCAGTCTAAATTCATCCGAGTAGTGATCATCAGTGACGAAAGTAGGTAGATTGTGTCGTTGAAACAGATGCAATTTAGGCCTCAACCTGTAGAAGAGCCCAAATTCTATTGACCAGAGTGAGAATACATACATCTAGACATCTAGATCTATTGTCAATTAACAAAATTTGTGGTGGTAAACCGAGTGGTCATTGATAAACTGGATACAAACTCAACTCTCGTGATGAATTGTTCAAAAGATGTGTAACATAGATGGATGAATTTCACGCCAGACTTCGTCGGAAAAGCTGTGTAGGCTAAATGTCCACACACCCCACCCATGCAGCCAAGTGGGCATCAGGCCCAGACGACATCTTCGCAGGTACACAGGTAAGACTGTTATTGTGTTAACTCATCGTATTTTCTGTACAATCTTGTTTAAGTTCTACAATATGATGTATAAATATATGGTAAAGTAAGCGCATACACACGTATGCACACATGCACACCACACACACACCACGCGCGCACACACACACACTCACTCACACACACCCACGCACGCACGCACGCACACGCACGCACACACACGCACACACGCACATACATAACACGTGGTAAAATATTGTGCTTAAAAACAACAACAAAAAACGATAAAAACGCATGTGTACCCGTATGCTTGCTGTATGTGTGTATATGTCTGCGCATCTGCACCAGCTCACCTAGTTGTGCAAGTTCATAGTGTCGTTCCTTTCCCTTGAACTGTTTCCATATTACACATTTAGCAACTGCAGCTACACGTACTTTTGACTGAAAAATTCTAATTACAAACATTATTCTACGTCTCAGTTGACATGCTCGGGGAAAAAGGCATTATCCCACTTCTTCCCCACCACCACTCGCTCACCGTTCCTCTCACCCAGCCCTTCTTGCATCTGTTTGCCCTGTCAGACCCCATCCGCACCATGCAACTGTAATATTCCAAATTCCTCTACAG
>JAPXFY010000014.1:32710700-32718200 GCA_030674185.1 Monoplex corrugatus | reverse complement strand
CGGTTGTGTAGCTTTTGTGCGGCTGGTTCGTGTCTGTGGACTTGATAATGTGACTGATTTTTTTGAATGAGAATCATCATGGTATGTAGCTGCATGTATCTATTGGTTGGTTTTCGGGAGGATGGAAGGGATGGACTGAGAGGTGTTGTGTTGCCATGGTGGGGTGTGGGAGTATTGCTCTGGTGGAATGGCGGGGGTGGGGTACTATGTGGTCAGGATGTTAGAATTTTTGGCGGTTTCTGTTAATTGGAAACTTACATGGGACTGAGTACTGGTTTAGAGACCTGTTTCAACTCAAATGGAACATATCTTTTTGGTTATGAATAGAGAGCTTGGATCATAGTTCTCTGTGGAAAGGAGTGGAATCTTTATGTTGCGTGAAGACTCAAAATTTCGTTGGCACAAATGTGTAAACGGACCCTCTTTCCATAAGCTGATACAGAAGTTATCTTGGACTAGGTTGGAGGTGTTTGTGGCCAGTTCTGAGGGGCTTCATGGGGCTCTAAAGATAGGCAAAGTTTGTTTTAGTCATCCGTTGATATAAGCATATACATTAGTAAATAGAATACCTCAGTTAGATAGATCATGAAGACCTTGCCAGCGCGTTGGCTTTACGTTCAGGCATACGGTTTATTCTATGATAATTCTGGATTATTTTACATCACATATTATTTGCAGTGTAAGCGCATATGGAACTTATTCCGAGCGCGGTGATACCATTTTGTGAAAACTTTACCTAAAACTTAAACATTTGGCTTACGCTACCTAATCAACAAGGTCCTTTACATGCGTATTTTGTGTATCTCTGTTTCTCTCAGTATTATTTATTTACCTATGATATACACATGGATGCTGGTATGTATGGTGATATATGCTGGATGCTGGTGAACACATATGTGGGAGTCAAAGGGTTAATATGTTGTAAAAATCATGCCTTCGATAAGGCATATTTATATTTAGCCTTTTCCTCCGCTAAAGATATTGCACCTAGTAAGTGGACCACGAGTTCTTTTCTCCTCTAACCATCATTATCATCATTCCCTAATCAACATTTGGTGTGCATGTGCGTGTGTGTGTGTGTTGTGCGCGCGCGCGCGCCCGTGTGCGTTGTGCGTGTACTGCTCTTACGCGAGGCTGATACAGACGAGATTTCAGTATAGATAGGGAAGAGCGTGTTCAGGGTGATCATATGTTGGAAAACAGCGGTGTGTATAAAAAAAAGAAAGAATAAAGATTTTTGGTAGTGGGGAGGTGGTGGTGGAGCGGGAATATGACAATTGAGACAGTATTTGGACACGGAGGTTTCAAACAATGGAGAGCACAGTCACACTCCCTGACCCCAGAACTCACCTCCACAGTCTCCTTCCTTTCAATTTCATGTCGCATACCCTTCATAACATGGCTATTATTTAAAGCAGCCCCGTCCCCTCTGTTGTGCATTAGCAGCAGTACGGAAAAAACAAGAATGAGAAAGAGTTCTCTCTCTCTCCCTCCCCCCTCTGTCACACACACACACACACACACAGACTGAATTGCCGTGTTTCAAAAGAACTTTCACACACCAAAACATAGGTTGGGTGGGTGTAAGTTCGATGAAGATGGAGGCACAGTTATTCGCCTGTTGTCACATATAGCCTACAGTTTGAGTAATGATTATCTGTAAAACTGCTGGATTATACTAGAGAGAGAGAGAGAGAGAGAGAGAGAGAGAGAGTTTCTGTTTCAAAGAACTTTCACACATCAGGAAAAGGGGCGTCATTACGAGACAGCTAGATAGACATTTACGTGATTTGACACAGTTTGTGTCAGCATAAAACTAGTCCTCGTCTTTGCCCATTGATGTCGTACAAAACACGTTCCCATGTCTCAGTAAAAGACAGGTAAAGGTGATCATGCATCCCTGTTGTAATGGAACAAATCTGAAGAGACCTCATGATTCGAGGAGGGGGAGTGGGTGGCAGCGTTATGAGGGCTATTCCCATTTTTTCATCCTAGCTGCTGCATCTTTCCAAACACTAAACAGGATTAGGTGCTCGCTCACAAATGGGCGAACTTTAAACCATGTGCACACAATTTTTTCTCGAACTTGATTGGAACTTGTGCAGTGAGACTGGGAAGGCAGAGCACTACCTCTGCCTTCGATGTCTTTATGTAATAATGCCCATCACAAACTGCTCAATGTCTGTATGTGATAATGCCCATCACAAACTGCTCGATGTCTGTATGTGATAATGCCCATCACAGACTGCTTGATGTTTGTATGTGATAATGCCCATTACAGACTGCTCGATGTCTGTATGTGATAATGCCCATCACAAACTGGTCGATGTCTGTATTTGATAATGCCCATCACAGACTGCTCGGTAGCCGATGTCTGTATGTGATAATGCCCATCACAAACTGCTCGATGTCTGTATGTGATAATGCCCATCACAAACTGCTCGATGTCTTTGTGTGATAACGCCCCTCACAAACTGCTCAGTGTCTTTATTTGATAATGCCCATCACAAACTGCTCGATGTCTGTATGTGATAATGCCCATCACAGACTGCTCAATGTCTTTCCATCACAATCTGGTCAATGTTTTTATATGATAATGCCCATCACAATCTGTTCAATGTCTCTATGTGATAATGCCCATCACAATTTGCTCAATGTCTTTATATGATAATGCCCATCACAAACTGCTCAATGTCTTTATGTGATAATGCCCATCACAAACTGCTCAATGTCTTTATGTGATAATGCCCATGACAAACTGCTCGATGTCTGTATGTGATAATGCCCATCACAAACTGGTCGATGTCTGTATTTGATAATGCCCATCACAAACTGCTCGATGTCTGTACATGTATGTGATAATGCCCATCACAAACTGCTTGATGTTTGTATGTGATAATGCCCATCTTGAAGCTTTAAATACATTTTAGCTTAAGCAATTAAAATAAGAAATATACCCAAACATGAGCACTTCAACAAAATAATCGCTGATTGTTATCAGAATCTAATAGTACCACTCGTTCCAAACCAAGTCCTCCCCACTTCTTACTACCGCTCAGGAAGACATGGGCATTCCATTTGGTCCCTTTTTTATCCACTGGACGAGGCGGCAGGGAAGTTTTTAGTCCTGTTTTTATTATCCGTTGTTTGGTGTTTGTGGTCTGTTTGTGACCGTGCGTTCGCGCTTGACAAGGGCCGGTTGGCCGAAAATTTGCGCTTGTTTTGTTAAATACGCTCTTACATTGGTTTTCTTGTTCTTCTGGTTCCAGTACCACTCGTGTTTAAATGAGAAGACGCATTACATGTATATATGTGGTGCCATACTTTTGATGCGTCAGTTTGAAATACAGATAGAATATATCCTATCCTAAATATGATCAGCTTGTACTAATATATATATATACATTTTTTTTTTTGGAATAAACATATACATGCAAACACAAAAGCGCATACGAATCCCGTCTTCTAGTTGTTGCCACGCACGTACAAAGACAGATTGCATCTAGACAAAGACACATGAACGCAGACATGCACACTCATGCAAGTATGTATGTTCGCAAATTTTCGCACATATGCATGTGCGCATGCACACGTACACACACATATCTTTTCACACGTATCTCTTTTTAGAGAAGTAACCGGAAACAGCAAAGTGCGGCAGCAAACACAACGTAAAATTTGACATCGTTCAAATCTTTCACATGTTCATCATACAAGGACATGTATATATTGCAATTAAGCATATTCATCAAAAGAAACAAACAAACAGACGTGTCATTAAGACACCAGGTTTATCATCAGATTTGATTATGAGACAGAGCAGCTGTTCAGTGATATATTACATGTAATTTGGTTGATACTTCAAGGCGTGTAGGTCATACACAATGATTACGTTTTTGTTGAGTAATAATTTTTGCTTCTTCGTAATTCATATGCAGGTTGGCACGCGCATTCACACACGCGCACTTACGTACACAGACATGCATGCCTATTGACACACTCTCACTCGTGCGCACATATATGTAATGTATATGTTTTTTAGCAGGTTCTTTCTTGCTCTTACAATTTCTAAGAGAAAACCCTTCTTTTCGCTTGGACTTCCATCCGTTCTTCCTTCCCCCATGTTCTCTACTCTCTGTATTTCTGTAGTACATACCCAAAATTTCGACATCGGATGAGTGATCAGTTGACCATTTTGTCCATCTTCAAGGCTGATACAACAATATTTTAACAAAACAACATTTTGCGTTTTGAAACGTTTTCGAAAAAACCAATGGCGTGTTATTATATGTCATTTATCAAATCCATATGGAAATGTTTAACAAGAAGAAGGTTCAGTTTGTTCCATTATCATTATCAAGTGTCATGCGTGTCAGTATTTTGCTAGATCGGCTAAAAAGTGTGCTTTACTATCATTCAGTCAGGACACGTATAAATCAGAAATTCATGTCATATTTTTGCCTCAATGTAAAAATCTAAGAGAAATAAGAATTGCAATATTACAAAATGGTCAGCAACTAACTTTCAATTGGCAGTGCTATTTTCACACGTGAAAAAAAATCGAACGTATAAGCAAAACATTCCAGGTACGGGCAAGTTGTGGGATACATATATATCCATTGTAGGTATACATAAAATAATCTCCACCGTCACCACGCACACATGTACATCACATCACACATTACGGACGTATGACTCACCTGTGTGGCAGTTCGCATGGACGGTGACATGACGGATATATTGCTGTCGAAGTCTGATGCGTTGGTAGTGACGTCATCAGGTGAAAGTGACGCCACTTCAGGGTAGTCGTGTCCCGTTCCCGTCACCAACAAGTGTTCTGTGAGTGACGTCAGATTTAGTTCTGACGGCTGGGAGATGTTTCTGGTCCACATCGTGAAAGCGTGTCCCACTCACAAGTGTCTTTCCCACGGTAGATTTGAACTCCGGTACTCAGGCAGTAGTATTTCTGATTTTCACCACTGTGCTGCTGTTGTTCACATTCTTGGCACGTCTAAACTTCTGGATGAGACTTGCTCGTTTTCTGCATCTCTTGTAATCGGTTTTACAGATATGCCCGAAATGGTCCTGAACTAAGTCAAAAAAATGGCCTATGCTGGGTTAAGAACATTCTGTTTTAGTATAGGCCCCTAAGAATAGTCTGTACTTGTCCAGAAATGGTCTGCAGTGAACCAAGAACGATCTGCACTGATTCGAAATGGTTCTGTTCTAAACCAAAACTTTTCAGTATAGTTGAAAGATCATATCCCTTGAATAAATGTTGAACAATCGTTTGTATTCCGCACGTTGTGTTGATCAGTGAATAGAAACGCATCCAAGACCCATTGCAACACTAAAAATGGTGTATGCCACAGTTAATTAGCACACAGATTTTTTTTAAACTTCATGCAGACACCACATTTGAGGGACGATGCCATAGTCCCAACATACAAAAAAGAGAAGGATTGAAAACTAACCAACATCAGTAACAGCAACAGCAAAACCAACGACGAAAAAAACAAAATCCCAACAAAAATAAAAGCAAAAACAAAACACAGCAACACGTATAATAAATCTAATGACAAAACCAGAAAGTCAAAATCAAAAACAAAAAAATATGAAAATCACAACCTTGGTTCAGAATATCTAAAACGTTGCTGTTTAAAACATTCGAAATACTTTTGTGCACGGAAAGGAACATAGATATGCCGTCTTTATTTTGGTTTCATTGCATTCTAGTTGAAGAAAAAGACAACAATTTTAAACACATAACGAATTTCGACCATCGAAAGGCTGTCTTCTGTAGGAATTACCCTTGGTATATACTGCCTGTTGAAACCCATAGCAGAGACTGTCATGTCCATATCAGTCTAAGAACAGGTGTGCATCAAGCAGTTGCATTATCAGTGGCGTCAGCAATACCTGCAGTCTTGTAGCATTATTTTACTGCGCTTATGGCAGTTAACGTCTTTGACTATCGTCGTTTGACACTGACAAACCAGGTATTATAACTCACGGGATACGTTTTCCGGTGTAGAATGCGTTTTTGAACGTTTTGGTAGAGTAGAAAGTTACCAGAAAATTTTGATGTTCATGAATGAAGGGCAAGTCACGCACAAACTCATAAATGTCCGTACTGAAAACTGTATTTCACTTCTATCCACTTCGCAGAACGGACCAACGACAGTGTACATGTAGACAGAATCCTGCACTTTGACGCAAGTTATTTCAATCGCCCACTGTGGCAGTGGCATTACTTTGCATTGATCTTAGGAATTATGAAAACCTTAAAAGATTGTTTCATAAGTGAAAGCTTGTTTTGGTGGACCTGAACTTTCTGCTGTTTTAGTTGACGATGTCCGTAAAGTTTGTGACCCATGTAACACGTTCTGTGCAAGTTTATACAATTACAGTTCGTTTTACGGAATTGTGTAGGCTATAGGTTGGCTTTTGGCATATTTGGCATCTCTGCACAAGTTCGTGATCTGTTAAAAAGTCTGGTATATTTATATTTATTTCACTTTCAGAGAGATTGCCACAATTTCTGTAAATTAAACACTGACGGCAGTAAATTTTCCATTACTTTTCATACAAAACATTAAACATGGTACAGCTTAGCAGGTTAAGCGTTCCAACAAGGACATCTTCAGCACCTCGAAATAGCAATTGGTCAGTCACTATCATATGACCTTGTCATGGTGACCGACACGGCGATTGGTCGGTCACAATCACGTGACCTTGTCGGACTGCTAGGGAGAGAGCATTGTTAGCTTGACGAGTGAAGACAACGTGCTGCATATTAAAGTACAGCAACCAGTGACCTCGTTGTTTACAGCTCGACATTTTGACGTATACATAAATATGTAAATAGGAATGTAATACATCACCGCATTGTCATGTTTAAACAAACAAACAAACAAACATTGCTTTACCGTTTATAATAGAAGTGATTGTCTGTTCGTTTGCACGTGTGTGTGTGTGTGTGTGTGTGTGTGTGTGTGAACGGACGTAGATACGTCTATACGCGCGCGTGCACACACACACACACACACACACACACACACACACCAACACACACACACATATATATACATATATATATACATATATATATATATACATACATATATATATATAGATAGATAGATATATTTATATACATATATATGTATATTGTTTATAGACGATTATCATCATCATCATGCGCCCTCCCGCATGGCGTTGACGATCATGGCCCTCCACACGAATCTATCCTTTGTCGCTACAAGTACATCTCCCGCCCTCTCTGTCCTGAGCCACTCTGCAAGTCCGTCCAATATTTTTTACATGGGTCGACCTGGTGCTCTTTTCCCTCCAATTTTCCTATTGTGACTAGGTGCTCTAATTTCTCTTGCCTCATAAAATGTCCTATATATATATTACATATACATTCACATACAATTCCACAAATATATATATATGTATATGTATATATATATATATATATATATATATATATATAAT
>JAPXFY010000014.1:32533200-32705700 GCA_030674185.1 Monoplex corrugatus | reverse complement strand
CTCATCACAAATCAGCCCGAGTGTCTCGTACTTTCTGAGTATACGCAAAACCGTATATGCACTGGCAAGAAATTGAGATGGAAAGGACCAGGTGGGAGTGGTAGAGACAAGACGTATGACAAATGGTGACAATATCCAAATGATTGGATCATTAAGATGGGCAGCGAACAAGCCTGATTTTTACTGTGGACTGAGATTTAACTCGAGACATGAAATATTGAGTCCGAAGCTTTATCAAGTAGCCAGACAATCCACACACGAAAGCATTTCTTACAGCGAGATTACCAGAAGTCAGTGCACATATGTGAAAGAACACAAATTGCATATTGAGCATATGGAATTTGACACTATCTTTGCTGAATGAGAGACTGAATTGCACATACAGTGATACAGCGTTAAAAATGCTGTCTACGCATGTGATGCAGAAATGGCTTTTAATATGTGGAAACAAACAGGATCGTGGATTTTTTTGTTTTTTTACGCTTTTATTAGCATTTTAGACGGAAAGAATTATTAAGTAAAGATAAGAGTGATGTGATCTCTCCAAACTAGTGATAGATTTCATTTCTATTGCATGTTCAAGCACAGTTTCTGTAAGTAATGAAGATGATGATAACGTAATGATGATGATGATAAATGGCTCCATCCGTCTGATAGGACAGCGGATGTGTCCGGTTAAGGACTCATTTAGTTAGATGTGGAAAAGCATCGACATTGGCTAAACAGGCCGATTCTAGAGTGGCAGTCCTTGGCACAGCTGTCGCACTTGAAGGCTGATTGTTGTGGCTGGGTGGTCGCTGCCGCAGCTATCCTTCTGTCTCTTCTATTCAGCCGCTGTCGCGTTTGTTTCTTCTCTGATGGTGATGCCTCCACGTACAACTCGTTGCAAGGTACAACGATTTGTAGCTGTCGCTTCTCAGGTGTCCATACATATATCAGCAGACTTCAGGTCATGTGTGCAAACGTCTCTATACCGCAGAAGTGGGCGCCTTGTGGGCCAGGATCCTGCAGTGATCTCTACGTACAGGACATCTTTTGAGATGCGGCCATCCTGCATGCGGCGGATAAGGTCAAGCCAGCACAGACATTGTATGAAGAGAAAGAGAGACAGGGGGGGGGGGGGGAGAGATGGAAAGAGAGAAAGAAAGAAAGAGAGAGAGAGAGAGAGAGAGAGAGAGAGAGAGAGAGAGAGAGAGAGAGAGTAATTTTCAAACGGTAGAAGTTATTAGCTAAAAGCCATTTTCAAACTTGCCATTGCTAATCTATTTTTCTGCTTAAAATTAAAAACATTGCCAAATAAACTGAAAAGAAACATACGTTGTCTGTAAGATATCGCATTATTTTTTTACGGCTTTGTTTCCCTGTTGTTAGGATTTTTTTTGTCCTGTCTAACTGAATTCGAATGTGAACTTTTGACTCTACCATAAAGAAGACATTCTGGTTGAAATTGAAATTCCACAACGTAGCCAAGAATAATCTTTGTCTGTCTTTCCTACTTTCATTAAATTATTTTTTCCTTCCTCCCGGAATGGTTTATGGTACTTGCTTTGCATTTAATTTGCATTCGTTTTTATTTATTTATTTATTTGTAGTTCGGTTTGAAGTGGTTTTGCTGTTCTTTTGTAGTACTACTAGTAGAGTTGTTGCTTTGTTTCATTCTTTTCATTTCTTCTAAATCTACCGTTAAAAAAAAGTAGAATATTTTATATCAGCCGGAAGGGTGTGTGTGTGGTGTGTGTGTGTGTGTGTGTGTTGTGTGTGTGTGTGTGTGTGTGTGTGTGTGTGTGTGTGTGTGTGTGTGTGTGAGGAGGAGAGAGAGAGAGAGAGAGTGTGTGTGTGTGTGTGTGTGTGTTTTGAATTAGATTCTTTGTTAAGACTTATCAGTTTACAGTTTCTCATTCGAGCATTGCATTTTTACAGTTTTAAGCATGTTTCTCGGTTTTCATTGAAGACGTTTTGTATATTTCCATGTTAAAGTTATACGTATTTTTGAAATGTCAGTACACGTTAAAATGATGATGATGATGATGATGATGTGCGTGTGTGTGTGTGTGTGTGTGTGTGTGTGTGTGTGTGTGTGTGTGTGTGTGTGTGTGTGTGTGTGTGTGTGTGTGTGTGTGTGTGACCAAAACGTGTCAGCAAGAATTATTCAGGTGTTTCTGAACGGATTTTTACCAGAATTTGATCAGGGTTGCTGACCATTAAGAGAGTCGCAAAAGTATAAGTTTGAATGATAAGATGCCCAAGTCAAGGTCAAATGCGCCAAAAAGTTCCTAAATCAGCAATATTTGAGAAAGATATGTGAAAAGCTCTTTCTAAGAAACTTCTGACAATGTCTTCAATACGTTTATACTATTGGGACAGTCTGTCATTGTCCTCTATGCATATCAAATTTTATTTCATCTGAAGCGTCTTCAAGGTTACAGGACTGTTAGTGTAAATCATCTGTATCTCTGTGATTACACCGAAACAAAAATTTTCAAATTTTCAAGGAATTGACTTTCTATATGAGGTTTTCGCGTGCAACGTTCGGCGTCACCATAGAATAATGGAAGTGTGTGGTATTGAATATCTACTTCCGACAGAAAGACTGAACTTTAACAACAAAGTCATCAATACGTTTTGATGGAAAAAGTTGGGTAATACAGTCCCAAACAACTTTTGTTCTTACACGTGTAACGGAAAGGTCTTTCTAGAGTTTTCAATGAATTTATTTGATATTGATAAAAAAAAAATTACCCCCCTTTCCCTCGCTCTGGGTCTCGTTCCTGAAGACGTGGTAGGCCTAACAGTGAGTGACGTAAACAATAATTTACACATGTATAAATATGATGGTTGTCTTTTATGTTTATTCGGAAGTGGAACGACGATGCACAAGATGATGTTGTTTTGAGGATTTATCATGCTGGTGTGAGATCTGTAGATTTTTATGAAAAAATTTCTATCAAGCGACATTGTTTTGTTGATTTTTCCCTGATGAGATTGAATATGGTCTCACTTCGGCAAACTGAGGCTTACGGATTCTTTACTGCAGCAGATAGATCCAGATATCTACTTGCCTTTTGACTGAATTATTGAAAGTTGATGGAGATCTTTTACAGCTGGGAGGCTATATTATTATATAAACCATCTAATGTTCACATACCCTGACTTAGTTTTATTAAAAACAATCCGAATGACATTGGAATGAATCATGGATGAAACCAACATCAGCCTTTAATAAACACACATTGAAGTATGCAATGAAAAACAAATAGAATAGATCCGTTTCTGGAATTAAAACAAAACAAAACAAAACAAAACAAAACATAAACAATAGAAACACAAAACAAAACAAAAAAAACCACCACAACCCCTATACACACACACAAATCCTGAATAACAAACACATCAAGATTACTTTTCTATAGTAAAGTTACAACTGGCTACCGTTTGGAACTTTATTTAATAGACATTAACAAATCTGTCTACAGAAAAGCATTATGCAGATTTCAATGTCAGTTTCAGTTTCAATTTCTCAAGATGACGTTTCCGCGCTCAGAATGAATTCCATATGCACTAACGTCACATGTGCCATGTGATGGAGAAGATCCAGAATGATCACGGCACGAGCCTTGAGCCTGCACATAAACTCATGAGGTGGCCAGGTCCTTAGGTCCTACCTAGACAATTCTATAACTCTGGGATCGTAGAGGAGTGAGGTGGCAGAGACCTCAACTTTTCACGGGGCCAGCTCCACGAGGGAAGCGCCCATCCCCTCTCCCTCGCTTCAAATTCATATTCATATTCACGTTTTTTAACCAAGACTTGAGAAAGGCAAGAAGCTAATTGGTCTTCAAGGGGTGGGACATGGGAAATCAACCTATCTCTCCAATGCTTTTTACCAAGGCAGCCGGGAATGCCCTGCTCTTAACGATTTTCAACTGACGTGGGTCTTTAGCGTGCGTAGCCAGAAGGCACATGGGTCCGACTTGTTTTTCGCCCCATCCCGAAGGACTAGACGTTCAGTTCGATTTTCCGGTCAAACTGAGGAGAAAATCGAGACCTCTATGGGGAGCGAACCCTGGAACCTCGAGGTTATTTGTATGCAGACTTCGAATCGGTGCACGCAACTTATACATCCAAGTAGGCAAAATAATAAACATTAATGAAAAGATAGAAAATGTACAGTTTGTGGTTTGGTTGAAGTGAACTTCTCTGACAGGTAATTATATTAGACACGAAACAAAAAGATTGAAACTGATAAAAAAGATACTTTAGGAAGATATTTGCAAATACTTGTCGCAGAATAAGTCTACGGGCGCTTGCATCTGGGAAAACGAAAGAGTTTTAGTTGCTCACACATTTACATTCCTCTTGATGATGATGATAATGATGCTGAATGATGATAATGATGATGATGATGATAACGTGAAATCAGTCATTGTTGGAATCATTTTAGTAATAATTATGTTCTGAGTGTTGAGTTCAGAGTTCTCATACACTTAGATTTCCAGGGTCTGTAACTGCACTTTAGTGGAAATCTGCAACGTCGTGAGCTTTGGAGTTGACAAAGTGATTGCACGGAATTGAGAGAGAGAGAGAGAGAGAGAGAGAGAGAGAGAGAGAGGGAGAGAGAGGCGCGCGAGCGCAAATTCTGTATCAAAATTATTTCCGGTCACGCGAAATGACTACACATTTTTATCATTATAGGTGTCAGAACTCAAAAAGTCGCCATCATCCTAATGTCATGTTATATTGTTCCCTGCCCCTCTTCCTTCTCTCCCTTGCCAACTCCCGCTGTTTTCGTGGTCTCCCTTTTTTTTTTTATATAAATGAGATTATTTCATATCAGATAGTGTCTTAGGTGTATGTGTGTGGACAAATACGTGTTAGCATGATTTTCTCATATGTTTCTAGATGGATCTTTACCAGATTTAAGTTAAAGATATGCACCTTTAGGACTCGCAAATGCGTAAGCTTGGAAGTCATGATTTCAAGATCAAGGTCACACGCATAAAAAAGAGCCTAAGATCGGCACTTTGGGGGGTAAGCCGTGTAAACAGCACTTTGTTAGGAACGTCTGACTACACTTACATTCAGTTTCACTCATGTGACAATGTGTCATTGTCTTTACTTACCTTACGTTATATTTCATCTGGCATTTCTTCAAGGTCACAGTGACCTTCAGGAGTACAACAAAAAGATTTTCAGAATGGCTTAACCTTCTTGTTCAAATGTTGGCATATAGTAGCGATGTCCTCTTATTCCTTTGAGCACAATTGAAAAATATAAAACTCAACCCACTTTATGCCATCATTTCTCATCACCATCAGGTCTGGTTTGTGTTCAGAGATATAGGCCTATTATGTTTGTTTGTTTATTTTTAATTTATCACCCTCTGTCATTTGCATCACGTCGAGTCTGTGATAAGAATTGTAGTGTTTTTCCACATTTGGGTCACATATGAGAACCAGTTACGAATCTCAAATGCGTATGTTTCTCTCCAGAAAGAATACTGTCCTAAAAGGCTTAAACCGTGTATGAAAGTTTATCTTTTCTTGTCGACTGATCTGTACCAGACTTTTGTTGATTTTTACATCTGGTGCATGGAAAGTAACAAATATAGAAGTGCATTCGCATATTACAAATGTACGTGTGTGTTATGTGTGCGTGAAATCACTTATATACACACACATACATATATATATATATATATATATATATATATATATATATATATAATATAATATATATATATATATATATGTGTGTGTGTGTGTGTGTGTGTGTGTGTGTGTGTGTGTGTGTGTGTGTTATGTGTGTGTGTGTGTGTGTGTGTGTAAAATCACTTCAAAAAGCATAAGATATGTAAATACATAACACTATAATTACATACATATCTCTGTGTAAAATCCCCTTCCATGTTACATAATGAAATTGAGTCCCTCTTTGATTACTACACTCTGAGATCAGGAAAGCTTGTCATTCTTGGCGATGTCAGTGTACACTTTGATAATAAAAATGACTGGGAAACCGAGCGCTTGTGTTTCTCTCTGTCCAGCCATTCTCTCTCTCAGCTTGTGGCCCAGCCCACACATATTAAAGGCCCTATTATTGACTGGCTGATCGTAACACATATGAAATCGTTACATCAGCCTCAATCCTAGACCAACATTCTGCAGACCACCATGCTGTGTTATTTTCACCTTATTTGTCTAAACATGTACGCCGGAAGCGAATTGTTACCCGTCTCAAATTGAAGTTTGTCGACCTTATTAACGCCTACACACTTCTGAAAAGACTGAGCTGAACTCTCTAGCTCTCAGATCTGGGATTTCACTGATCCTGCTACTTTGTACACTTCGATTCCCGCCGTTTGCTTGACAAACATGCCCTTCCCTCGACCCGTGTTCTGCCTGATCGTTCATGTGCACCTTGGACTTGCCTCAGTTACGCAAAACAAAGCGAGAATGTCGAAAGGCCTAGCGCCAGTGGCGGGTCTTCTAAACTAGAAGTACACTGTCATCTTTATCAGTCTATGCGAAATAAGGTAACGAGTTGCTCTCTGAAGCGAAAACTGATTACTTTTCCTCACAAATTATGAAGCCAAATACAAAAATCTGTTCTCCGCCATGTCTGATTTACTTGCCACTGACAAATCAAATGTTAGTCCAGATGATCTTCCCTCTGCCTTTTCCACATTTTTCTCCGCGAAGATTTCTAACTTGCGTAACAAACTTGATTCAACTCCCTTCCACCCAACACTTCCAGACCCTCCATTTACTGATACTCCTGTCCTCTCTCTCCATCCAGTATCTGAGACTGAGATGTTCATGATCCTCAAAGAAATATATTTCAAATTTTGCGAACTTTTTTTCTAAGACCTACAAAATCTTCTGAATATAATAGAAATAGAAAGTAGAAATAAAGGGCTAGAACTGACTAGCAATAAAAACAAGTCATGGTAATCAGTAAAAGAAAAAAAATCCCATCATGTAAAATGACAGCAAATGGCTCAACTTTGAGACAAATTGATAAGTTTAATATCCCGGAACAGTCGTCTCGCCAGACAGCAGATGTAAATTAGAAATATACAGCAGAATTAGCCAAGCTAAAACAGCATTCAGAAAATGAAAAGCGTTCTTATTAACAAATGCCTATCAATTAACATCAGGAAGAGAGTTCTTCAGTGTTGTATAAAACCAATACAAACTCGAAGCCTCGGCAAGCAGCATGCAAAGTCAGAACAAGATTGAGGCAGCTGAAATGTGGTTTCTGCAAAGAATGTTGAGTTCCACGGACAGCAAAGAAAACAAACGAAACAGTCTTGAAAGAAGCAAATACAAAAGAACATTAATAAAGATGATTAAAAAAAGACAAGCATCATTTATGACATTTTATGAGGCAAGAGAAATTTAAGCGCTTAGTCACAACAGGAAAGCTACACGGAAAAAGAGCACCAGATAGACCCATGAGAAAATATTAGACAGTTTTGCAGAGTGGAAGAGGACAAAAAGGGTAGGAAATATACTTGCAGCAACAAGAGAGATTAGTGTGGAGGGCCATGATCGCCAACATTACTGTGTTTCACTTATAACTTTACAAATATTACTTATACATGCTGTAATGCAGTCAGAATGGACAGGAAAGCTAGACTATATTCATTCACGAGCAGATTTGTATTGTTACAGTGATCAACAATATCAGTGTCTGTAGTAAAATACACAGATGTGCGTGCGTAGTAAAAGGGAAAAGGGAAAATAAAGCACGCATTTTGTTGACAAACATTTCAGTAATGGACATAAGTACGTATTTCATAATTAAGTTTTTAAATTTTTTATTGACATTATAATTATAAATCATTTTTGTTTAACGCTATTTTCATTTGGATTCACTGCAGATTACGCATGTGCAACGTTTTAGTAAAGCATGTAGAACTCGAGCTGTTATGTGAGCTGACCATACTCTGCTATGTTGCTGCACAGTCTGCATCTTCCGAGTGCGTACAGGGTGGGTGTTTTCATGTTTCCGTTAGACAGCCGCTATCTTGACTCACAGAATCTTTAACATGCAAATGTCGATATTCTGCATGGGTATACACACGAAAGGGGTTTAGACAATGGCATATGGGCACACTTTTGATCCGAGAGATCGGAAAAATCTCCACCCTTTACCTACCAGGTGGAGGTGTTTAGGTGGATGGAACCTTCCGATTGGAATGATAGTGGATGTTTCAAATATTTTGCTAAATCATTCCAACAGCTCTGCCAGAATGTGCAAAACTTGATCTTTTGAAGATTCAGTATTGCTTTGGCGACACCAGAGGATCTTTTTTGGACTTTGATTCATGTTCTTCTCTCAGAATGTTTTGCTTTAGATTTGACGGGGTTTTATTGTAAATCATTTTATGCGTAAAGATATATTTGTTAAATCTGAGACGATAAGCCATTGAGATAGGACAGGTAAAGTATTTTGTTTCCTGTATGTTACTTGTAAAGCACCCTGTAGAATATTCAAGGCATGCTTATACACATATTTAGTTTTGTTCATATGAACTTGTGCACAGTGATCTCATACATTTGAACCATAATTAATTTTAGACGTGAACATGTAAAAACAAATGACGAACTTTGGGACTACTAACATGGTCGGCGAGATAACAAAAATCACAAGTCTAGTGGTAGGTTTAGAAAGACAGTTGCTGCGAGCTTCCCATTTTAGTTGGTTATAAATTATAACATCAATATGCCGATACTCTGAAATATGGAATTCCGGCAGTAAAGCTAATGGAGGCTTTTGTTGGGTTGTTTCAGTCATGATTTTTTCCCAGGATTGAGTAAGATAGCATTGTCTGAGCAACGATTAAAAACTTCAAGCAAGCTTTTCGGCAATCTTTGACTGATGTGATTGACACTAGATCCATCAGTATAATGAGTTGAATCATCCGCAAACGTATCACATGTCACATCAGGACATGAGATACATAGTGGGAGATCATTGATAAAAATGTTAAAGTGTATCGGGCCTAGTACAGATCCTTGTGGGACACCTGTTTTCATAATCCGTTCTGAAAACAAACAAAAACAAACAAACAAACAAAACAAAACAAAACAAAAAACAAAAAGTCGCATTTGTTAGGACATTTTCTTTTGTTTCTTTCAGGTATCCTAAGGATTTGAAGAACATGGTAGCATTGGAACTAATTTGGTACACACAGAGCTTGTTAAGAAATAATACTAGGTCAACTAGAACAACAGCCTTCCCCCCCCCCCCCCCACCAGATCTAAGAATATTACGCCAGTAAGCTTTGAGCTGTTAATTGATGACACATAATCTGTCAGTGAAATAAGTGAGTGCCGTCTTTAACGAGTATTTTGGATGCAGTCCTGATTGATTCAAACAGCTAAATCAGGCTGGCTTAGATATTCCAATAGACCTTTATGTACATGCTTTTCTAATGGCCTAGCATTGATGATATTATTGAAACTGGTCTGTATTATAATCATGATTAGTTTATGTATTTAACTTTGAAAGTGAAATGACTTTTGCTGTTTTTAGCACTGAAGGAAAACAGTTTTTCTCAATGTTCAGATATAAGTCAGATGAGACAGTGTGTGGTAAAAATGATTTTATGACTTTGTCGCAACACTAACACAAACCTAATGACAACAGTTTTACAAGGAAAATTTGAGACCAAAAGAAATCCGGGCATACCACCCACCTCCTATGTGAACAACATCACCAACATCAGCGGTTTGAAAGTCCACGAAGTGGCACGGAAATGTTATGACTACAGTAAATGGAGAGTTGTGAAATCTGCTGCGGCGACTACCGTCGAACTCGATGATGCTAACGGCTGACGGGTGACAGGTGACAAGTGTTAAGTCCATCGGTTCAAGAAAAATTTGTTCCATAATCGGATATATATTTACCAAATCATTAAAAGTATCATTTCAAGAATACGAAGTGTGTCTTGACCACCAAGTCGGAACAGAATGACTTAAACTTCTATAAAGATTCACATTGACTTGTATTGTTTTGATTTCTGCAGTGGCTAAGAAATAATCACGACGAACAGAGAGAGAGAGTGAGTGTGTGTGTGTGTGTGTGTGTGTGTGTGTGTGTGTGTGTGTGTGTGTGTGTGTGTGTGTGTGTGTGTGAGAGAGAGAGAGATTTTATAAGTGAATCCATAGGTCTCGCTTCTTTTGTCTCCCCCTTCCCCTGTATACCTGTCTGCTCCTTACACACTCTCTTGTCTCACACGCACACGTACACACGTGCACGTACAATACACACAACTTGTTTAAATGCACCTACCGTGAATAAACGTTAAAACCAAAAGAAATAACGAACAAACACATAAAGTATGGCCGCAGCACATGCACGCGGAAAACGTAAACATAATTGAGCATCTAAAGAACAGATGTTTTTACAGAGAGAAACTATAAGTTTATGTGGAGTAACAGTATAATGTCTTGAGCCATCGTCAGTTGTTGCTTTTATATGCCTGTTCTCGACAACAGTTTCCTAATTAAATGGAATTTAACACTCACCCGCACGCATGCACACACACACACACACACACACACACACACACACCACACACACACACACACACACACACACACACACACACACACACACACACACACACACACACACACACACACACACAAACACACACACACACACACACACATACCACACACGCGCGAATGTCCACTTGATTTTGGTAGAAAATACTCTTAACTGTACACGCATTTATATTCGTTTCGATTTTGGTTTCTTGGTAAGCAATTTAGAAGGAACCGTGTATTTTCTGTCAGGTAATCACGTTCCTTTTTCAGCTGTCAAAAAAATGAACGCTTTTACTTTCTTCTTTATCATCTTTTATGATTCTCTTTGTATGATTGGAGAACTGTTGTCATCATGTACATACATGTAAAGACAACAACTGTTTATTGCTGCAAGCATAATATTGTTATTCCATATAAAATTTCTGTCAGTGTCTGTCTGCATAAATATCTGTTCTTTAAATTTAGGCTTATATTTACGTTTTCGATGTGTGTATGTGATGCCGCCGTACTGTTGTGTGTGTTTGTTCGTTATTTCTTTTAACGTCTATTCACGTAAGTGTTTTTAGACAAGCAGTGTTTATTGCGTGTATGTGTGCTTGTATGTGTGTGTATGTAAGATAAATAGAATGTGAGTGGGAGGAGATAGCGGAAGGGGAAAGTAGAGGGAGAGAAAGCGACATAGACAGTCTGCCCCGGTCTTCGTAAAGGCCTCTCTCTCTCTTTGTCTCTCTCTCTCTCTCTCTCTCTTTGTCTCTCTCTCTCTCGTATGCATTTTCTTCGTCTTGCTTCAAAAAGTAAGATATTGTTTCTTCAGGTTTATATTAAGTTCTGATTGGAATAGGATCATACCAGATATTTGTAGCTAACACTCATTTCCCAGATTAATTGGCACGAGCAAGCACTAAGCGTATAAATACATACATAGACAAATGAACATAACATTTAATAGCGTTTCCCATTTCTATATATCATAGAGTACATCTGCAGAAGAGTGCCGAATCGCAAAAGAATAACAAAACTAGCTCAATCGTCTTAAATGATAAATTTCTCAGTGTATTATTATATTCTGTTTTCCTCGCATCTTTCTCTCATTCAGTCACTCAGTCACTCACTGTCTGTCTCTCTGTTTTTGCATGTCTCTCCCCCTCCTCACAAACACACACATACGCGCGCGCACACACACACACACACGCACACACACACACATACACACACGCACGCACGCACACAAACACACACACACACGATCTCTTGATCTCTCGCAAGCTTCTTCGTCAATAATTTGAAAACAACACACGTATTCCGCGAAGATTATAAAAGAGAAGAATCAATTAAAAACACGGTCAGACCATATTCACAAGCTTTTTTTCTCTAGTTAAAAAAATCAAACAAAGACAAAAAGTATAAATGCAAGACAAATAATAGACAAGAAGTATAAAAGCAAGACAAATAACAGAAAGATAATTCATCTCCTGCCGTTAACGGAGTAACATCATTTGCTTTTATGAGCGTGATGGCTTCATTGTGACTTAAGAAATTGGCCAAACCCATTGAATTTAACGTAGTCTTGACATGAAATCTTGACAAACATCAAGAAAAACGTATGCACATCAAGACACGGCAGGGTTTCATCTGTTTCATTATTTTTTCTTCCTTCCAGTTTTTTTGTTTGTTTGTTTTTGTTTTTTCGTCCTTTCTGTAGACGTAAGTATGTGTTCGATGCAATATGAGAAATGATGTTATGCATTGTAAAGAAAAGCTATAAAGAAATTTGAGGGGAATAAAAACACGACAGCGTTTAATTAATTACACAGCTAGACGGACGATTAATTCCCCTGCCGTCATATATAGTTCGCGCTTTCGTATACTTGATAATTATTCAGTTGATATCTTTGAAATTTGCACTATTAAAAGAATTAATAACTTAGTATGTTACATGTATTACCCAAATATAGTGTTTAAAAAGAAGACGGACCAGTTTGATAAATAGCCGAGAAATCTTTGCTCAGATATTTTCCCATTCTGAATCGATAGTGAGGCCTAGTAAAGCATCATATCTATTTAAACTAAGGCATTTGCGTTGAGCCAGATCTTTGATCCAAATATAAGAAAGCCCTGCTATTTTGTTCACACACGCACGCACGCGCGCACGCACGCATGCATGCACATTTCTACTATCGATACGTACAAAAAGGGGTAAGGGGGTGATATAACCAGCAATTGATAATACGCCGTAGTAGAAAACAAGAAAGCGAAAAGCAGACAAGAAAAGAGGTTTGTCTTTGTCTGGAATAAGGGCAGCTTCCCTCCCCTCTCCCCACCCCACCCCCAAAACAACAACAACTACAATTCACCCAAAAGACTCGTATACGCGCGCGCGCGCGCGCACACGCACACACACAACACACACACACACACACACACACGAACGCTCGAAAGACATATGGGCATGCGCACGCATGTACCCACACACACGCACACGTAATACACACACATATACGCGCGCACACACACCCATATACACAAACATGCGCACACACGTAACACACACACACACACACACACACACACACACACACACACACACACACACACCATTCAACCCCACCCCACCACCCACTCGCCCACACACAAGGAGGAAAGAAGATAGAAATTAACCGCGGAGAAAGTGCCAGCAAAAATGCAAGAGAGCAGGAAAAAAAATCGTGAGCAGGGCAGGCCTTGAAAACTCACCAGAAAGGATTAAAGTTAATTACACTTGGTTTTGCGCCACATTGTTTCGGCTGTGGGGAGGGTAAAAAGGAAACAGTATGATGCAGCCATTCTAACAGTCTGCCTTTTTACGCAAAAAATGACAGAAAATCCGGGTTTTGTAATTCTCCGTGTCACCGTGGCCTTCAATGAGCTTCAGATGAAATGAGACCTGACGTGAAACGACGACAGTTTTAGACTGTCGCACAGTAAAAACAGAATGTAAATATTTTGAAAGATCATGAAAAAATGCTGCTAACACACCGTCCTCAAATAGTGCCGATTTTATGCATTTTTCCCGACGTGACCTTGGCCTTGACGTCATGACTTCCGACGGTACGTACCTATGATCAAAATACATACATTTAGGAACTACAGAAAATCTTGTAAATACATTTTTGTCACTGACACGTACAGAGAGAAATTACTATTCTCCTGTCGATTTGAAACAATTTCCCTTTTGTTAAAGAGTGAGTTTGATAAAGAAAAGTAGTCAAGCTATATTTAATACTTTTGCTTGATAAAAAAAAAAAAAAAAAAGAGAAATAGACCTCCCCCCCCCCCCCCCCCCCAAAAAAAAAAAAAAAAGAAAAAGAACCAGTTGTCATAGCATTGGGCAACGAACTGACGACTGGATTGTTGTGAATTTGTATAACCATCGTCCAAACAATGATTGATTAGACCGGGTCCACATAGTTGAATATCTCAATTTGCATTATTCAAGATATCGCTTAAATTTGTTGACCAGCTTTGTAGTTGTCTGCGTATCTCGGATATGGTTGATGGTAACATATAGTATTGCGACTGGAAGCATACAGTACAGTGTTTTGGCGCAGTTTCGATCCACAAAAGAACCGCAGAGCACTATTCTTATTATTTTCTTTCTCATTTGTCATCACAACATTGTGAACATTGTCTCAGATTCTAGAATTCCTTTACGCCACTGTCTCAGATTCTGTAATCCTTTTATGCCCTTCTCTCGTAAGAAACTCGGATTTGCTTTGTTCTGCAGTTTACGGGTCAGGGAAATTCACATCAAGGTCCCATGTTTCGACATTTCATGGGTGCTGTTGTTTGAGGGATATACTGGAGGTCTTATCGTCAGGTCAGGTCAGAGTTAAGTCTCTGCTACAGTATGACAGTAGTAGACTGTACGACCTGCGCCTGTCTCCGCTGCCTTGTGGGTTACCCCTTGGGTGATGAATGGCTATGGGAGTAAACCCAGACAGAAAATCCCGCAGCCGCATACTGCATAAAGGGCATTGCCACAGAGCACCGCTTGTGGTTTTGGCCATATGCTGCGACTTGCCATCAGCTGTTCAGTCGTCTGTGTTTCGTATGAGAACAGCTGTCTTACCTCAGTTTGCCCTGGACTTGTGGAGGCAGGTGGAGAGAGTTGCTGAGGCTCTGCGCAAACAACAGTAACTTATCTAGGCGCATGGCACCTAGCACCAACCCCCCTCACAAACATGAACTCTGCAGAGCATTCCACTGAACGCCCTGTATGCGGCCGCCTGTGTGCATCAGACTTTGGCTTGAGATCCCACATGAGGGTACACAAACAAATGAAGTGCTAGGTTGGATTTTATCGACCATGATAGTCGACGATGTATCTCATCAGGGCAGACATTTGCTCTAGCTCTGTGACTACGCGTGTACGGTTCTAGGTAGTAGATTTATTGGGTGATTTCTACAGTAGGGTGGATTAGATCAGAACAGGCGCTCCAGAACTCAGCCGAAGTGACCCAGCAGCAGTGCAGAGTATCCACTACGAGTGACTTCATGACGGCGTGGCATCAGTAGCTCCCGTGGACTTGTTGGCACTTGGATCGCAACTGTATGGCTTGCGTTTCATAATGTGGTGAAAGGTCGAAATGAGTATCGTTAGGGCAGTGTCGTGACGCGTGGCACCTTCGACAACCAACTAAACAAACACTTATTGTGAGAGGGAACAGTGTCGCACGTGTAGAACCTTTGACAAACAACTATACAAACATGTATTCTGAGAGGAAAAAATTGTTCCAGTAGTATTTTTTGTTACTCTGGGTCGACTGTTTCAAAGTTTAAGGAAATGAGACATTTTCAACTACTGTTTTGCAAGTAATGAGTTATGCAGGTCCTTCGAATACATATTCGCAGCATACTTTTGGATTCACAGATATGACCCAAGTCAAGAAATAGCCGACATGTTGGGCACACACACACACACACACACACACACACACACAACACACACACACACACACACATACACACACACACACACACACACACACACACACACACACACACACACACACACACACACACACACACACACACACACACACACACACACACACAATTCCTTGAACCGATCTCAGGCTTTTTGTAAAATTAAGATTAAAAATGGCATGTCTTCTTGATTGTCTTTCTTTCTTTTTGCTGCTGTTGTTGTTATTCTTGTTGTTGTTGTTGTGTTGTTTATCATCCCCCAACACCAGTGTCAGAAGTAAAGAGTAGCTTCTTTAGTTGGAAAAAAAGTGAACCAGAGTATTTGGATAACTGTGATTAATTTACTGAAAGGAAACAAAGAATAAAAAAAAAGTTGAATTCTTCGTTTTTAATGTACAAGTGTGTGTGTATGTATGCATGTATGTATGTATCTGTGTGTTATATGTTTTTTTATGTGTATGTGTGTGTGTGTGTGTGCGTGCGCGCGCTCGCGAGATCGTTGTATATACTCTGTGTGTGTATATACTCTGTGTGTGTGTGTGTGTGTGTGTTCGTTCGTTCGTTATTTCTTTTAACGTCTATTCACATATGTGCTTTTAGACGGGAAAAAAAAAAAAAAAAAAAAAAAAAAAAAAGGTGCGTAAGGGATGAATGAATCTATGTAATCATGAAGGCATTGTATCAATTAAGGTAACAATTAATGTAACATCAAACAAATTAACGAACAAAAGAAAAACAATCAGAACATTATAACAGTCAGGCTTCATCGGATTTCTCGGGGCTATGTGGGAGTTACAGGTATAAAACAGTTGGGCTGAATCAAAGAAAACGACCTACAGGACTGTGCAGTAAACGTCTAGCAATGTGTAAATACAGAGTGAAATCAGTATGTTTCTGTTTTAAGTTTGTAAATGACGCAGGGAAATAAGGTCGCATTCGCTGACAACACAAAAGGTGATCAACTGTTATAAAATCACCACAGATACATTTGATGGTTTTACTAAATTTAGTTCGAAGTGAATTGAGAGTTAATCTGTAAGCTAAAGTTATCTCTTGTCTTGTAAAACCCTGGTAAGTTACCGAGAAGGGGCGAAGGTCACATTGCGCTTTTACTTTGTTTTCTAATATAGCATTCATTTCATGTTCAGACAGTGGTAAATCAAGTTTAGTACTGCCAGCCCTATTCATTGCTGCATTTTTTGCTATTCTGTCGACCCGGTCGTTAAAAAGGATACCACAGTGTGATGGGATCCAACAAAAAGTAACCTGTGTATTATTTGTTATTAAACAATGAATTAGAAATTTTATCTCAAATATTAACGAACTATTTACTTTATGTTCGCAACATTTTAAGGATTGTAATGCAGATTTCGAATCTACACATAATAGGATACTAAACAAAGTTATGGGTAGATCTACTATATATTTCAGTGCCATTAGGATGGCAACTAATTCAGAAGTGAAGATTGAATGTCCCTGTCCTAAAGAGTAAGCCTTTTCTACTTTAAAGTTAGGAATTAGAAAGCCAGCGCCTGCTTTACCATCATCTAGAACAGAGCCATCTGTGAAGATTTTTAAGTAATGTGAATATTTTTTATGCAGATGTGACAGAACATCAATTGCTAACAAGTGTGGATTAATATCTTTTGTCAGGTCAGTATCAGTGTAGTTGATATCAAAAATAGCATTGGACAGTTCCCAGGGGGGTAGAGGACAACATATCATTTTATGTGAAACTTTGTTAGGTAATACGTGAGAAAGTTTGAAGAGCTCATTTGTGTAAGTGGATATTGTTTCTTGTGACTTTATTGTTCTTGCTCTCTTGGGGAAATGGATGTCAGACCGAATTTTAAGTTCCGTACTGGCATAATTAGCACTGCAGTTGCTCTAACTATATATTTAGCAGTTGATAACTTCCTCCAATCTTCCAAGGGAAGGATGCCAGCTGTTTTATATACTTCTTGTGTTTTTGTATACACCGGTACCCCAAGAGCACATTTAATAGCTTTACTATCTAAGCTTCGAAGTTTTTTCAAATAGCAGTTTGGAGCTGAAAAATAGACCTCTTGACCATAAGCCAACTTAGATCTGACTAAAGCTGTGACAAGATGTAACAACGTTTTAGTGTCCTGTCCCCAAGACTGTTTACTAATAATTCTTATTAAATTATAGCTTTTCATAGCTTTACATAACAAGGCATCAATATGTTCTTTCCACTGTAAACTAGAAGTCAATTGTACTCCCAGAAATTTCACGTGAGTAGTATATTTCAGTTCCTCATCACCAATTTTAAACAACGGTACTTCTTTCGGACTGAGACCATTATTAAAAAGCATCATGTGTGTTTTTTCATTGGATATTTCCAGACCGTTAACTGTCAAGTAAGTGGAAATATTATTAATTTCATGTTGATAGAGCTTTTTAATGTATTTTATTTCTCTCAAGGAAGTCTTCCTTTTTAACGAAACATTCATCCAGATCGCTATATCATCAGCGTACTGAGCAACGTTTACATTGTTTGAGACTTGAGTTGGTAGGTCATAGATCAAAATATTAATGTGTGTGTGAGGGAGAGAGAGAGAGAGAGAGAGAGAGAGAGAGAGAGAGAGAGAGAGAGAGAGAGAGAGAGTTCTAAGGGGCATTGTCGAGGCTTTTGTTGGATTTTGTTGTCTTCTTCGTTGACTTCCAATTCAGTTCCATACTTCTGTACTAGTCCACAGTTGGATATTAAAATCCGATCTGCTTTTTCTTTTCATTCTCTTTTTTTTTTGGTTTCTTTCTTTTTTTTTTTCTTCTTTTTTTCTTTTTCTTTTTTTTCTTCTTTTTTTTTCTCGTTTTTTCTCAACTTTCCCTGTTCCTTGGGCAAATGAAGGAGTCATTCTCCCTCCCACACAATTTATGAACTTGTGGCAGCAAGGAGAACAGCAGGAATAATTAGGCGACCAAATGCAATTTGAGGCAGCGTCCTTGGACTAAGACCCGGCTTAATTAGGCGCTGCGCGTATCAGCAGTCCAACATGCTAATCATGGCATGCAAGAAAACGAAAAATAATGCACGGGGAAAAAATACAATAAAGTTAGTTCAGGTCGATATAAACCGATCTGAACTTGAGGCAGAAAGAACGAATGTCATGGAGGGTGGGGTGGGAGTGGGGGGAGAGAGGTGACAAGGTGTCCATGGAAAACTACCACTTTATTGTTTTTTTCCCCCTCAGGAGCTGAAATTCTTTATGACGAGTATTGAAATTACAAGGCAGACAGTTACGTTCTTTGTGGATGTACAACATTTCCGTAATGGCGTGGAACTTACGAGTACAAGCTTTTGACATGATATAGCCGCCATATTTTCCATTAATTGCAACTGAAACTTGATATTTTTTCCTGTTTATGTGTAATATAGACATTATCAGTGTAAAACTTGATATTATTTCCTGTTTATGTGTAATATAGACATTATCAGTGTACACCCCCAGAAACAAAACAAAACAAAACAAAACAAAACAAAACAAAACAAAACGAAACAAAAAAGCCGAACTACTAGTATGTCTGCTTTGTAAATGATCTATCGTTGCATGCATCTGTCTTTTCGTGCTTTTTGACTGTTTAATTACACTTTATGCAGATTATATGTCCCGTTATATAATTTTCTGCAGTTATGTGTGAATTTTCAGTTGCAGCTATGCATTGGCATTATTCTCACGTATTTGCATTTGCCATTTGTTCAGTATGCATTATAAATAAAGTTGCAAGTTGAAAAAAAATAAATTTGCGTAGTGACTAGTATTGATTTTCAAAATGGCTCAGTCATGTCTTTAAAGACTTTCGCAGTAAAATCTCCCCAGTATGCTACACGTATGACCCAGAGTTTATCACATTATTCAGTACACAGCCGAGAAACCCATGCTCAAGTAACGTCATGCTTTGAACACACCCTCGCACACACACGCACGCGCGCATGCACACATACATTTATAAGTTGCATCTGTAAAACAATTGACTCATGTGTGTTTACATATACACAGACTGCGTCTCTCTCTCTCTCTCTCTCTCTCTCTCTCCCTCCCTCGCTCTCCCCTCTCTTTCTCCCCCTCTCCCCCTCTCTCCCCTCTCTCTCTTTCTCCCCCTCTCTCTGTCACTCTTTCACTCACTCTCTCTCTCTCTCTCTTCCCCCCTTCACTCGTACACTTTTCTTCACTCATACACTCTCTCTCCTCATATACCCACGCTCACGCTTACATAGTACATTCGCGCATGCTGACGGGGGATGGGAGATAGAGGGACGGGAGTTAGAGAAGAACAGTGTTAGAAAGAACGCATGTATGCGCACTAACATTTTTGTCCTTCACCCCGTCAATTTTAAGTCTCGTTCGCCAAAAACACGATAGGGGTACGTAAAAATGCCTTCCGCTGCAGGTGAGCATTAGCAGTTTAAAAAAATGTGTCCGAGAAAAGGGGGAAAACGTTGCACAATTTGAGTCAGGCCGTGTAATTAGGGCCACTTTCTGCTTGTTTTCTTATTACTATACCATGTATGTGTCCTGATTATTTTTCTTATCGACATATGCATGCCCTGATTACTGTTTTATATATATATATATATATACACACATATATATATACATACATATATATATATACATATATACATATACATATATGTATATATGTATTATATACATATATATATATATATGTATCTCTCTCTCTCTCTTTCTCTCTCTGTGTGTGTGTGTGTGTGTGTGTGTGTGTGTGTGTGTGTGTGTGTGTGTGTGTGTATGTGTGTGTGTATGCCAAGTTTCAGTTTCAATTTCTCAAGGTAACATCTCAGCGTTCAGAATAAATTCCGTATGCATTGACGCCATTGATGCCATGTGATGGGAGAGAATCCAAAATGATCATTTTATAAGCCTTAAACCTGCACATAAGCCCTATGGGATGGCAAGGTCTTGAATCCTATTTAGTGTATGGAACAATCTAGGCTACATTGTAGTGACGTATAAGGTCCTAAGAAGTGTCTGGGTTTTATATCGCATATTTGTATCAATCTGTCAGTGGAACAGTCTAGGCTACATTGTAATGAATTATGTGTCTCAGTTTAAAATGTTTAATATTCCCTAATTCCCACTCACCCCCATGGGAAAATACAGACAAGGTAAGCTCGGCCCATTTGTTGTACGAGCTTCAAGTCAGTTGTTTAGGGCAGGAGAACTTTGAGCAACCCAAAAAGGACCTATAATCTGCATCCCGGAATCTGATATATCAAGAGAATATCTAAAAAAACTGGAAACCTGTTTCACTATTGAATTTATTATATAAAACTGAAGCTGCGTGCATTGCGAGCAGAGTTAAAGCAATCCTCACGAAGTAAATTAATGAAAATCAAACAGGCTTTGTTGCAAACAGATACCTTGGAGACAATATTAGACTAATATACGACTTAATTAGGTACTTGAATATAAAGAAATTACCTGGACTGTCACTTTGTCTCGACTTTCAAAAATGTTTTGATTCTTTAGATTGGCAGTTTTTGCTCAAAGCTTTAAAAACGTATGCTTTGGAGAAAATATATGTTAATGGATAGAAACATTCTAAAAGAGCGTGAAGTCGACTGCTATCGTTGATGGACACACTTTGAATTTGTTCTCAGTAGAAATAGCTTGTAGATAAGATGATCCTATACCTCCCTATTTGTACCATGCATTGAAATGTGATAAACAACATTCGATGCGCAGGTGACATCGTGCTGATTGCAGAAAATGAAAGGGACCTACAAAACCTTGTGAGTATACTAAAGGTAGAGAGCAAGGGACTAAACAGCAGGAAGACTGAAGTCATGGTGATCGGTGTCAGGACATGAAATCCCCTCATGCAAAATAACAGCAAGCGGCGCAACCTTGGGACAGGTTGATAGGTTTAAATACCTGGGAGCGATCATTTTACCAGACGGTAGATGCACATCGGAGGTGGCCGGCGGAGTCGGCCGGGCCAAAGCAGCATTGAGGTGGATGGGAGGCATTCTTGCCAACAAAATTGTTTAATGCCTGTCAATTAACATCAGGAAGAGAGTTCTTGAATGTTGTGTAGTACCGATACTGTTGTACGTTTGTGAGGCGTGGACAGTCGGAGGGCAAGGCCAGAGCAAGATTGGGGCAGCCGGGGTGTGGTTTCTGAGAGGAGTGTTGAGAGTTCCATGGACAGCAAAGAAAACAGGCGGGACAGTCTTGATGGAGGCAGACACAGGAAGATCATTCATAAGGAGGATTGGGAAAAGACAGGCAATATTTGTAGGCCATTTTATGAGCAAAAGGGGAATTGGAGCACCTGATCACAGCGGGAAAGCTGGAGGGAAAGAGCAGGTAGACCCAGGGAGAAGATACTAGACCGACTTGCAGAGTGAATGAAGACAAAGAGGGTGGAAGAGATGCTTGAGGCAACAAGAGAGAGAGACAATGGAAGTCCATGATCGCCAACGCCATGCGGCAAGGCACCTGATGATGATGATGATGATGCATTACTATACTAGCAATTCTGAAAAGAAAAGAAAAAAGAAAAGGGAGTTAATGAATATAAATGAACACAAAAATCTCAGTTTGCAGATACTGGTCACCTAATAAATTAATGGATTTAAGAATCTTTTTTTTTTGTTTCCCTTGTCTTAAACAACAACAGTAAGAAAGAATTGATTAATTGATTGCTTGAGTTCCCCCTCCCCCCCCCCCTTATTATTTTATCTGATATTCTGCGAGTTCATGGAAAGAGAGCGAGGGGGTGGGTGAGGTAAAAAACAAGAAAAGAAAACCTACAGCTAAACAAACATGTTAGCATATTTGTTGTTCCTGCTGAACTTGTTCTGTTTATGGCTTCGTGAATTCAACTTTCACGTTGTTTATTGTAAGCAGATGTGTAAAGACCTTGGATCTTCTTGTGAACTTTTGACTCGATAGTGTGGTTCTAGTATTAGAAACGGGAAGGATCTGCTGGAAGTATCTAAATTCCAAGGAGTGAAAACATCCATTGAAGGGACAGCTTAAAGCTGTCCGTTTGTCAGAGGCTCACTCTAAGAAGCTGTTGCCGAAGCCTCTGATTTTCCAGGTGTTATGCAACTTACCACCCACATAGGAAAATGATGCTTGTAAGAATCATGAAATGTCAAGAATTTTGCGGAGGCACTGGTTTTTTTTTTTTCATTTCGGTCTTGTTGAACTACGTCAGTGTTCAGATGAAAACAGACGATGATCGATGATCGTCGGATTGTCGCCGCTTTACACCTAAGGAGATTATATTTATTTATTAATCTATTTTGGACTGGCTTCAGTGTCATCTGAATTTCTGTTGTTTGCGCTGTTTTTGTTTGAATTTGAGTTAGATATAGTCTAAGTAGGCTGTACAATAATAAGGCATGGAGCAGATTTGGGCATTCTAAACACGGCGCCAAAACTGTTAACGTGTTTTTGACACGATTTACGTTTTTGCCATCTGTTCGGCACAATTCTTTTAAAACCACACGCTTTGCCTCCACACACACAATTATAAAAATTCTGTTCTATTGCCCACGCCAGTAGTTACATATCAGGTTGTTGTTTATACCCCTCCCTTCCCCATCCCCCACCAAGGTGTTTCTGTCGATTCGTTTCAAATGCTGACATCTCACGCGGAGCAGGTCGGAACATCACACCTCCACATGCAGTGCATGTCGAGAAAACGGTTCCATCATTGTGTAAGCATCTACTTGTCATGACCTTGACCTTGTTATCTTCTCCGTCTCCGCTCTCGTGTATGTCTCTGTCTGACCCTGCCCCCAGGATCGTTCATCTTACATACTGTTACGTCATGCAAGATTTTGTTCGTGAGGAAACAATCACAACGATCAAACCTTTCCAGCATCGTTCCTTTTCTCACATCTTAAGAAGCCTGCACTTTTAGGCGTTTAAAAACATTCTCGGTCAAAATTGTACAGACACCTTTGATTTAAATTTACTCAACCTCTTTCTTTCGAGCACTGAGGGAAAAAAAAAAAAAAACAGCTGAAAAGTTTTCATGTCAGTTATTTGGCCTTAATGACTGAAAAAATAGATAACGTATCTCATGAATTTAGTATTGAAACAGTAAAGGTCCTCCTAATGAAATTTATGACACCGTAAAAATCCTCGTAGACATGTCGAAGTTAATTTTCATTGCACTTCCATAGAAAGCAGGGGCTAACGTTAGACATATTGACTAGAAACAAAGTGCAAAGAAATAGAATACCGACACAAAATAAAGTTTATGTACAAAAATATAGAAGAAATTGTTCACAGGGGAAAAAGTGCACATCAGCTGGTTGCTTAAAATAAACAGATGGTACTATTATTATGGAAAAAATCAAATGGTTGGAGAGAATAGACCGAAGACCGTTTTGATAACGATAAAAACGAGGTACACATCATTAGAAAGAACTTTGAAGGACCACCAGTAATGAAAGATGAAGTTAGAGCAGCGACGAACCCCAGGACCAGCCAATATTGCTGTAGAAATGATTGAGGCTCTCGATGAATTTAGTATTGAAACAGTAAAGGTCCTCCTAATGAAATTTATGACACCGTAAAAATCCTCGTAGACATGTCGAAGTTAATTTTCATTGCACTTCCATAGAAAGCAGGGGCTATCAAATGCAAACACCATTGTATGAATCAGCCTAATATTGGGTAATAAGTCATGTGGCAAAGATTCTATTTAGAGAAATCATGATGAGGATAAGGACTACAGTCAGACTAGAAATGACAGAAGGACAATATGGATTTGTTGAAGGGAAAGCAATTGTTCATGCCATGTATACCCCAAGAACTCTCATCTAAAGATCAGTTGAGTTGAATAATCATTTGTGTTGAATAAGCATATATATCTGGGAGCGGTCATCTCACCAGACGGCAGATGTAAATCAGAAATAGCCAGCAGAATTGGCTAAGCCAAAACATCATTCAAGAAGATGAAAGCATTCTTACCAACAAACGCCTATCAATTAACATCAGGAAGAGAGTTCTTGAATGTTATATAGAACCGATAATGAATTATGAAGCAACTGGAAAAGCTCAATATTGATGGAAAAGATATAAGAATTGTAGGGAATTTTGGGTACAAACAGCAGTAATGAGAGTAGAAAATGATATAAACTTTTTTTCAAAATATCAAAAGAGGGGATAGACAAGGATGTGTTCTGTCACCAGGTCTGTTTTCCCATTATAGCGGAACAATCACGAGAAACCTAGAAGAAAGATTGGAGGGAAAAAAATAAACACTCCTCGTTATGCAGATGACGCTGTTTTAATTGCAGAGAATTAAAAAGAAATGCGAAATAGATAGAAGAAAGAAAGGGATGGAACTAAATAGTAAGAAGACCGAAGTCATGGTAGTCATCATTAAACAAGAAATACCCTCATGTAAAATAACAGCAAATGACATAACATTGAGACAAATTGATAAGTTTAAATATACGGGAATAGTCATCTCACCAGACGGCAAGTGCAAATTGGAAATGTCCAGCAGAGCTGGCCAAGTTAAAACATCATTCCAGAAAATGAAAAGCGGTCTTACCAACAAAAGCCTATCAATGGATATCATAAAGAGAGCTTTTCAGCGTTTTATAGATTCAATACCGTTTATGGATGCAGAGCCTGGACAGTCAGCAAGCTAAATCAAAACAAGATCGAAGCAGCTGAAATGTGTTTTCTAAGAAGAATGTTAAGAATTCCACGTACAGCAAAGAAAACAAACGAGACAATATTGAGAGAAGCAAACTCACACAGACACACACAGACACATAGACACACAAACACACACACAGACACACACACACACAGAGACACAGACACACACACACACACACACACCACACACACACACACTCTCTCTCTCTCTCTCTCTCTCTTCTTCCTCTCTCTCTCTCACGCACGCGCGCGCGCGCACAAACACATACACACACACGTGCGCGCGCACACAATTACTTAACAAGATGAAGAAAAGACACGCAACGTTTTTAGGACCATTTTATGAGGCTAGAGAAATTTGAACACCTGGTCGCAACAGGAAAGGTAGAGGGGAAAAGAGCACCAGGTAAACCCAGGGAGAAAATAGTAGACAGTTTTGCAGATTAGGTGGGGACAAAAACTGTAGGAGATAAACTTGCAGCGACAAAAGACAGACTCGTATGGAGGGCCACGATCGCCAATGCCATGCAGCAAGGCACATAACAATGATGACGTTGACGACTCTTAAACAGACAAATCCAGAGGTGACAAATCTTTGCTGTCCACATACAACACACACACACACACACTCTCTCTCTCTCTCTCTTCTCTCTCTCTCTCACACACACACACACACACACACACACACACACAAAACTAATACAGACAAGCAGACGTACAGACATCATCCACATATCGATTTGAATCAGCTGCCGCTCTCGTTAAGTAAGTTGAACACACTGGGTTTGCACGAGAAAAGAATCATCAACTGATCAAGGAACAAAATAATCTTTCTGGCCTCTTACCTGTAAGATACCTGTAATGGTGCATGTTGTGAGGTCTTGCTGCATTCTGCATCTTTTTGTCTTAAGTATGGAGGTTGATTCGGTTCATTATGAGGCCAGAATCTGTTTCTGTGTGTGTGTCTCTCTGCCTATCTCTTTGTCTCTCTGTCTCTGTCTCTCTCTCTCTTTATGCCCGTGTGTGTGTGTGTGTGTGTGTGTGTGTGTGTGTGTGTGTGTGTGTGTGTGTGTGTGTGTGTGTGTGTTAGGCCATAGTTTGATTTCATGTCGAAATGGATCTGTCTGTCTGTCTTTTGTCTGTCTGTCTGTCTGTCTGTGTCTGTCTGTCTGTCTGTCTCTCTGTATGTGTATACGTGCGTGCGTGTGTGTATGTATGGTGTATGAGTGTGTGTGGTATGGGCGGATGGTGTGGGTGGATGGTGTCAAGAGAGAGAGAGGGAGAGAGAGAACATGGAATTTATCCTTGTGATTTTTGGTTCTCTCCACGTTACCATAGTAATGCAACACCAGGTTTTCCTTTTTCTTTTCTTTTTCTTGTATGCATGCAGTTTTTGTTCACCAATGTAAGCGGATTTTTTTCAACAAACTTTTACAAGTGACAACGCTTTTATTGCCGTGGGAACGATTTAATGCTCTGGACATATGCTGCACACTGGACCTCGGTTTATGGTCTCATCCGAAAGACTAGCACCCATAGCACCACTCAAGATGTAGTGGAGAGGAGGGGGAAGAAAATCCCCGTCCACCCGGGAATCGAACCAAGGACAACTCGCTTTCCAGGCAAGTGGTCTAAACAGCTGGGTCACACACTACACTCAGCCTTTGGATGGACTGACAATTTTGCCCAGCTCCCTGATAAACAGTTGCCCATCCGTTGTTTCATGTCAGGCCATCAGATGTATGTCTTAACTATTTCTTGTCCTGGTTCCAAAGTGATGGATTGTCGACCCCTGTTTCCATGTCGGCATATGTGGGTGAAAAGTGCATGGCGTGGAGGACACGATAAGGCATTGTTCGGCGCCATATTTTCTTGACCTATGTAACGTTGGCTGATACAATGAAAGTTTCATTATAAGTGATCGCAAGCTTACCTCGTTTCCTTGGATGCAGACACGCTCGCGCGCTCGCATGCACGTACATGTCTACGTATGTATATGAATATGTGTGTAATGATAATGATAATAACCATCATAATCATAATAATAGTAATGATAATTATGATAATGATGATAATACTGATAATGATAATAATAATAATTACAGTATTTATACAGCTCCAAATCATGACAATTCAAATCAAAGCGCACTCACACATCAGACATACGCATGCAATCAAAAATGACTGCCTAACAGTATACAGTGTATATCTATATCTATGTGTGTGTGGTGTGTGTGTGTGTGTGTGTGTGTGTGTTGTGTGTTTATATATATATATATATATATATATATATATATATATATACGCGCGCGCGCGCACACACACACACACATACATACATATATATATATACATACATACATGTGTGTGTGTGTTGCGCACGTGCACGCACACACACGCAGGTATATATGCAGGTATGCGCGCGCGCTGATTCGTAAACACACACATTCACATTCATTCTGGTGGTGTCAGCTGAGTGTTTCACACATGCTGTCTCCCCCCTCCCCACCACGCCTGTGCATTTCAAGACCTTGCCAGTGCATGTTTTGCATGGGCTCAAGGAATGCCAAATAATTACTGGTAGGTTTGGGTGGAACTCATATTGAATTGTGCCAGTGCGGTAAATCCCTCTTGACCTAACTCCAAACTCTCTGGTCCCACACCGTCCTTCACAACGAAAATAACGCGCCTCACAATTCTGCCATTTTTGTTAGTCCTCAATGCTGGCAGATACTTGACTCCTGGAAACGTAGTGCTTAGGCAGTGACGAGACGATGTGACGTCAAGTCGAAAGGCTCCATGGGATACGTTACGCAACTGGGTAACAATAAGTCAACAAATCAGCCTACAACACAAACATGGAGGCATGTACTTGGGCTGATAGATCTGTATACGTATAGAGCGCCCGCCTAAGAAATGAGAATCCCAGTAAGTTCGACCAAAGATTGGGACAGACTTTCCTCGATCTGCCCCCCCCCCCCCCCCCCACACAACACACACTTGCAGCTCTCTGATCCTTCAGTTGTGGTCTAAGTGACACGGCTATTCTTTTTTGTGACACAAAAAAGCCTAGGTCCTGTGAATAGCACATTCAAAATGCATCTAAGATAACATGAGGCAATAAAGGAGTACTCTCTGGGAAAATTGTGTAAAAACACCCTCCTTTAACACATCAGAATTATTCACAGAAAACCATTCGTGCTTTTAAATCCGGAGCATCTCACGTGAAAATCGCTCGACAAGATGTAACAAGTATAAACACAATGAATACAGTATGAAACAAGGTTAAGCGACGCATGATTAGACAAACTGCATGAAGTCGTGTACAAATTGCAATAAAATTGTGATTGACAGACAAATCGTAGTTTACCGCATTCGTCCTGCAGTGTTTCTTAGGTGCACTTGAACTAACTGTAGATTTGATAGAATCCGGACGCATTGAAAGGTGTTCCTGGGTAATAGATCAACTGCAGCCCTCAAGAGATCAACGAAAAGCAATCATGTCAGTTTTCTTTCGGATGGATAAATATTTGCATCGGGAGTCTGCGCCACACAAATACGTCAGTAACAAATGATAGCACAGACTTTGTTTTCGGGGCAGTTCGCGTCTCCTCCAAAACGGCTACGTCAAGCACTCGAATCAGCTGGAGATGACTGGTATATAATGTCTTTTAAAGAATAAAAAATAGATATACGTTCCGGCTTTCTTGAATAGGTATATGCGCGTTATTTTCCCCCTACCGTGCAGGCAGTCTGATGTTGCTCGGTCTGCACTCACCATCTGTGGTGGGCGTGCATTCTAGGTGTTTTCATGTTTCCGTAACCCATCGAACACTGACATAACTTGCAGAATAATACTTTTTTTGATGTTGTGCGTGTGTATGCACACGAAGGGAGTTTAGGCGCTAACAGGTCTGCACACATGTTGAACTGAACTGGAACCTAGAACACATGCAATGTCTGAGTATGAGAAAATGAACACACACACACACACACACACACACACACACACACACACACACACACACACACACACACACACACACACACACACACCCTATATGTTGGGGGGGGGGGAAGTCTTGGAAAAGTTTGCAGGTGTAGTGTTGTAAAGACGAATGAATGGAACTCCCATCACAAGAAAAGAGATCATTCATCAATCCTTGAAAAGCAGGTCTCTTTCAAATCAAAACTGTTTCTGTCCTCAGATTTTTTATTATGTATTAAGTATCATAACTGATAATCAAGACAGGTCTATAAAAACAGAAAATAGTGACATATCAGATTTTCGTTTAATGTAGAGTGGTATGTCTTTCTCAAGACCTGATATCATCAATATTGGTAATAGAGCTTGTGTAAACCTCAAATCATCAGTACTGATAGTAGAACTTGTATAAAGCGATATGCGGTTTTTATGCCTTCTCAGATCATCAGTATGGAGAATACAGCTTCTGTAAAGTGGCACATAACAGAATTTGTGTGAAGTGGCATATGTTTCTTAAGATCTTCTCAAATCAGAGCAGTCGTGAAAATTATCTGCTTAGTTAAACACATTGTGTCAGAAAACAAATTACTTTGATGCATCATCTAATAGTTGGAATCAGTGGGCTTGTTTGGAGAGAGAGAAAATGTATAATTGCTCCACTCTTAACCAGGAATATAGACAAAAGTACATTGAAAGGACAGTTGTTATGCGGTTTGGCCATCTTTGAAGAAAGTTGGTTAATGGCTTCGTCCTTCGCAAGTGCATGTAAAACACAAGTCTTCTTGTTTGTTACGTGACGCCGAATTCCTCATCGACTGACATTAAATGGAGTAAACTTTCAAGAAGTACATGTAGAGAACTTGGTTTGACAAAATGGACATCTGAACAATCAGTCTTGATGACCGAAACACTGTAATCAGCGTTTTATTTGCAAACCTATAAAGACATTGTTCCAGACAGCTCACTGTTGTTTTTGTTGCCAGTTAGTGACTGGTGGGATGGTTATTAGTTTCTTAAAATAGACAGTTTGATGTCCATGGTGATTTTTAATACCAAGATGATTTAGCAACGAGAAATGGTTGGGCATTGGCAGGCAAATTAACGTAGGTCGATAATTAAAGAATATCAGTCAGAATCTTTCTGCCGTTTCAAAATGGACCTTTGCTAAGAGTCCATTAAAAATGGTGTCGGGTCAAAGACTACCTGTGCATGTAGTCATACAACAACTGAAACATGAACTAAAGATGTGTGTAGAGTAATGTCTGAAAAAGAGGACAAATTGGAATATATATTCGACCTAACAAGAAGTACAGAAGCTTGATTGCCGAGTATGGACCATTGTTTGGATCATATTGAATGGAAATATGAAATGTTTCAGCACAGGTTTTTACCAGTTCATAGTGACGAATTTTAACCGGATTAATTGAGTTGATTAAACAGGAAATTCTGACTGAAGGATTCTTTTTGACATAGAATGGTTGATATTCAAAATCTCAATGGGTCTAAAGGTGCAGGGAAAAAATCTTCGATGCAGCTTGATTGTAATTTGATTTTGTTTTTTTACGCAACCTTTTGAAAAAAAGGATTGTTTTACATGAAGAAAGATCGTCTGTGCAACTCAATTGTATTTTGATTTTGCGTTTCAATATACTTTGTAGGTTCATAAGTTTAAATACCTGGGAACGATCATTTCAGACGATCAGACGGCAAATGCACATCAGAAATAACCAGCAGAATCGGCCAAGCCAAAACAGCATTCAAGAAAAGCATTCTTACAAACAAATGCCTATCAATTAACATTGGGAAGAGACTTCTTGAATGTTATATAGAACCGATAATGTTATACGGTTGTGAGGCGTGGACAGTCAACAAGCAAAGCCAGAACAAGATTGAGGCAGCCGAGATGTGGTTTCTAAGAAGAATGTTGGGAGTTCCATGGACAGCAAAGAAAACAAACGAGACAGTCTTGATGGAGGCAGACACGAGAAGATCATTGATAAGGAAGATTAGGAAAAGACAGGCAATATTTATAGGCCATTTTGTGAGGAAAGGGAAATTGGAGCACCTGGTCACAATGGGAAAGCTAGAGGGAAAGATAGCACCAGGTAGACCCAGGAAGAGGACGGACTTGCATAGTGGCTGAAGACACAGGGTGGAAGATGTGCTTGAGGCAACAAGAGATAGAAACAGATGGAAGGCCATGACCGCCAACGCCATGTCGCAAGGCACCTGATGATGATGATATACTTTGTGTGTGTGTATAAGAGAGAGAAAGAAAGAGACAGAGACAGAGAGATTTTTTGTTGAATATGCTTGAGAAACGATACTGATTTTCTCTCTCTCTCTCTCTCTCTCTCTCTCTCTCTCTCTCTCTCTCTCTCTCTCTCTCTCTCTCTCTCTCTCTCTGCCTGTCTGTCTGTCTCTGTGTGTATGTCTCACTGTGTCTGTCTGTCTCTCTCTGTGTCTGTCTGTCTGTCTGTCTGTCTGTCTGTCTGTCTCTCTCTGTCTCTGTCTCTGTCTCTCTGTCTCTTTCTCTGTGTGTGTGTGTCTCTCTCTTTCTCTCTCCCCCTCCCTGTCTCTCTGTTTTGGAATGTGTGTGGTGTGTGTGTGTGTGTGTGTGTGTGTGTGTGTGTGTGTGTGTGTGTGTGTGTGTGCTCGTTCAAATTGAATAAATACCGCCCCTTTTCAGGGGGAGGGGGATTTTTAAAATTCACACAATCTGGTATTTTTAAAGTTAGCTACAGCAGAACTTAGGAGAGAGCTGTCTCTAACCCTGAACACAGATCTGTGGACCTTTCGGCTGAAGTCTAGCAATGTCCACCTGCACTATTTGATGTCAATGGCATTCAAAGTTTTCTATTTAAAAAAAAGAGGAAAACATTTCAAAAGGTGCCAGGATTTTTTTTCGTTCTCATTTATTGAGGGCATGGGAGGTGAGTGAGTGAGTGAGTATAGTGAGAGAGAGTGAGTGAGGGATAAAAGAGAATATCTGAGTGAGTGAGTGCATGTGTGTATGTGTGAGGGTGTGTGTGTATGTATGTATGTATGTGTGTGTGTGTGTGTGTGTGTGTGTGTGTGTGTGTGTGTGTGTGTGTGTGTGTGTGTGCTTTGTGTTTATCGCATTTAGTGTTTGAGGAGGAAAATGTCAGTCATGATGGATCGATCATCTTGTTTTCACACCTCTTTCCCTGATGCATCCATAATGAAGATAAACATGATCATTCTAACTTCAGATGGCGACTACTTTGTACCAAAAGGTCATATTGTTCTCATTGATTCATGTGTTTCTCTTGCCCTCATGTGTTTCTCTTGCCCATGTTGGACCCCCCCCGTGTCCAGCCAGAGACTCATAAAAAACTGAAACTATGCAAACACCTCTACCGATTCAAATCTGAACCTTGTTTTTTTTTAACTCCCGCAACGTTGTACGTTGACATCTAGTGATACTGGTGTAATCATAGAGGTGGATGAAAAGATGATGATGATGATGATGATGATGGATGATGATGTGGTGGTGATGATGATGACAATATTGTTGTTGGTTGGTGGTTGTGGTGAGAGTGATGATGATGATTGTTACATCGTTGTATGTCTTCCTCATTATATCACACTGAAAGTAGGCTCCCAGTCCTACGTAAATAAATTTTGTGCTCGGAAAGTCGTAAAAGAGTAAAACTGATATAATATAAAAGGTTTGACCCTACACAAGGTTATATCTTTCGTCAATGTTTAGCTATCATATCGTTCGTAGATACTCAGTGCGGAAACTTGGATGGTAAGAAAGTTTTGTGTTTAGACATTGAAATAGTCTTTTATTGCACTGTATCGCAAGAGAGGGTGAGGGGTGAGGGAGGAAGTCTCTGTGTAGAGTGGAGTTAAAACGTCAAGGTCTTTCCTTCTGCCTCTCATATTTCTGTTTGAAAGGCAGGCTCTGAGCTTGCAGTTTAATAATCCCCACTAAGCAGAGTTTACCCTTGAATGATAATGTGCTCACCAACTTAAGATCAGGTCATTCGGCAGAGAGGATCATGGTATAACTTCTGGACAGACAAAACAAAATAAAACGAACAAGTGAACAAATCTAATGCATGAATAACCAAGGGACACAATTACATTTCCCTCCTATTTTCAGCATGGAGGACAATAAGAACATAAACAGTGAGATATTTATCACTGTCGAAACCCTGAAAATGTCAGTCAGTGCGCTTTATATAAAAGTGGTGTTTACCTTTACGATGTCCACAATTCTGACAGTAACTGCCTGGCTGACCTTATCTAACGTCAGGATCCACCATGTCTGGCATTCCGTGACGATGTTAAGAAGCTATATTTAGAGTCAAGTGGCGACTTCAGGTACTGTTTATATTGCCTGTTAAGTTTCGGGTTAAAAGGGTATGTGTTCGGGGTCACTATGATGTCATGATCACTTGCCTCCAAAATTCAGACTGGAAATGGATGACATTTTTGTTCTCAGAAAGAAAAGCAAGGTGGTCAAGCATTGCTAATAGGCTCTTATTTTTCCGTCCCATTTTCTGCGCCACTTTATTGGCCACAGAAGCTGGAACAGTTTTTACAGTGTGATGATGATGATGATGTCGATGAGGATGATAACCATAATACTATGGAGTTCCATCTAGGAATGAGACTACGTGACAGGGCTGTACTCTACGCTTACTATCATATTATATCCTGGCGTCAACCAGGCCCGAGAGATGCAGCTGTGTGTTGGTCAGAAGATTTGAACAACATCCTCAATGACGCATCCGTGAAGTGGCCATAGCACGCCCAACTCTGGGTAGGAGCCGATTAGAGCCAAAAAATCCTACGATGATTTTTGAAGGGACTGATGGGGATTTCGAACCCACAACCTTCCAGTCGGTTGTTGGTTGCATTAACCACCACACCACGGCGACTGGTATTCTAACAGGCCCTTTTCGTGTGCTTTGAAAATCAGCTGTTTGATGATTGTGACCGTAAAATTAGGCCACACCCCATTCAGTTGATTAAACTTGTGACCACAAAGGAAAATGGCACGTATGCCTAAAATATTGTTTATTTGAGTCTCGATATACCGCCACATATGAGGGTCTCATCGATAGACTGCACTTCTGCATTATATCTGGGATAGATTCACCCATGTAGGCCTACTTTACCTCATTACTTAGTGCCCAGTATGCCATTGACGTGTAAGGCAGCAACGAACCTTCTCCACTTCTGTCCGTTCTGGGCTTGTCTCTGTGTGATACCTGAAGTGTGTTTTATATAAATTTGAGTACGATATGTTTAAAAAGACGCTGCGAAACTGACGAAACACCTTTTTTCCTTATTGATGAGTGTAATCATACATCTTAATGGACCCAACCTTTTGACCCATAAGAAACGGCCGAAAAATCGTTGTTGCATTGTCCCTCACCCCTATCATACACCAGACACATCCCATACTGTTTATACAGCTATCCAGAGAATGACGAAACGGTACAAAAAGGTCATGAAATGAATGTTTTGACATGACGGGGAAAAAAACATCAACGATGTGTCATCATTGCCAACACCTACGTCACATCGAGGTTGGCATTCCTTACGCTGTTATTGTTTTGACGTGTGGTGGTTAAAAGTCAACACGATTCTACCCATCTTGTAGTACTGAATGTCAAACAAAAACGACCCCTGTGCTAGGCTCGTGACGGCTCAAATTGCCGGGGACAGGATGTTTTGTTCCAATTTTGTTCCAATCAGAACACTTTATTTGATACAGACGTTTCGAGGGAGATCTACCTCGTGTGTATGATTTGCATCAGTTGTAGCGTTCTTTCAGATGATGCAGTCAATACCATACAGTACAACACAGTACACACAAAGCACAGCGCAATACAAATTACAGGGAAGTACTGTTAATGCAATATAGCACTTGTTTATCAGAACACTAACTTCACTCTCAAGTAATTGAAGAACAAACTCAATCAATACAGCACTTGTTTACCAGAACACTACCTTGCTCTCTCAAGTAACTGAAGAACAGACTCAAGTATGTTACATTTACATAGTTAAATATATTGTACTTTTTCCATCCGCTTGCACCGGGAGTGTCGTGGGGAGATGAAACTGTCGGTCTGCAGCAAGACGAGAATCCTGGCATAGAGTCATAATGTAGATGTGGGTGTCTGCTATTCCAGCGCTATCGTGTCTTGCTCTGACTCTGTTCAGCTCACTGCGTGACGCCTTGCCTGCACAAACACACCATGTTAAAACTTTTAACTGATACTCCTTGCCTTGAAAATTGTAGTTCTAATTGAAAGCCTTCTCTAGGTCTACACACATTTTGTCAACAAAATATTTAGTCGGCCACAATGCTACTAAAGGTTCCATTTTAATCCGTCTTTTAAGCAGTTATCTTTCTGTGTTAAAATACTAAAGCTCAGACTCTCTCTCTCTCTCTCTCTCTCTCTCTCTCTCTCTCTCTCTCTCTCTCTCTCTCTTCTCTTCCTTTCTTTCTCTCTTCTCTCTTCTCTCTCTCTCTCTCTCTCTCTTTCTCTTCTCTTTAGTGCCTTCCTACTAATTTAATTTGACAGTATTTCTCTATTTATGATTTGTTTGATATTTTATGTGTTATTGTTCACCTATAGTCATCATAGCGTTCGAATTCACATGTCACATCCCCTTTTGTTCTCTATTGCTTCCATTACTTTTTCCTTTCTGCTATGGTAGTAATTCATATGAATGATAATATAATGATATGATATGAAAATTTTCGATGTGAAATTTGATGCCCACAAACGTGCAGATTGTACAGATTTCACACCAGAGGAAAAGTTTTCTAGGCGAGTGGGGTGGGTGGGGGGTGAGGGGGACTGTATGCTCCGTCTCCCCAAGTTTCAAAGGTTTTTGTTTTTAGCAATCTCCATGTCTGATTTATGTCACAGTCTTCATTAATTTCAGTTCCTTCAAAAAGTTGAAAGGAAGCAGAAAAAAAAAACACGAAAAAAGAATCAGAACGCGTATTTAATACAATCAGACAGGACAGATGCAAATTTTCTGCCAACTGGCCTTTGTCAAGCGCAAGACCACAAATAAACAATTCCCCTGATTTTTGTATTTGGTGTTTGTTTGTGATCTTACGATTAACAAAGGCCAGTTGGCCGAAAATTTGCGCCTGTCCTTGTCTGATTGCATAAAATTTCGCGTTCATATTCATCAATAAAAAGTCCAAAATGATTTGCCAGACATTCTGAATTCAATCTCGGATTTAGGGATATTTTATGTTGTATTATCATCAAATCATCTGCTTGTAACATTTGTCATTTCCGTCTGCATTTCTTTGACACAGTTGAAATATTTAAGGGGTGTACAATTACATTTCCAGAACGCATTTCGTTTTGTTTTTATACCCAATGACAAATGTAATGTTACTGTAGAGTGGTCTGATTGATAACCTGGAATAATATCGGATCTTCATAATACCAGTGTAGGTAACCAAAGACAATCGAACGTAAGAAGAAAAAAAGCCAGGCCTGTTTTGTTGCAATGGTGTGGGTCTTCGCTAAGTAAACAGTTCGCATCTTGCATTGCTTTCCCTCCAGATATCAGTTAGGTGGAAATCCAACATCATTACTTCCACTGCTTTCCTCTCTCTTGGACTGTTGGCATGTTTACAGTTTGAGTTGTCACAGTCATACGCTGGATTCATAACAAGGTCAAGTCACCTGTTGCAAGTATATTGTGATTTTCGTACTGTTTTATGGCTTGTTTTAAGATCTCAGTAAAACTGAGGAGTATCCCTATTTGGGCCGTATACGTTAACTGTGATCATAACTTTTCCCATAGCGGCAAGGATGTGAGAATATAACTTCTGTTTGGTCATTGGTAAAGATTTTATGAATGAGCTTTGTAACCCACCATTTATAAAGATTTTATAATTAGCAAGCAAAAAGCCTTGCGTTCCTATTTTCACACAACACACACCACACACACACACACCACACACACACACACACACACACACACACACACACACACACACACACACACACACACACACAACACACACACACACACACACACACACACACACACACACACAACACCACACCACACACACGCACGCACGCACGCACGCAGCAAACATCACACTACAACACACACACACACACACACACACACACACACACACACACACACACACACACACACTTTTTTATGTTTGTGTCTACTTTAACAAAATAAGAATGAAGAAACTGATCCAGATCGCTGCAAGTATTATATACTTTGGTTGTAAAGATCCATCAACATTACAAAGACGGTGAATAACAAACAGCTTAGGCTGCAAGTTTTCCAGCGCAAAACTTTCTACTCTACGTAGAACACTAAAGGCCGCCTTTCACGTATCAAATTTTTTTATGTCTTTCTGCACACGTTGTTTCCTAGGACATGTTTCTTCTCCACCTTATCACAAAACCGAATCAGACTTGCAAATAAGTCACCGATCAGTGTTGCCTTATTGTGCATTTGTAAGTTGTTCTAAGAGGTGTTAACTTATTCGAAGGAGACAAAAGAAACAAAAATGACGAGGCTGCCTTCTCCCAATCGTAAGAAAGAAAGGAAATGAAGACAAGAAAAAGCAATCAGGCCATATTGACTTTCTCATGTTTTTGGCGCCCTTTCGGTCGCTTGAAATTTTCATGTAAAACATAAAACACACACATCCAAATTTTAAGAAACGTGCTGTATTACCAGGGCCGCCGACATTGAGAACCCAGGTTTTGTTTGTTTGTTTGTTTTTGGTTTTGTTTTAAACTTGTTTCAATGTTTTTCATGTTACAGAAACATATAAATGCGACAACCAAAGCAACATATAATAGATATGTATGCCGTACACATACATAGATGATATACATACAATCATATACAGATGCACGTAGATATACGTATACAAATATACCTGAAACGCCTGTACGTTTTTATTGTTATTATTTTATCATCATCATCACCGTCGTCGTCATCATCACATCATCATCATCGTTGTTGTTGTTGTTGTTTAAAGGCCAGTTGACTGATCATAGCCATATCAGGGCTGTAACCATCTCAAACAAAACGCATATAAATACATCAATGACCTTGGAAAAACAGCATGGAAAAGAAAATATAAAGTGTAGATGTCATTGCATTCACGCGACCGATCAGAGGATATGCCCTCGGCATTGGCTATTCCGCCGAATTTATCACCGGCGGGATATAAAAATAAACCTGAATACAAATGCTTAAACATAACTATGTACACAAAAAAATAAAACTGGCCGAAAGTACACGTTTCCTCAGAGCTAAAAATGTAATTGCTGTATATCAATCCTAATAGAAAGTGTATGACTTTATAGGAAACATTATGTGAATGGACCAGCAAGACAATGAGAAAAGACGAAATTTCTTGCACAAAATCTTTAGAAGGTTGAGATACCACTTATACTGAAGGGATCCTCAGCATCCCCACAGGGAAACACACACACACACACACACACACACACACACACACACACACACACACACACATACACACACACACACACACACACACACACACACACACACACACGCACACACACGCACACGCACACACACACGTACGCATGCACGCACGCACATACACACACACACGCGCGTGAGCGAGGGGGAGGGGGCGTTTACCTTTGTGTGTGTGTGTGAGTACAACACTATATATATATATATATATATATATATATATATATATATATATATCGTTTTTCTTCGATTTCTATCTTTGAATTATTTCTCTACCTCTGTTTCCTTTTGTCTTTCTGTTAATTTCTTCTCTTCTTCTTCTTAATATAGAATTACCCCCGTCCTTCCTCGTAAACTCAGAAGCACTGTATTTATTCATTTAGTTAAAACGTCACTGATTTTATTTCGCGTGTTGCACAATGCAGACCCGAGACAGATACGGTGTTGGTGGTTATGCGGGAGTGTGTAGTTTCACTTGTGATGCTGATTTCACACAACTACCGGGTCTATCAGACAGTGTCATTGTTCGCAGACCTTGGGTCGCTTGCTTTTGAATGATTTTATTCAGCCCCTCTTTCCCCCCCCCCCCTGCACTACAACCATCACTACCACATCTGTGAGTCTGACTGACTACTTTTTGTTAAGTTATTTACGTTGACTCTTTTTTTTTTTCCCCAGTCACCATTACCATTAAAAAAATTAAAAGGAAAAATAAGAAGATGGTCAAACCGTACCATTTTCTCTGTCTTTGCGACCCTCCAGCATGTTCTGTGTAGTGTTTATCCTAACATCAGCTGATCTAGATGACTGGGTTTTCTTTCTTTCTTTGTTTCAACAATCAGATCCATGTCGTTCAAAACCTGCGAACTGGATCCTCTTCCAGGTTCTCTCTACGCCGACTGTCTCCCTACTGTCCTCCCATTCATCACTGACATCATCAACACTTCTCTTCAAACTGGAACTGTCCCTGATTCTTTCAAGTCTGCTATTGTTCACCCTCTCCTCAAGAAACACAATTTAGATCCAAATGAACTGAAAAATTACCGGCCTATCTCTAATCTCTCTTTCTTGTCAAAACTCCTTGAAAAAGTCGTCCTCAACCAGCTGAACTCTCACCTGTCTGCCAACAATCTCCTCAATCCTTTCCAGTCAGCCTACCGCCAGTGCCATAGCACTGAAACTGCCCTACTACACATTCTCAACAATCTCCTCCTTGCAACTGATACTGGCAAAGTCTCTCTCCTCACACTCCTTGATCTGTCTGCAGCCTTTGATACCATTGATCATGGTATTCTCCTTTCTAGACTTCATCATACTTTTGGCATCTCTGACATTGCTCTGTCTTGGTTCACTTCATACCTATCCAACAGAAAACAAACCGTTCTCATCAATGGCACTTACTCTCAACCTGCATACCTGACCTGTGGTGTTCCACAAGGATCTGTCCTTGGCCCTGTTCTTTTCACTCTTTACACCTCCCCCCTGTCCACCATCATCAACTCCCATTCTATAAAATACCACTTCTATGCTGATGACACCCAACTTCAAGACAGTGACTCACCTGATAATATACAGCGCCTGTTGACTCGCACCACTGAGTGTTACTCGGACATTAAGAACTGGATGACACACAATAGACTTCAGCTTAATGACGACAAAACAGAAGCTATCCTCATTGGCACCCGTCAGAAACTTTCTCAGCTGCCTCCTCTTTCTCTCCCATTATGTAACACATCAGTCCCAATTTCTGATTCAGCTAAAAACCTTGGTGTCTGCATTGACTCTACCCTCTCCATGAACAACTTTGTTTCTCAAACTGCCAGATCCTGCTACTATCATCTCCATCGTATAAGGCTGATCAGGAAGTATCTCTCTGTCGAAACAACTGCAAAACTCGTTCTCTCCTTCATAATGTCTCGCATTGACTATTGCAATTCACTCTTGTCTGGTCTTCCTGCCTCCACCATTCACATCCTACAGCGCATTCAAAACAATGCTGTACGCCTTGTACTGAAAAAGAAAAAAGCTAACCACATATCTCCTCTCCTGGCACAACTTCACTGGCTCCCTGTATCAAAGCGCATACAGTACAAACTAGACACCATGTGCTACAAAAGCCTCAATAACGCAGCCCCCGATTACCTGTCAAGCCTACTTGAGATCTATCTTCCCTCACGTACCCTCCGCTCTGCCTCCGATCCTCTGACTTTTCGCTTTCCACGCACTAAGCTCAATACCTATGGTCCACGAGCCTTCTCTGTTTCTGGTCCACTCTCCTGGAACAAACTTCCTCTCTCAGTCCGTCAGCAACCTACTTTTGTCTCCTTCAAGTCCGCTCTCAAAACTCACCTTTTCTCCTCCGCATAAAATCCTAAACCCCTCTGCAGCCTGTCTCCGCTCGGAGGGAATCACATGGTTATAATATATAATTGTATATGCTATGCTCTCTATAATTTTCCATTGGTTTTATTCTTGCTTTTATTGCTTTTATTCTTTCTCCCCATTTATAGCCATGCGTGTGTGTGTGTGTGTGTGTATGTGTGTGTGTGTGTGTGCGTGCGTGTGTGTGCGTGCGTGCGTGCATGCGTGCTTGCGTGTGTGTCTGCTTCAGCGCTTAGATTTGATTTTATCAAGATTTTGCGCTATATAAATATTGTAATTATTATTATTATTAAACTTTTTCCAACTGTATTAAAAGATTGGCTCAGTTTTGAATGAAACTGGTTAATAAATTGCCTTGCACTTTCCCAGTACATCTTTATCAAGAGCAGTCCAGATTCTGTGCAGTATTTACAATGACATCATGCATACTAGACTACATATGTGGAAGTCTGCACAAGAATTATTGGTACCACTCAGAAATTCTTGTTTGCCGTTGTATTTTATACGTTTTGTGTGATTGTGACGTTTTCATCGGTCTTAATTAGTTAACGAAATCTGCAGGATTCGGCTGCAAATCAGTATCATACATTTTCCGTGAATAATACTTTAACTGAGTCAATAGATGTCATCGAATAGCGAAAAGTGTCTTCCAGTAAATAGCTTCCATTTTGGTCCCATCACCGGCCAAATGTTGGATCGCTGTAGTACGTATTTACTGATTTCGCGATACTCTTTGAAAGGGATCTGTTTTCCATATCTGGTAAAAATTCACGATGACCAAACAAAACGAAAGTGGTTTATCAACGGTTTTAGGATAGGTGATTGAAGAATCTTTGATCATTTGGTACAGAGATGTAAAGACATGCTATTCAGTAGAAAATATTTCAAGTATACGTTTGTATGGGCGTAGCCCAGTTACTGTGTTAAGGTCTCAAAGTGATTTTGACCTTTATCCCGATTTGTCATGTAATATGAATAGATGGTTTTTGAGGCGAGTGTACTTAGAAACGTTTCTTTCTGTGCTACAAACAAACAAACAAACAAACAAACAAACAAACCAACAAACAACCAACCAACCAATAACTTTCCTGTCGTGACACAAATGTTCAGTAGTACCGACCAAAAATAAGGCATGCCTGTTTATATGTATACAATGAAATCTTGCATTGTCGTATCCCCTCACCAGGTTAGGTGCAGATATGTCCACAAACAGCGGGGAAGTCGTTAGTGACCGAACTTAATTTCGTTATCTTCTGAGATCCAAAATTTGAGACACACTCAGTGAAACAAATGAAAATCCAGTTGTACAAGACTACACAGAATCTGGGATGAAATTAGACATAACCAAAACAAGTGTTACTGAACATTTGCCACATTTTTTAAATAAGAAAAAACAAACAAACAAAAAAAACCAAGAAATTCCTGAACATTTGGCACGTTGGACCAAAATATGGGACATTTGTACATGAATTCATGGCTGACTCAGAATTAAGCCATGTTCGTTTAACATTCTGTATGTTCGCGATTTTTAACAAATCGGACGTCTGGTTAGAACAAGCAAAAAGTCTTTCCGTAAACTGCCGAGTAATCTTCGCTGACGCATTTTAGACACGCAAGACCCGCGTAAATAGTTTTAATTGTTTTTGTTTAGTGTATTAGAAGCGATGAAGAGAGAGAGAGAGAGAGAGAGAGAGAGAGAGAGAGAGAGAGAGAGAGAGAGAGAGAGAGAAGAAGAGTTGTTTTTCAGCGGTAAAAGCTATTGAAGCTATTTTCGAATACATCGTTGCTAATCTACAAACATATATTTGTTTTGAACTAAAAATACAATGGAAAAAATGCATGTAAACATAAGACACCAACAAGTGGAAGAAGAAGAAGAAGAAAAAAAGAAGAGAGAGAGAGAGAGAGGAGAGAGAAAAGAGTGAGCGAGAGAGTCTCCTTCTGGTTGATATGAAACGAGAGAGAGAGAGAGAGGAGTCTCCTTCTGGTTGATATGAAATCATCTTTTGAAAAAAAATTTGGGGGAGGGGAGGAGAGGAGAGGAGGGTGGATTTAAAAGCTGTTCACAGTGAATTTAGTGTGAATGCACAGCACTTTCAGTTGTCTGCACACACACTCTACACCACCCACTTCCTCCACGCCATTCCGAGCCTCGTTCTGCTTCTGTCCAATCAACGCAACCCGTCCCTTTTCATTTCCCGAACAACTCTGGTTTGCAAACGGGAAGAACACAGTTGTTTAATGTTCCTTCTCCCCTTCTCGTGTTGCTGCCGAGGCCTTGACGACCACTTTTAACATCCTCCTTCCCCGGCTCCAACTGGCGTTGGGCTGTAGGTCGAAGTTTACCCTGTCACCCATTGACTAATGATGGGAAATCGGAGCGTGTGACGCGAGCTTAATGTGGGCATTTCGAGGCTAGGCCGGGACGGAAGTGTAAAGGGGCCTTTAAAATCTGGCCCTGTCAGCAAAAGGTCGCAAATAGTTGTTGGAAAGGTCGTTTTGCTTGGAGTTTGTTAAATAGCGGGTGGGGTGGTGCAATTGTGATGGGTTTTGTGTTTCTTGTTGTTTTATGGGTAGAAAGAAATACGAATCAGATCGACCACATCTGTGTGTGCGTGCGTGTGTGTATAAATGGGCAGGGGTGGAGGAGTTAGTTAAAGCGCTAATTTTTTTTTTCTCTCTAGGGGCAAGGAAACAAGTTTAAACGTTTTCGGATGTTGTAACAGGAAGACGTTGATCCACTATAAAGGGCAAAACAGGAGCCGGTGGTGTTCAAACATAATATTGCAGCAGCATGAGATGTTGATTGTCCATGGAACTCTTAATCATATTCTCAGAAACCACATTTCAGCTGCCTCAATCTTGTTCTGACTTTACATATTGACTATCCACGCTTCAGATCCTTACAACGGTATCGGTTCAATGTAACACTTAAGAACTGTCTTCCTAATGTTAATTGATGGGCATTTGTTGGTAACAACGCTTTTCATTTTCTTGAATGCTGTTTTAGTTTGGCCCCGGTTCTGCTGGATATTTCTGGATATTCTTACTATCAGCTTGTTTTAATGTTGTGGTATTTGCTATTATTTTACATGGGGGGATTTTTTTAACTGATACCATGACTTCAGTCTTTCCACTGCTTAGTTCTAGCCCTTTATTTCAGCTTATTTCTATTATAATCACGAGTTTGTAGGCCTTTTTATTTTCTACGATTAGAACGGTATTATCTGCATAACGAAGGTTATTATTCTCTGATGATAAATTGGACGGAATGGTCAGTGCCAGGGCATATCCTTAGATTATGTGCGCGAATGCATTGATATGTGTACTTAATTTTCTTTTCAAACTTTTCTCCGCAAACAGATGCTGTGGATATTTTGAAATGGCTATAGCCCTGATGTGGCTCTGTGCAGTCGGCTGGGCTTTAAACAACAAGAACAATAGTAAAAGTAATTTTTTTCCTTCAACTTTCATCCCAGGGATTTCTTTCAGATTTTTCAAGATGGTTTCGCTGTAAAGTGAAAATAAATCTGGTGACAGAACACATCCCTTTCTAATCCCTCTTCCGGTATTTTAAAAAGAGCTGATATAATTTTGTACTCACATTGCTGCTGTTTGTTCCCAATGCACGTTCCTTTCTATTCTTAGATCTTTTCGGTTTGGAGTTTGCTCAAAAGGGATTCATCGCACTCTGACAAATCTATATGCACGCCACCCGAACTGTAATCTGTCAACAGCTGTCTTGCAGCCTCCCTGAGTGCTACAAAACCTATGCATTGGCAAGGTTTTAAAACAGGGGTGGGGGTGAACAGGGGTGGGGGTGAGAGGAGAAGAGAGATGTAAAGCTGACACCGCCTTCTAGAATGAGCGAAGGATTAAAATGGGCAGCAAACAAGCCAGTTTCAAACGTTGCGATCTGCAATTGAATGAACTATGAAAAGCAACAACAACAACCAAACACAAACAAACAAACAAACAAAACAAAACAAAAAAAACAAAAAACAAACAAAACAACAACAACAACAACAACAAAACAGCCCGAGAAATAGTGAATGGGATTAATTCGTATTCTTTGCACATTGTGCTCTTATCTGTCTGGCAGTACTTGTAGTTTGTTTCTGTTAGTAAAGGTGAGAGAAATAAATTAGACTTTGGAGTAGTCCTTGAGGTCTTGGTGAAACCTGTTCCGAAATGGTGTCACGTGTGGATGGCAGTGCTAAAGGTTTCCATATGTGAGTGAGTGAGTGTGAGTGTGGTGTGTGTGTGTGTGTGTGTGTGTGTGTGAATGGGTGGTTTGCTTTGAATGGGAGTAGTGGTGGGAATGTTTTCGGGATGCGGGTGGTTGTAAGGATAGGCACACACTGAGGGGGGGGGGGGTGTTGTGTGTGTGTGTGTGTGTGTGTGAATGGGCGGTTTACGTTAGTAGTGGTGGGAGTGTTTTTAGAATGAAGGTGGGTGTAGGGATAGACATGATGTATACAGCCGTAGCCTATCATTTTCATGCAATCTTAAGACCTCACCAACAACTAGTGTTTAAATTGAGGTTCATGATACTTCTATGATTATTATAGACCTTCCATCGTATGACATTTGTAGCTTAACGCATATAGAATTATATTCTTCTCGCTGTAACATCGTTTTGAGTCCGAATTGACTGAATTATTTCAAAAGGGTTGTATACTGGTGTAACGTCCCATCTCGTCCCTCTCTTGCGCAGGTCCCCCGGGGACTTACTGATGTCCCAGATCGTCCCCCGTGGGACGAATCAGTGTCCTGAATCGTCCCCCGGGGGAATTGAATTTCTGGGCAGTCCCCCCCCCCGTGCTGTTCTGGTCCCCCCTGAATTCACCAACATGCCTGTCCCAAAAGGTTCCCCCCCCCCCCCCTGTAGTACTCTTGTAGGTGCACTCTGTCTGTCTGTCTGTTTGTCTGTCCGTCTCTCTGTCTCTATCTCCATGTCTGCGTCTTTGTTCCTCTCTCTCTGTGTCTCTGTCTGTCTGTCTCTTTCTTTTTCTTTCCCTCTCTCCCTCTTGTTTCTGTCTCTTTCTCTCTCTTTCTCTGTCTGTCCTGTCTTCTCTGTATGTGAGAGAGTGTCTGTGCGTGTGTGTTTTGTGTGTGTGTGTGTGTTGTGTGTGTGTGTGTGTGTGTGTGTTGTGTGTGTGTGTGGGGGTCGTCCGCGCGTGTGTGCATGTGCATGCTTTCACATTTCTTTTTACTCACCAACACACACCACACACACACACACACACACACACACACACACACACACACACACACACACACACACACATACATATACACACACACACACACACACACACACACACACACACACACACAGAGTGCGTGACAGATACAGAGAGAGAGAGAGAGAGAGAGAGAGAGAGAGAGAGAGAAACAGAGGGAGAGAGAGAAAGAGAGAGAGAGAGAGACAGAGAAGGGGGTGAGAGAAATCAAATCAAATCACGTTGTTTATAGCCTCGTCGACCAGCATGGGCCATCTCAAGGCTGTCACCTCGTAGAGCTTCAACCACGTTTGTTTTTCCGATAAAAAATCACATTTTAAAAATCATTTTGGCCTTGCCAACCAATATGAGTCATCTCAAGGCTCAAATCTCTTTCAAAAATTCCAGGATCGCCCATGATGGGACGTCCCGGAACAAGGTCCTTATTGTCTCTGCCGTGTAATGTTTATGCCGTATCTCGTTTAAATCATTGCATGAAATTGAAATATGCTTTACTGTGAGAGGCTCATCACATGGAACACACCAAGGGGCCCCTTCACCCTTCAACAAATATGAATGAGTTAAAAAAGTATGACCAATTCTAAGACGAGTAAGAACTACGTTCTCTTTACAGGTTCCTCCCAATGAAGGAAGGGACTCTAAAAGAGTAGGACGGACTTTACAAAGTTTATTATTCACTTGTTGGCTCCATTCTTCTTGCCATAATGCATAAGTGTAAGAGTGGACTTTACACTTCAGATCAGTAAAGGGTATAACGGAAGTGGACATTCTGTCTGCTGTGGCCTCCTTAGCTACAGCATCTGCCATCTCATTCCTGCGAATACCCACATGACCAGGGACCCAAACCAAAACAATGTTACAGTTTCGATTTTTCAGTACAGTAAATACACTGAAAAAGTCTAGCAGCTCAGGGTGGTTTAAGTTACGACATGATATAGCCTTCAGTGCTGACAGTGAGTCAGAACAAATAATAAATGTCTTTCACTTGGAAGCCAGAATTGTTTCAAGTGTTAGGTTAAGAGCAGTCAGCTCCGCTGTGTACACAGAGCTGTCAGAAGGTATGTGTTTACTGGATTTTTAACACCATCTGACAAAAGGATTGCAGAAGCAGCCACACCATTTCCTGATTTGGAACCATCAGTGAAGACTTTTTCATGTGAGGGATATTGCAGACATAGTTCACTATAAAGGTAGAATGTTTTCGGTAAGATGCAAGGTCGAATCGAACTTCCGGTGTATGGAAGGTCCATGGTCGGTTGTCTGGAAATTTGGAGTAGTCACAGATCACGCCCCGGTTGATCTCAGCCTTTTCCACATGTGGGCGGATACGGATACCAAACGGTGGAATACACATAATACATTTTTCATATTCTTTCTCATATTTTGGATCAAAAAAACACAATCGTAGGCAGGGTTTTTCATTTCCGAGTATAGTTTGATGTAATTCAGAGAGAGTTTTAGTCGGCGGTTGGCAAGAGATGCTTCCCCTGCTTCTGCATATAGACTGTACACAGGAGATGTACGAAATGCGCCCAAACACAAACGCAGCCCTTGATGATACATGTAAATAGGATCTAATGTTTTAAGGTAGGAGTCCCTTGTCGAACTGTAGATTACACATCCGTAATCCAGTTTGGATCGGACTAGGGCTCTGTAGAGATGCAGGAGAGTTTTCTTATCAGCGACCCAGTCTGTGTGCACCACCACTCGAAGAATGTTCAGAGCCTTCTGACAGGAAGTTTTAAGGTGTTTGATGTGGCTGGGGGGGGGGGGGGGGGGGGGGGGAAGAGGGGGGGGGGGGGGCGTTAGTGTAATGGATAACACGCTGAACTTGAAATTCGGCGAGTCTCACAACTGTGAGTGCGATCCCAGGTCACTGCAGGCTTTGTGTTTGTGGGAAAAACACTTTACCCCCATTTCCTACTCCTTCGGATGAGAGTATAAACCGAGGTCTAGTCTGAGCACGCATGCATCTAAAATCAAGCTTGGACTTTAAAGATCCTGACGCTGATGTCCAGAGCTGACGTCAGTGCCGGCTACAGAAACTTGCCCAGCATGCACCTCCCACGTAATTGGAGTGTCGCTGACTATACTCTCAGAGTATAGTGTGGGGACCCATACAGGGCGAACAAGCACACACGTACACGTAACCAGTTAAACGAAACTGGAACACTGAGAAGAGAGGAGAGATGTGACTATGGAAGTTAAGTTTTTGGTCAAAAATGATCCCCAGAAATTTAGCTTCTTTAACTGCAAATTAGACAATGTCAAAATAGAGATGGAAAGACTTAACATTAGTATTTTAGGACTAGGGGAAGTGAAATGGAAGGGGGCAGGCATGATAACATCCGGAGAGTATACAGTGATATACTCTGGTGGAAACTCACATGAAAGAGGAGTAGGCATTGTAATGGACAGGGACAAATCAAAAGCAGTTAAGGGATACTGGGCTGTGTCCGCCATCCGACAGAGTCTTGCTGGTCAAATTGGGAGGCAGACCATTTGATATCAACATCATTCAGGTGTATGCACCAACATCCACAAGTACTCAGGAAGACATCGACAACTTCTAGAAGTATTAGAGATGGCCAAGGCCCAAGAAGTTACCATAATAATGGGAGATTTTAATGTTAAAGTGGGAAAGGATAGGGTGGAGGATATAGTTGGACCTCATGGCCTTGGTACACAAAATGAAAGGGGAGGGAAACTTGTAGAATGGGCACAGATGAATGAGTTCATAGTAGGAAACACCTGGTTTGAGCGGCCTAATAGAAGAAAATAGACTTGGGTGAGTCCAGGAGATAATATCAAAAATCAGATTGACTACATCCTGATTAATAAAAGATTTAGAAATTCTTTATTGTCAGCAAAAACACTACCAGGCACAGACTGCAAGAGTGACCACAATCCTGTAGTGGGAAGTTTTAGGTTGAAATTACGGAAAAGGAAACAGACCAAAAGCAACATCAAATAGATCTTGGACTCTTAAAGACAGATGAAGTGATACGTCAAAAATTTAATGTACATGTTCAAAACAAATTCAGTGCTCTGGAAGACGTAGGTGACAGTGAGGAACAATGGACAAAGTTGAGAAATTCGATAAATGAAGCTTGTGAAGAAATCCCTGTAGTAGATAAAAAAGCAGAAAGGAACTGTATGACAAAAGAAATTTTAGGCTTGATGGAGGAACGGAGGAAGGCAAAGAGAAACGAGGAATTATACAGGAAGATAAACAAGGAGATCAGGAATAGGTGCAATGAAACTAAGGAAGCTTGGCTGAAAACAAAATGCAAAGAAATAGAAGACCAACACAAAACGGATCCTCAGGGTATGTACAGACGAATTGAAGAAATTTTCTACAGGAAAAATACATGCACATCAACTGGTTGCTTAAAATCGAAAGATAGTACGATTCTCAAGGAAAAAGACAAAATATTAGACAGATGGGGGGAGTACATTAAAGACCTTTTTGAAGACGCAGAACACATTTTTATAAGAAAGAACTTTGAATGACCACCCATAATGAAGGATGAAGTTAGAGCAGCATTGAAAAAGATGAAACCAGGAAAAGCCCCAGGAGTAGACAACATTACTACAGAGATGATTGAAGCCCTGGGGGAATTCGGCATTGAAAAAATAACAGTCCTCCTGAATGAAATTTAAGACACTGGAAAATTCCCCAAAGATATGTCAAAATCAATTTTCATTGCACATCCAAAGAAGACAGGGGCTATAGAATGCGAACTCCATCGCACAATCAGTTTGATGAGTCATGTAACCAAGATCCTATTAAGAATGATCATGATGAAGACAAGGAATAGAATCAAAAGAGAAATAGCAGATGAACATTGTGGATTTGTGGAAGGGATAGGAACTATTAATGCCATATACATCCTAAGAACTATCATAGAGAGGTCAATCCAGATGAACAAGGATTTGTATTTATGCTTTGTTGACTATACCAAGGCTTTCGATCGGGTAAGGCATGAAGAATTGATCAACCAACTAGAAAGACTCAATATTGATGGAAAAGATCTACGAATAATGAGAAATATGTATTGGGAACAAACAGCTGCAATGAGAATAAAAAAAACGATATAAGCTCTTTCCAAAACTTCAAAAGAGGAGTCAGACAGAGTTGTGTTTTGTAACCAGATCTGTTTTCACTTTTCAGCGAAAACATCATGAGAAACCTAGAGGAAGACCCTGGATTAAAGGTTGGAAGAAAAATGATAAACAACATTCGATACGCAGGTGACACCGTGCTAATTGCAGAAAGTGAAAGGGACCTACAAAACCTTGTGAATATACTTGTAATAGAAAGCAAAGGTAAGGGGTTGGAACTAAACAGCAGGAAGACTGAAGTCATGGTGATCAGTAAAAAACATGAAATCCCCTCGTGCAAAATAACAGCAAACAGCACAACCTTGACACAGGTTGATAAGTTTAAATACCTGGGAACGATCATTTCACCAGACGGCAGATGCACATCAGAAATAGCCAGCAGAATCGGCCAGGCCAAAACAACATTCAAGAAGATGAAAAGCATCAATTTACATCAGGAAAAGAGTTCTTGAATGTTATATAGAACCAATACTGTTGTACGGTTGCGAGGCGTGGACAGTCAACAAACAAAGCCAGAACAAGATTGAGGCAGCCGAGATGTGGTTTCTAAGAAGAATGTTGAGAGTTCCATGGACAGCAAAGAAAACAAACGAGACAGTCTTGATGGAGGCAGATACAAGTAGATCATTCATAAGGAAGATTAGGAAAAGGCAGGTAACATTCATAGGCCATTTTATGAGGAAAGGGGAATTGGAACACGTGGTCACAACGGGAAAGCTGGACGGAACGAGAGCACCGGGTAGACCCCGGGAGAAGATACTAGACGGACTTGCAGAGTGGCTGAAGACAAGGAGGGTGGAAAAGATGCTTGAGGCAACAAGAGATAGAGACAGATGGAAGTCCATAATCGCCAACGCCATGCGGCAAGGCACCTGATGATGAACTGCTGTAATTGTTGATTTATCAAGACAGATTTCGGGATCCAGAAAAAAACATTCATTGGTTATGAAAATGAATATACTGAGTTTTTGTGGTGGAGAAAGTACAGCCATTCTCTTCAGCCCAATGGTGGACCTTTTCCACGCAGAGCTGGAGACTGCGCTGTACGCCAGGATATACTGGGGTGAGAGAGAGAGACAGAGACAGAGAGAGACAGATATACAGAGAGAGAGAGAGAGAAAGAGAGAGAGAGAGAGAGACAGAGAAAGAAAGAAAGAAAGAGAGAGGAACAGAGACACAGACATGGAGAGAGAGAGAGAAACAGAGACACAGACATGGAAAGAGAGAGAGACAGACAGAGACAGAGAGACGGACAGACAAACAGACAGACAGACAGACGTGCACCTACAAGAGTACTACAGGGGGGGGGGGGGGGCTTTTGGGACAGGCATGTTGGTGAATTCAGGGGGACCAGAACAGCACGGGGGGGACTGCCGAGAAATTCCCCGGGGGACGATTCAGGACACTGATTCGTCCCACGGGGGACGATCTGGGACATCAGTAAGTATCCCGGGGGACGATCTGGGACACCGATAGGTCCCTCGGGGGACCTACGCAAGAGAGGGACGAGATGGGACGTTACACCGGTATTAAGGAAGAATAACAAGGGGCCTGGATTTTTAGACTACAAGTACAAGAACTGTACAGTAACCGTGGTTATTTTCCGTATTTTTTCTTCTTCTTTCTCCTCTTCCTCTTTGTTTTTCCTTCCTTCTGATCCTTCTTAACGCAGGTCTTGATTCGTTGATAAGAAAAACGTGCGATATTCATTCACAGAAGACGCAATTTCAAGATGGCTGATTGTTACATACATTTTTTACATTTTGTTGTTTTCGGTTGTTGTTGTTTGTTGTTGTTGTGGTGGTGGTGTTGGTGTTGGTGGTGTTGGTTCTTGCTGTTACACTTGAATTATTCATTTCTCTCTTTTTCTTTTCTTTTTCCTGTCCCAATTTTTGCGTTGTCTCAGTGGCACTATTCCATACTGCTCATTCCGGCTCCATAAAGTATATCCAACCCCAAGTTCACTCAGTCGGATATCTTAGTGTTAGGAAGCCCGCAGGAGCCAGAAATGTCAAGCCGCCGTACGGCCATCCACAGCAAGAGACCCTCCACTTCTGCGGAGTCCCTTTGATAGACTTCAGCAGGGCGTGTTCTGAATTTACTAAGGACACTGCTCCTAAGTCCCCTACAAACTACGGTAATCGTTCAGTAGCGCAGCCAGACTAAGTAAGGAGACCAGCTGTAGCCCCCCAACCACAGCCGCCACAAAACACTGACACCAAAGACCCCAACTTGAATTTACCTCGGGTATGGAAGTTGTTGCCTCCAGAAATGTGACACTGATGAAGAACATTGGGAAATCATGGCCACAAACAGGTGTGAATGGAGGCAAGCTATTCGCAAGGGAACGGAAGCTTATGAAAATGAAAGACGAAGCAGCCAAGTGGAAAAGCGTGCAGCAATAAAGGCCGGAACCAACTCTGCAGGGCGTTCCACTGAGTGTCCAGTATGTGGCCGCCTGTGTGCATCAGACTTTGGCCTGAGATCCCACATGAGGGTACACAAATGAATAAAGTGCTAGGTTGGACTTTGTCAACCATATGTGTATATATATATGTTATGGAAGTTGTATATTATATATAATATATATATATATATATATATATATATATATATATATTATGGAAGTTGTAGAGGAAACCGAAACTGAGGTTAGCACGAGATCAGGGCATGATGATGAAACGCCACATAAACTGGGACAGTGTTCATTGTGCTATGAATATGATAATATCATGATAATAGGGATTATGATCATGATATTGTGGAGTTTTGTCTCGAGTGGATGAGACTCGACTGTTAGTCCCAGTCTTCCCAGTCAGTCCATAGCACGTTCAGGTCAGGGTAGGAGCCAGTCAGAGCAGACAAATCCCACAACAACGTTTTTACAATGGGGGTTTGAACCTATGACATCCCAGTCAGTAGTCCATCACGCAACCACTTTGCCACTGTGACATGTATCTGTTTATATGCAGCGGGGTTGATTTCCCTCGAAGGATCCTGGGTTTTGCTCGGTATCGATACGTCCTACAAACAACAGGACAGAGAGAAAGTATAGTACAGACAGACAGGCACATGCTACCTAGGGTCTGAATTATTTTTTCACACTGACCTTGTGCTTGGTATGTGGGTTACTGCACACGGCAGTCGCCTTTTGCAACGTATGGAGCAGCGAAGGAGAAAAGGTTCCTATTGTTATTCGATGAGCAATGCAGTCGCTAAGCATTTTTGTTTTCTGTTTTTTTCTCTCTGTCTCTCTTTGTCTCTCTGTCTCTGTCTCTGTCTCTCTCTCTCTCTCAACAGTTTACTTGAGTTTTTTTTAAAATCCATCTTCATTAAGCCACCAGCAGAGCAATCTCTGCAATTCACCGAGTTCAGTTCGAAAGTCCCGCGAGAGAGAGAGAGAAGGGGGTGGGGTGGGGGGCAAGAGAAGAGAAGAGAAGAGAAGAGAGAGAGAGAGAGAGAGAGAGAGAGAGAGAGAGAGGGAGAGAGAGATTTACTGAGTTTTCTAGTTTTCTTCGCGCACATAAACGTTTTCTCGGGCTCCTGCCGAAACCTTTGACAATACCCCATCGAGTCCAAGAGCACCCGTCACATTCTTTGTGATCAGTGTCCTCCGACATTGTGCGTGTCAGAAAGCATTCGAAATGAAATCAGCAAGCAATGAACATGTGGCATCAGTGTTTATTATATTTTATTACTTGATGAAGTCATTCCCTCTCCCGTTACACGCGCGCGCACGCGCGCTCTGTCTACCACAGATTCATCGGTGGTATTTTTATAGTTGCTAATGGTTGTCGTCTAAAAGTCTGTGGCCTTTGTCAGAAGATTTAGCTGTAAATCTTCAAGTCAGGATGTGTGTGTGCGTGCGCACGCGCGCGCGCGCGCGCGCGTGTGTGTGCATGTGTATGTGTATGTGTGATACAATGCACGTTTATGCACAAATATTTCAATAAAGATAAAACAATTCATGGAAGATTCTCTTGCGGTCTTTAACCAAAAGGAACAATGATGCATGAATCCAAAAAGCTAGTTCGTAATTATGGATATTTATGATTCAGAAAAAGACAAAAAAGCGAAATGTTTGTTTGCTGTTGTTATTTCCGTCAAAAACATGCTGAAGTTAACATGCCCAAAAAGAAAGATATTTATTAACTTCTTTTACACAGGTGTTTACGAGTGCAATAAATTCAGTTCTGAGATAGTTTCCGAGGTCGGCTGAGTTATATACATGATTGGGATAATACGCTGGCTGCAATGTAATCTTTGCTGCAATGTACGAGGAGAAAGTACGAATGAAAGTATAATCATTGCTGCTTCTGTCGGTGAAAAGCGTGTGTGCCCGCAGAGGCGTAACTGCCTATTCATTATTTTTGTAATTACATCCATTGTCCTGATTATTCGGCTCTTAGATAAGCTGCTAACTGATAAAATGGTCCCGTCGTCATGATCGTAAGAGCACTGCATGAGTGAGCGATGTACCAAGTACTTCATGTCTACGGTTGTGGGCAAGTGCACGGAGTACACAAAGCTTTGCAAGTGGCCCCCATCGGTTCATGGCCCTCAGGCGGGCCTCTACTTGTCTGGTAGCTGGCTGATTCTGTAGACAGAACAATGGATTGTAGATCTGCCATTTGATATGAGTTCAGGCCCAGATTGTTCGCTACCCATGCTTCAATCATTCTCGTGCTGTCATCTCAGTGTTTTTTGATTCCCTTCGGTGCCCCCTCCACTCCCCCCAATATCCGTAAGGGTTTCAAGACTTTGCAACCACATTCGGTTCTGGGCAGGCTCAAGAAGTCTGCTACACAATACCTGCCAGACTTGGGTGGAGCACGTATGGAATTGTCTGAGTGCGTTAAATTTTTTTTCAGCAATTTCGGAATTCTTGAATTTTCTGGTTCGTTCAGTAATGCTATCAGCCCATTCTATCTGTCATGTTGTTCTCTTTGTCTTTACACTGTGCCTGGAAGCATGATCATGGAGGGCAAGTTTGGTTTTGTTCCATGCCCATATCATCTTGGTTTCGTTCTCTTCGCTCTAATCGACATATCAAGTGAATAACATGCTGGGTCATGGTCTGTGGACTTCCAGCGTATGACATTACAGAAATCCTGGCACCTTCTAGGACATTAGAGAATCCCTGGCATTTCCTTTGTCAGAGAAACGGAGATTGCTAATATCGATTTATCATAATTTACATGTGCTACTTACCGTGAATGTGCAGTAAGTTGAACTGGTAAGCGGTGATTATTTATAGTCGTCTCCTGGGGTTTATGGGCTTTCGACAGACAAACTATGTTCATGACCAACTTCTCTTTCGGGTGAGGATGATCGTGAGTTTGACTGGTGTGATGATGTGCTGTTGAGGAGACTTTATTTTGTTGCAAGGACAGTATAGATCTAGTCGTTCGATTTTGACGTGGGTTTGGTTTGACAGTTCTGAAATGGTCCTGGGCTATAAGCCTAATGACTGATTGATAGAAGGTGGAATTCTATAAGGGAAAACAAGCATGTTCAAGAATGAAATGCATAGTTTTCTCTAATTAGAGTAGCTGTTACAGCAATGAAATGCATAGTTTTCGTCTAATTTAGAGTAGCTGTTACAGGAACGATAATATGACAAACCACATATGTAGATCATCTTATCATTTAGTCTATATCTGATTAAGTGGTAATTAAAAAAATCATTATCATCATCATTATTGATATTCCAGCTGTCTGTGACCAGGACGGCTTCAAGTAACAGAATGTTTTATTTCATTTTTGTTGTGAATTTTCACAGCACAAATTTCCCGTCCTTCTTTCAAAATATTCGCACAAAAACTGTTGGTTTTCTTCTGCTTTGTGTTGCTTAAACTTCAGCGCTTTGTCTAGGCAATAGCAAAGGGCCGCTGCCTTTGCGAATTAAAATCGACTTAGTCTTTAATAAAACTTTTTTTCTGGACATGGATGACCTAGTGTTGGCAAGTCACAGATCAGAATCAATTTCAAAATCTTTCTGTCTTGTCAAGAACCGTTTTAGATGAGCCCCTAGCCGGTACTCCATGCAAGCCATTATTTCTCAAGGAGCGTTGTTCGTCTGGCTTCCCCCTTTCTCTCAAAGCAGCTGATCAGAATGAAATCTTGACGCTTTGTTTCTGGTGGAGTATTTCGTCACATGGCCCCCTTTTCCTTTTTCTCTGCGCGGCAGTCGTTTTGTCCATGACCTTAGATTCACCCCCGGTCCTGCAGTCTGCACGCGCATAGTCACGCCCGCACCTGCGCTTTTATAATGGAGTCGGGTGCAGACACATCTTCAACCCGAGGTACCCTGAGTGGTGTTTTTCACTGGAGTATTGAGCTCTGCGGGATTTCTGAGGATTAAATCGTTAGGGATCGACGTTGTCTTTGTAAACCTGTTTATTGTTCTGGGCACAACAAAACGCCAACGGGGCAGTCTGTTTTCTCTCCTTTGATTTCACCTTTCCACTGTTTATCCCTAGGTTGTTTCTTCGTAGGTGGTACTTACAGAGAGGATTGAAGGGGACTTGTCGACAGCGAAGTCAACTATACTGCCCGACTGAAAGAATCACCTAATAACTGAGGGAATATTAGTTCACTTTTTGTGGATAAGCTTGCTGATTACCAGCATATCCAGCCGTTGCCAAGTATCAAGTTTTATTCAGTTCCATCTCTTATCCTTTGAGCTCTCTCTGCCTGGTTCAATACCTTTGTTAAGATTAAGTTTTAGCATAAAGCTTATTTGTTTCCGCTTCTTTGCCACCCTCTTCAATCCCAGTATAAATAGTATCCCCACCTTCTGGAAATTCTGTGCTAGAAATTTCCTCTTTTCTGTCACTCTCTTTGTTTCTGCCTCGCGCCTTTTCTTTCTGTCATTTCTTCCTATCATTTTCTGCCTTGCTGGGCCATTCACTTGCATGTTTTCTATATAAGTCTTACGTACTTTCTCTTGGGATTGATAATTGGGTACATGTATTCAGTGCATTTTTGGCTCTAGGGAAATGGGATATGTAGAAGCAATTTTAGGTAATATACACCCGTGTTCATACATGCCCTGAGTTATGTTTCAGTTTGTATTCAGATATGTTTTTAAAATCCCCTGTGTGATAAATTGGACGGAGTGGTCAATGTCAGGGGCATCCCCTTAGATTATGCGCGCAAATGCATTGATATGTGTGCTTAATTTTCTTTTCCTTTTTTTTTTCCTGTTAAAGTATTATGTATATTTTGAAACGGTCATAGCCCTGGTGTGGCTCTACGCAAAAAATGGGCAAAAGATCGGACAGCATGAGTCTGTATCGAAGAAATTTGAACAGCTGAGTGTCAGAAGAAGGGAGAAAAGTGCAGGAAGGAGAATAGGCATGGAGCAGTTAAGAGATAGAACCCGACACAACATTTAACACATACAAGCAGCCTAAGTTGTATCTGCTACGCTGTTGAATAGGAAGCCGGTTTTTTCCATAAACTTGAGATCATTGGAGAGTGAGACTTGGTTTGATTTAGTTTTTACATCGGCACACCCACCTCAGGTGATATAGCCGATGGGGATAACCATCCCAGGGAATTGGGTCAAAGGGGACTTATCTAATCCTGTACTGACACCACCAGAACAACAATAATGTTAAGATGGGTCAGTGAGAACCCACAACATGGAAAGTGAGACGGCTAGATCTCCATTTTTATCATGCCCAGCACTGTGGAGACGGCAACCCAGTTCTCACCCTCATGGTTTTACGTTCTCTTAAATAGGGTGATGTACTCATTTACAGCTGGGTTGACTGACGGCCCACACGCACCAAGATTTTATTGAGCCAAAATCGAACATTTCGTTCCAATTATAATGTGGAAGCTCTACTACCTCTACGTCAACCAGGCCTGAAGAGAATGATGAGTAGAACAGCGCTTAACGCTGTGTTGAATAACTCGTGCTGCGCATGTTGTGTGAATGACGAACCGTTCGCCTCCTCAACTGCTGTTGAATTGAAGGCTGCTTCACCCTGTGATTACACACTCTATAGTTGAATAGGCCCGTCAAAAGAACACCATGAAGACTAAACAAACGGGCCCTAAAGAAACGGTAAGGAGGAATAATTGAGGCGTTCCCTCCTAAACACACAAACACACGCACGTACGCGCGCACACACGCACACACACACAAACGCACGCACACACACACACACTCTCACACACACTCACACACACACACACACACACACACACATTCATACTCACACACACTCACTTTGAAAATGAAATAGAAAAGGAAAATATCCGGGGGGAAGGGGGGTAAAAAAAAAAAAAAAAAAAGGAGAATCAGGAAGGCCTATCTGGGGATTTTTTTTCCTGAAAGTGAAAATTTGGAGAAAAAAAATTCTTGTGGAAACGGACCAGCTGCACTGAAGGAGTGCATCCTATACGGGCCATTCTTGTCGACTGGAGATGTAGGAGGAAAAAAATCACGAAACAAGAAGTCACAGGATAGAAAATTCACCGGAAAACGGCCTAGCCATTCAATGTGCGTGTATGCGTGCATGCTCGTTTGTGTGCATGCGTGTACGTGTTTGTGTATTTGAGTTTGAGCATGCACATACATGTTTCTGTGACTGTCCATCAGTCTCTCTTTCTCTGACATGAATATACCAACAAACTTGTATTATAGCAAATTTTTAGATGGATTTTTAGAAAAAGTAAACTTTGGTCTTATATTCTTTCCAGTTAGTAATTCAGAACTTAAAACATTTCCTCTAAATATCATGTGTTTGAGGAGATTTTAACTTAATTTGAGGGTGGGCGGATTTGAGAGAAACAAATCATAAAAATAGAATATCTTATTGTCTCCCTTTCTTTGGAGATAGGAAACTTAAACTTTCCTCTAGTTTTGCTCCTCCACATGTTGCAGAATCATTCCGTTGGTCTTCATGTATATAAATCTTTTATACCTCAAGATCAGGATCAGTCTGTATAGATTGATATGTCTCTGACCCGGGCTCGTACTCATCCACTCGTCCATACAAAAATCACAGACCTACTTGCGCGAAAACACACACACACACACACACACACACACACACACACACACACACACACACACACACACACACACACACACACACACACCAGGCAAGCACACACATATACACAAACACGCACTCATACACATGCACACACTCGGCACTGCCATACACAGAATCCCCCTGCACAAAGGCTTAAATTTTTAAGTCTTAGCGTCTGCAGCCAACAAAAGACTTCCGCTTCCGATTTTTCACAAAGCCAAACACCGGACAAGCTGGTGAGCCCTGAAAGCAGTTTAGAACAAAACCTGCCCGAAATTGAAATGCAGTGACCCGTCAGCTCAGTGGCCAACCAGTGACGTGCAGTTTTGTAGGCATCTTGCCCGACAATGAGACTGAATTGTCTTCAACCCTCTTTGGCTGTTCATCGTCTCACCGAGATTAACATTAGAAAGAGAGAGGCGACTTTTTCCATCTTCCAACTGAGGTTAAGTGAGGTAATTGTGAAACGATTGATCTCTTTGCCTTATACCGTGTCGGGGACAACTCAAAAGCCGTTTTGTTTTTCGCTTCTCACAGGCACAGAGTCAGACACACACGTTCTCTTAGTGTGTGCGTGCGTGCGTGTGTGTGTGTGTATGTGAGTGTGTGTGTGTGTTTGTGTGTGTGTGTGTGGTGTGTGTGTGTGTGTGTGTGTGTGTGTGTGTGTGTGTGTGTGAAAGAGAGAGAGACAAATTTTCTGTTGAATATGCTTGAGAAACGATACTGACTGACTGACTCACTCTCTCTGTCTTTCTCTGTCTCTGTCTGTCTAATATCCCCCCCTCTCTCTCTCCTTCTTTGCCTCTCTTCCCCCACACTTTCTTTCTTTGTCAAGCTACCACATGTCTGTTTGTATCTGAAGACAGTTCATTTCGTAAACATCAAATTTGATACTTGTCTTCAGAGGCTTAATCCCTCTTCTGCTGATTGCATTGGTTCTGACTGCGCCCGTGTCCCTCAACGAAGCCGAAATTCACAGTTCTGTCAAATGCCCGTGCATGAAGTGGTCCCCTTCTTCTTCGTGTCCCGATGCGGTAATCTTTTCATTCCTCACCCTATCCACCAGCTTCTTGCAGGAATTGGTGGATAGAGTTAACAAGCGAAATAATTAATTCCGTAGAAAGCTGGTGGACGAGATGAGAGGGTGGAAGGGTTAATGCATCTCGACAAGAATCTGGTGGAAGGGGAGAGGAAATGAAAGTGTTAAACGGGGCCCTCATCTAAGACTGTAACACAGAACCCCAAAGCGAGGAGATCTCTCGTCCTGTCCAGTTGTCTTCATTAGTGTAGGACTTTGTCAAATTAAAACATTAACGGTTATTCGGCTGTAGTGCCAAATAGTGGTATGTTTACCCTATTTGTGTTTTTGACGTTTAAGATTTTTGTTTGACGATTTCACTCTGACGTGTACGTGTACTTCTTGTATGCAGGCTAATGATCTAAGAATATAATTTCCTTTGTCATGTAGGCCTAGCGCCTGTTTTCCCTCTCCAGTTCATTCTTTTCATAAACCTCGTTCGTCTCTTATTACACTTCATTTTGCAAACATCAGATATGATTGCTGTCTCTGCTGGTTTAATCCCTCTTCTGCTGATTGAATTGGTCCCGACTGGGCCAGCGTCCCTAGAACGAAGCCAGAGTTCACACTGCAATCGCCTAAAATGGTCCCCTTTTTCTTCTTCATGTCGAAGGAAGCTGGTGGATAGGATGAGAGAGTGAAATAGCTACAAGGTGCCCTCACCTTAATTGTCGAAAAGCCCCCAAATGGGGGGGAACTTTTTTGTCCTGTCCAATCGATTTCATTAGTGCTTGAAACACTAGCTCCTTTTGCATTACGTTGGGTGGGTTGTGTGAGACGAATCACTGACATGCAGATAGAGATTCTTTGTCTGTCTGACCACTCTTCTCTTGGAGACACACACTCTCTCTCTCTCTCTCTCTCTCTCTCTCTCTGGGTAACGTGTTGTCGCGCTTGAAAATATCTGCGAGACAAACTGTGTCAGCATAAGTGCTGTAAAACAGGCAAGTTTCGGCTTTTTCAAGGTTTTGTCTGTGCGCTTCGGCCCTTCTCCGGTTTCTGTTGACTTGTGACGGGCCTTTTCTTCGGTACACAGCACGTTGAGTATGACACAGCGTGACAGAAGGCTGGCCAGAGCTCCGGACTATTACTATCTGGTTGCCCCTGCCCTCGACTTTAAAAGAAACAAAAGATATTTCCCGAAGCAGATTATTGTTAGCACGCTGTCTAGCGTAAATGGCAGTCCTGCACAGTGTCATGGTGAGGAATTTTTCGCACTGAAAATGGTAGTTTCTTTCTCCAGTTGGTTTGTGTGCGTCTTGCAGACAGCCACACAAGGGGGGCAACAGAGAGAGAGAGAGAGAGAGAGAGAGAGAGAGAGAGAGGTGCAGTTGAATTTACTTATATAATGTTGCTGATACTTTCCTTCTTTCTGTTCTTTTCGCCTTCTCCATTTCTTTTCTCTCATCTTCTGCTTTAATCATCAACACCATCGTCCATCTTTTTTCTCATCATCATCGTCGTCATCTAATTTTAATTTTTCTCCTGCTTCTTGCCTCGTCAATGTCGCCATTGTGTTACGATTTTACAAAACTCATTATCGTCGTCATCGCCATCCTCCTCCTCCTCCTCAACATTATCGTCATTCTTTATTATCATCTTCTTCATCATCGTCTTATTCTTGTTATCTCATCAGTGTCATCAGTGTCTGTTATGTTCTAACATAAGCACAGATCTTATTTTCTGTCATGTTTTTACATAAGTACAGATGGTTTTCCCGCACCTCGTGAAGACACACTATTTTCTTTCTGTTACCCCACATCTACGTGGTCTTGTTTAAATAATCAGCTGTACAGATTTGCCTCTGCGGTTTGCTCTGGGTTGTTTATTGTGTGTGTGTGTGTGTGTGTGTGTGTGTGTGTGGTAATGTGTGCGTGTGTGTTCGTGCGTGTGTGTGTATATATATATGTATATATATATATATATATATATATATATATATGTGTGTGTGTGTGTGTGTGTGTGTGTGTGCACGCGCACGCGCTACTTTTTAAAGTATTCCTGCGTTGGTGATTTTGATAATGGTTATCGTTGTTGCTGTTACCACTTTATCATTGGTGGTGGTTGTGTTGCTTTCGTTTTGTGGTTTATCATTCGTCTCAAAAACACGTCATCCATACACACCAAACAGGACAAATTCCGTTGAAGAGGTTACACAAATCATTAGAATGGGGGTGGGGGGGGGGCGGCGAATAATAACACGGCTTAAACATTGTGGGGGGTCTGCATGATTTGTACTGGATCAAATTGTGTAAATTCCTTTGGAGACACGTCATCACACGGGCAGACTGAGAATAATCAGTGCAGAACAGATAAACTCATTTTAGATCTCATAAAATTGTTTGAACTCAAAACAGCTTGACCCAATCTGCATACCCATTCCAGAAACTAAATGACAGCATAACATCGATATCTGCTTACCAAACTGCCTGATGATATAGTAACAAGTACATAGACATATTGCAAACAATACCCTCTAATAGGTAGTTCTACATAGATGTATACTTACACAAGCTTGATATAATCATAACTTTTAGTTGTTATTGCAGAAAATATCCTGTAACAGGCATGCGTACACAGATGTATACTTATACAAACTTTGATATGATTATGATTTTTAATTATTTCAGCATTTCGACTTTTCTCTGTTGTTTTGCCCACAATATGCAGACAATATGTTGCTGCAGAGTCTGCATACTTTACATGTGGTAGGTGTGCATGTTGGATATTTTCATGTTTTCATGAGCCATCGCACAGCGACATTACATAAGGATGTCGAACGTGCGTGATTAATGTTCTGCATGACGTATGGAACGTGACTTACAGGATCTTTAACATGTGTACTTGAATGTTCCATGTGTGCGTACGCAAAAAAGGAGTTTAAGGACTAACAGGTCTGCAGATACATTGACCTGGGAGATTGAAAAAAAATGCCTGCCCTTTATTCACCAGCTTAGAAGTACCCAGGTGGGATCGAACCCCAGCCATTGCGACTGGAAGTTTGACTGCCGCCTCTGTCATACAGTAATAAGAATAGAAATGACTGTTAATTATATGATTGCTTTCACAGCGCCTCATCTCCCTGGAGCCCTTTAGAATCGCTTCACAGAAACGTAAGTGGCAGAGGCGGACATGTGAAAAGCAAGTACGTGTTAACCCATACCACTGTGAGGAAACACATGGACCACAAGACATAAAACCAGTAACGACAACATCAAAGAGGCAATAAATCATACAACATATTACAACAAAATACCTACTTCCACATGTCAGTCATATCCAACAATGATCGATTGAAGTAACAAACAACAAAACAAAAACAAAAACAACAAATGAAATATAACTGTCATTTACCTTTAAAAGAACAAAATCAGTGAATGCATTCTGAATGGTCCAGTGTATAAACATATACCCTCAGACACTCATTTATTCACACACACACACGCACACGTACACACACGCACGCACGCACAATACACACACACGCACGCACGCACGCACGCACGCACACATACACACACACTACAGGTGGAAAAGATGAGTTAAAACCCTTTGACTAGCAGCACTCTCGGGCAAATTAATCTGATTTTGGGTTGGTGCAATTTAAAATTATTACAAAATGTTAAATACAGACAGGTGCATATTCGGGTATTCTCTGTGTACATTTTCATCCATTCGTCCCTCTGTCTCCACAACACCACTTCCTGGGGCTGCATTAGACCTTCCTGGGGCTGTATTAGACCTAGCACCTCTACCACCTCGTCTGCCTCGACCACGACCACGACCACGACCACGACACCACGCCCCCTTCGAATCGATGTGCTTGTATAGTGTATTATCTCCTCAGAATAGTCGGAATCTGAATCGAAAGTATCAGGCTTATCATCGACAATGTTTCCTTCATCGTGTCATCATCACTTACCTCTCCATCACGAGGAACATCAAAAATAACCGATGGACGTCTTTTACAGAGTATCGGGGTCGGAATCTATCCGCCATGAAAAAAAATCGATGAAAATACTTAAAATCCAAGCTGAAAAACTCACTTTCCAACACACGCGGTGTCAGCTATTTGCAATGACAATCTTCTGAATATTTATGAGTTAAAAGTCGCATTGTTCGACCAAGTGATAGGTGTCAGAGCTACATTTAGAACAGTGACCTATGAACCGCGTGTACATGCTCGGCTGCTAGTGAAAGGCTTAAGAACATAATATTTGAAGAAAGTGATTGATGCTGAAAGTTTAATATGAACGGGGAGTTCGTTCCATACAGTTGACCTTGGTAAACGCATCGACGTTGACGAAAAGATTTTTTTTCTTAAAGATGGAACACAAAACAGTGTGGAATCAAAAGAGGAGCGAAGCATGCTTTCTTTCTGAGGTGCAGATTTTGAGAACACCAGAGAGATGCCGAGGACCTATTCCAAAGACAAATGACAAACGGAATGAGGAGAGTTTATAATCGATTCTAGATAAAAAAAAAGGCAGCCAGTGCAATGATTTGAGAACAGGTGAGATATGATCATAATTCGAATATTTGAAAGCTACCAGAGCATCACGACTTTGAACTTTCTGGCGCTTGCAGAGAAGATACTATAGGAGACCAGTGTGTCGCAGTACCCAAGTGGAGACATAATAATGAACAAAAGTAAAGTAATTTAGTTAGGATCAGTGGAAAAATAATGACGAGTAGAACGGATTTTCCTGAATTCTAGATGTCATTTTGCGAATGTCGGAAATGTGCTGTTTGATGACAGTGTTTCATCAAATGTGACAACAAAGTAAAGTAGGTGTATGAGAATGGAATGTAGGTACATAGATACATCTCCAAATATGTAGCTATAAGGGGTCAGTCTGAATCAATCTTTTTGAGAAAGCTTTACTACAGATAAAATTTATGAAAACAAAAATAATGCATTTCTGTCATTGTAGCAGCCTTTATTTTCGGCTGTTTACTAATGTTTACAGCATATGCTTTTGGATAGTGACTCAAAGTAAAGAAAAACAAACAAACCGGCAAACAAACAAACGAAAAGAAACTTAAACTGTACCTAACAAATTGAACTAGTCTTTGAAGCGACAAGTTATACATAGAGAAGGAAGGATCATCTGTGACTTCTTTGGCCACTATGATGAAGTAAGGCAGCGTGATGGAATCACTTTCCTTGGCCGTGAAAGTTTCCAGCAGCATCAGACCCTTGCACCTGTTGTGGACAGTTAATGAGGAAATAAATAGATATTAGATAAATAACTAATAAAACCAAAAGCAGTGAAGCATATGAACAAACACTTAGCACCAGTCTGCTACTAGCATATGTTACATTCTCCTGATCTAGCCCAAGTAGTTCACTAGATTCTGTATAGCAGTTATGCCCAGTCATTATGGCAAAAAACAAGCAAACAAACAAACAAATAAACGAACAAACAACAAAACAAAAACAAAACACAAACAACAACAAAAAACAGTCCAGCACCGATAGTACAAGTTTGAATTCCACTGAGGTAGTTAGCAGAATGAGAAGATATTTGACATTATTTTCATTACCGATAAGTTGATCCAGTTGGAATTGGTCAGTTTAGATCTTCTAGCTAATCTACTACCCAAATGCTCCGATGAAACAGTATGGGCTAAATGGCAGGCGACAAGAAATCAGTGTAAATCACCCCACCTCCTAAATACGTGCTGAATATAAAACGCAGAGCTAATCAACAAATCAAGTCTTTCATGCCAACAATGCAACCAACCATCTAAATAAGCAATTCAGGGATCAACCAAGCTAGTCACAAGCCATCTAAGATCTAAGTTAAAAGCAACTTACTTATTAGTACAGGCAGTTTGAAAGATGTCCAGTTTGAAGTAATGGTTGTGCCACAGAAAGTATCGCCGCAGTTTGTACACCGACAGACGCCCGTCGTCTTTCTGGGCCATCAGAATCTGGAGAAACATGAACAAGCAATGGTCTATAGTGTCATAATATCCAGAAGCCAAGTTACTAGTAATGAAAAACAAGCAAACATGTTTTCATTTACACGTACTGTGATCACGTATCGATAGATAGGAGGTAATTCATATCCAGCCTGTTTTAAGTGCAGGCCCATTTCCCATGATTTCTAGGACTAGGAGCTTCTTGTTTCTAGAGCTTCCACCTGATGGGACTGAAAGCAGGTGCAGCAGTGGACATTGTGAGATAAGTTTCAGCATTTCAGGTCATTCTTGTGTTCTGGCAAAGTCAGAATTCAGTCTTCATTTTCAAAATGCATGTTTCTTTCTCGATTTTCGTTTTTCTTGTTCTTCTTGGTACTGTAATTTTGGCTTTTGCTGTCGTTCTTGAACACGGAATATTTTACCACTACCGAATGCCTGATGTTTGTTACTATGTTAGATTTTCTATCAACGTGTTTGTGTGGAAGGGAAGCACTCACCTCATACTCTCTTTTTGACACTGGCATCTGGACTTCAACACTCTGCTGGTTGATCTCAGGATGACGTATCGTGTGTGCATACGTCCAGATACCTTTAAATAGTCGGACACACTTTAGCAATATTTCAAAACTGTCTAGAATACAGCTCAGTTATACCACACAGAGACAGTTCAACCATGACACAATATGTTTCAAATTGTCATGTTATCATACTGAAGCCGACTGCAACAGTCATTTCAGATGTATACAAGCACGGCTAGACCGACAGTTTAGCAACAGATTATACATTTTTTTGTATTACCTATTAACTGTCAAATATACAACAATCGGTGGAATGTCTTCATCACTAATTTCATCAACAACTCTTTAAAACATGCAAACTAGACATAAATGGAAGTGCTAGCCTTTCCGCTTGATGTTCATCCACAGACTGTATATTAAGAAAACAGTAAAATCAATAAAATAGAATACAAAAATGATAAATGAAAAAGCTGCATTAGCGGATACCGCAGGATAGGTAACTAGTTTTGCCCAGTCGATTGTTTCCTGTCTGACTACATGGAGCCCGAGTAAGCAGTCTGGCAAGCATCACAATGATTGCGAAAAGATATTCGTAGGGAAGGGAAGGGGCGGAGGAGGGGGAGGGGCGTCATACAGATATGGACCATGAAGCAGAAAAAGGCGAATAAAGAAATTGAAAAAGAAAAAGAGAAAAAAAAATGAAGAAAGAAAGAAAAATGGTATTTATAGCATACTACTCCGAAAGATGGGGCGACTGCTTAAATTGCAACAACAACAGCAACCTATGAAGGTTAATAGATCATGAAATGGATCATAAGTGGGAGGTAGATTCGACATTAATTACTGAGCTGAGACCAGACAGCTTACTGAGCTGCCACGACAGAGAAACTAGCACACAAAAACGGGCAGTGAGCTGGTCAGTATTTTAAGTGCTCGGCTGGGATTCAGTTTGATAATCTTATATTGGATATTTGTATATAAGATTTACAAGGTACAGCTGAGCCAGCTAGTTGACTCATCTCTTCACATTCCCCAAAAGATCGGCGATACATCAATTCTTTACCGTCTTGCCCTCTTCGGCGAATACGGGCCTGCATCTTCCTATTGGGAGTCACCAGGTAATCGTGAACGACATTGAATTCCTGGTAATGCGGAAACACCTGTAACCACACCAGCACACATTGCACTTTATCTCTTACACCATATTGGAGGGTACATAAAATGTACGAACAGCTTAACTGTAAACAGTCATATCCCATTCCCATTTGATCCCCCGATATGAAACATGGCAACGAAGTATTTTTCAACGACTACAATTTCATCCCCCTACCTGATCCCAGGCAGCTCTTATGGGACTCAGTGCTCGTCACACATAATCAAACTTGTAGTGGAGCACGGAAAACGCAGGCTGTACGCGATTGGCCACACCCCACTACGAGAGTATTGCCGTTGCAAAGTCGGCATCTTTGGTGGCTGTGCATGCTGGAGGGAATGTTTTCAGAAGCCAGTCACTGACATAAATTACAAGGTCTTTAACGTGGACATTTGATATTCTACATGCACGTACACACTAAGGAGGTTTAAACACTGGCAAATCTGCACACATATTGACCTTGGAAATCAGAAAACTCTCCACCCTTTAACCGCCAGGCGGAGGTGTCCTGGTAGGACTGAACCCAGGACCTACCGATTGGAAGGCCGACGTTTACTCCCTTGACCTCCAGGCCCTTCTTGTGATGACTTGCGAAAAATTCGCCCATGAAAAGAGCACCTGATGTCGTTGTCAAAGTGATAACTAAGATATGTGTGACGATCGAGCAAAAATTGCTGTCGTTTTTAGGGGAATGAATAAAAACACAACTGGCATACATATTGGATGATGAGGCTGTGAGTGTGTACAAACTAGTGAACTCGAAAATTGATGTCGTTTGGTTTCTTAGAAGCCTACATAAATACGCTAGACTAAGGTGTCAGTTGGCAAAGGCATAACGCAATCCTATACGAAACAAAAAGACAATAAGAAACAATACGAAACGAGCAAACGAACAGGTGAATGGAAGAAAACAAACTTACAGAGTCTTCGGGAATTTTGTCGACAAGGTATTTTCGCTTGATGCTGTTTGGGGCAAGCATATCTCCCAGTTCAATGCCGATGCGTGTGCAGATAATCTGCAACAAAAAGCCTTGCATGTGATTGCTGTCTTTGCAACCTGAATCAGAGTGGCTGTCAGTGTTCAACTCAGAATCGGATATAAAAGCAAACGAATATGACAGTTTGTTTAAGAATAAAACTGATTTTTGGCAGAAGGACCTTTGCCTATAATACAAATAGACATAAAGATCAAGAGTGTCATCAGGCTCATATTATAAATACTGATGACAAACGACAGTACACTCAGATTCAGTTACGTGAATGAACAAAAACACAGAATTTCCTACTTACGTATAAACCTCTTAAATCTGCACAGTCTCGAGAAACGGGGGAAAAAGTCACCATTTGATGGTATTTTTAAAACTGACTTACTGAAATCATTCTGGAGATCTTGTCTTCAAATCCAGTGGAGTTGTCGACCACATCAAAGTAAGGATGACCCACCCACGCCTGTCAACACAAGAAACATTGTGTGAAAACAAAACGTGATGACAAAAGTTGACACACACAAACGTTGTTCGGCTCACAAAGATGTAGACAGTTCCTGGCAATGTTTGTGGTCAAAAATTGGTTAGCTTGACAAAGGAGGTGAATGGGCTCAGGCTTGGTTAGATTTGCGCCACAGGAGCCACTTCTCCCGCTTAGAGCTGCTTCTTTTTGTGTTTTCGTCTCTTGCGTTCCTGATCATATTATGTAGGATTGGAAAGAAAGGGCTGGGAGTAAGGTGAAGAGAGGGTGTCCACTGGTAGGGTTTCCTTGTTTTGACCCAGAGAGATCTAGACGGACAACCTCATATTAGATTTAGTTGTGATGTGGTCGGTCATAGCATAAACCAGTTGCTTTGGACTCTCTAAAAGCTAAGGTGTTTAAGGGAGCGGCTGAACCTTCTGATAATGTGGACATTGGACAGAGGGATCGAGAAGTCCCAGCGCCACTTCAGTAGGCTCTCGGCTCGTCTGGAGAGGGCTGCCAGGAGAACTGTTTGTTCACATAGGATGCAACCATTGTGTTGTTCATGAACAGAATGATGGTTTGCTCGGGACGAGGTGTGTAAACACAAGGAGAGCCTGAGATATTGACTGCATTTTGATACGATGATGTGGAAATGGGTTCCATCCAGAGACCAGATCCTGACAAATAGACTGTTCCCACGTCAGCCTCCCAACCCGTGCACGAGGTGTCCGTGCATTGCATCCGTAGGGAAGGGCGGAGGGTGTGTGAAGATCTAGTTGCTTCCTCTGTCAGGTCTGGAGCTGGCGCCCATTCTAGGGCTACTTCCAAAAACCTGTTCCTGAAAGGGTAAATCTGGTCCCAGTTGCCTGTGAACTGGCGTCACTGATCTGAGAAGGTCCTCATAAAGTCTGGAAATTGCAAAACAGCGGACGTAGAAGCCAGGGTCAGGATGGGAAAATCTCGCGATTCGAAATGCTGATGAAATCCATTACTTCTGCATCCAAGGCTGCTATCAGCTTGTTCAGGGGTTGCCAGGTTCACAGCCGGAGGAAGCCTGAAATGGGGTTTGGCTCCTTTCAGGGAGTTTGTACGTCATTGTGATCAAGTTGACAGTCTCCATTAGGAGGGTAATGCTGTTGAGACTCATAGCTAAAGCTCGTTCAGTGATGAAGGGTTGGGGGAAAGGGCAAAAAAAAAAGGGGGGGAGTGGATTGTGAGGGATCGACCAGAGTTTGCTGATCCTCTCTAGGGGGGGGGGGGGGTGAGATATCGGTGAGAATTATGTTTTTTGAATAAGAGTGAGACAGAGGTTTAAATGGGCTGCCACATATCAGCAGATCGACCAGAGATAAAAGCTTAAATGGGCTGCCACATATCAGCAGATCGACCAGAGATAAAAGCTTAAATGGGCTGCCACATATCAGCAGATCGACCAGAGATAAAAGCTTAAATGGGCTGTTACATATCATCGGATCGACCAGAGATAAAAGCTTAAATGGCTGCCACATATCAGCAGATCGACCAGAGATAGAGGTTTAAATGGGCTGCCACATATCAGCAGATCAACCAGAGATAGAGGTTTAAATGGGCTGCCACATATCAGCAGATCGACCAGAGATAGAGGTTTAAATGGGCTGCCACATATCAGCAGATCGACCAGAGATAAAAGCTTAAATGGGCTGCCACATATCAGCAGATCGACCAGAGATAGAGGTTTAAATGGGCTGCCACATATCAGCAGATCGACCAGAGATAGAGGTTTAAATGGGCTGCCACATATCAGCAGATCGACCAGAGATAGAGGTTTAAATGGGCTGCCACATATCAGCAGATCGACCAGAGATAGAGGTTTAAATGGGCTGCCACATATCAGCAGATCGACCAGAGATAGAGGTTTAAATGGGCTGCCACATATCAGCAGATCGACCAGAGATAGAGGCTTAAATGGGCTGCCACATATCAGCAGATCGACAAGAGATAGAGGTTTAAATGGGCTGCCACATATCAGCAGATCGACCAGAGATAGAGGCTTAAATGGGCTGCCACATATCAGCAGATCGACCAGAGATAGAGGTTTAAATGGGCTACCACATATCAGCAGATCGACCAGAGATAGAGGTTTAAATGGGCTGCCACATATCAGCAGATCGACCAGAGATAAAAGCTTAAATGGGCTGCCACATATCAGCAGATCAACCAGATATAGAGGCTTAAATGGGCTGCCACATATCAGCAGATCGACCAGAGATAAAAGCTTAAATGGGCTGCCACATATCAGCAGATCAACCAGAGATAGAAGCTTAAATGGGCTGCCACATATCAGCAGATCGACCAGAGATAGAGGCTTAAATAGGCTGCCACATATCAGCAGATCGACCAGAGATAGAGGCTTGAATGAGCTGCCACATATCAGCGGATCGACCCAGAGGTAGAGGCTTGAATGAGCTGCCACATATCAGCGGAGTCAACCAAAGCCTTACACACTTCCAGCCCAGGTTGTCGAGGTTATTTGAAAAGTCTTGGGGTGTCTCTTGTGGGCTTAGGACATCTGTACCTGGAGTAGTTGGTCGTTTGGGGCCCCCATGCAACGTCAACGTCAGATGCAGAGAGCTTTGCCGAGTGTGTCTGCTGATTTAGGTCAGCCAGCGTGACAAGGGAGACCTGTGCTGTGGGCGGTGGTGGGAACAGATTTGAAGAGGAAGACTGGTCCGGAAGGATCATTCAAGTTTCGGGAAGATAGGGCCCACTAGTTGTCTTTGAAATGAGTTCACACGTCCCTCCTGCATGTTTGAGGAGTTGCTCTGGGAATATGGCCCTGAGGGGAAGGAGAGGCTGTTCTGGGCTCTGATACGACTGAGGAGCCCTGAGGGATGCAAAGGCCATGTCCATCAGGTTTGAGGCAGATACAGATGTTTGAGTCTGAGCTCGCCTCTCCTCTACCTGTCAGATTCTGCGAAGGAACCGAAAGTCCCTGTTAGATTTTGCGAAAGAACCAAAGGTGTATAGGGAGTAATCCCATCCATACATGTGTGTGTATGTATGTGTATATATATATATGATTTGGCACTGTATAAATACTGTACTTAATAATATTATTATTATCATTAACTCGACGGTTGAACATAGAAAGAACTGAAAAGGGTACGATTCACAAGAAATTTTCTTGCTCGACGAGGGAGCTTCAAGACTAAACGACGTGCTTGTTTGCTACTGTGGCCGGAAAACAGGAAGAGGAAATGCGTTTATGCACCAATTGGTTTTGTGAGTACAGAACATGCGCCCGGGATGTCTTCTTACACTGATCTTGGGTGGGTTCCCGCCAAAAATTAAGCAGTCGTGTGTCGTATTGCATTAAATGGATATGGTAAAGTGTACGATGCTAAAAAAATTTGTTACGTGAGATTAATAAAAATTAATACTGAAGAAAGAATTTACTGTCTGGTCTTCAGATTAAAAGAGGCATCTTTGAGGCAGATGCTAGGGGTGGGAAGGGGGTGGGACGGGGAGGTAAATGGAGGTAAAGATGAAGATAAATTATTTTAGCGATCCTCAGAGTGTTATGATAGTTGATACTTTTGTTTTATAGGAAACATTAAAAAAATAATAAAGAAGAAGAAGAAAAGACCCACTTTGGCTGTAGCAACATCACTGGTTCTGGCCGTTTGAAGGTTATCATATCGAGTCAGATGGCCTTGCACGGTGTAAAAGTCCTCTGCGCCGTTTGCTGCAGACACCATGTGGATCACTTGATTGTAGCGTTTGTCTCGAAGGTCGACGTCGTTCCAGTTGTTTCTCCCCTTCATCTCTTCCCATGCCTCTTTTGATAAATCTGCCGAATAAAGTGAGACAGAACAGAAACAAAAGGCAGAAGACAGGACGAGAAAGAATGAAAACGAACAGAACAAGAAAGAAAGAACGAAAGGGAAAAAAAGAGGAAAAGGAAAAAAGGTTGAAAAGTTTTTTTTTTCATGATCAAGTATTTTTTTCTATGTTGGCAAAAATTGGTCAGAAATTTAAAGGATAAAACTTGATTAGCAACAGACATAATTCTTTTACAAGACCAACACATGCAGAGCTCTAGCGTGGTATTGAGGATGCATTGGTAATATAATGATATGACCTGGACTAACGACAACAAAAATAACACGACATATTGATAAACGTCGAAATATTCACTAACAAGCGAAAGGACATCAAAGCATTGCCAGCCAGAAACTTATATTTTCTCTGTGCTCGGGTGTGTGCATGGACTGTCGGAGACATTGTGTTGTTGCGATGTAGGCGGTGTATTGTCAGGTTTCTCTGTAAAATGTTGCAAATTTCAACACATTGATAACTGAAGAATGTATTGTCTCCTTGGTATTTAAATCAATAATCATACGTCCGCTTATACATTAGTCCTGGCAGGAGATAGCACACTTGGACGATTTCTGGCTTACTAGGACTATATCCAGATACCTGGATACAGCCTTGCCTATATGTCTCAAACATAAACAGAAAATCCTTGAATAAGTGAACAAACAAACCAGATACATCTCATATCTGGGTTATGTATGAACCAGATTAATCAAGTCACAATAAAATCACAATCAAGTTTTGTTTGGTGTTACTGAGTTTCATAACTGAAATTTTCATTGCGATTATTTAATTTCCCCCCCAGCTAGAAATGATTAAAAACTGTCAGTTTAAACATTCTTTCAGTTCTGAAATAGCCTCCGCGGATGGCTGGGCTAGAAACAGATCTGCATAATTGGCTGATAATAGTTGTGCTACTTATATAGAAAAGATCATCACTGAAGTCTGTGAGTCGCCAAGCAGGCAATGTTTTTGGTGAGGATCTTTTCGTTCTCTGATGTACTGTATGATTGATTCGGGTATCCTTATCGTTGACTTTTTGCTGAGGGCGAATATAAATGAATTTAAAACAACAAACATCAAAGACAGAAACAAACAAACACCACCACCAACTACAATCGGAAACTGTATAAATTAAATGAACTTTATATTGTTTAAAAAACATAACAGACTAACAGATATGACGTATGTATATGAGTTTTGCTCGATCAGTTGTATACAAATCTTGTTCAGTTTTCTCAATGATATTGTAACAATGTTCAGCAAACATTGTATTAATTTGTGTTTTGTCAAAAAAGAATTAAAAACAAGTTTGAAAAAAAAAGATTGAATCGGGTATCAATCTGCTTTTCCAAATCTTGGTCACATTATAGCTGAGAACAACAACAGCAACAACAAAAAACTTACATGATACGCAGTCCATGACACCCCGATCGCAAATCAGCAAAACGTTCTTTTGATAACTGTCGGCAAACTTCTGGAACGTGTCTTCCACATGCATAATAGTCTTGATCGTATCCTCCTCGAACTGGTAGACTGACCACAGAACGCAGACATTTCAGTGAATTTAAATTATCAACTAAACCAGAAAAAAAAAAAAAAAAAAAAGAAAAAGAAAACATAATAAAGAAATGCAATGCTTGTTTCTCTCTTATCCTCTTTCGTATACTTTTACAAAATAACTCTTAAACTGAATTTTTAACTTGATAATTTTGATATGGGAGAGCACGGCATTCCCTTTTGTTTTGGATTTGACCTTTTTTCCCAGAAGGTATAGCCTGTGTCCAGAATATCCCCATGTTTTGGAATGAAATAATTTAGATACACGCTTCTCACGTGTTAGAGTTAGTTCAGTGCTTTCTATTCTTATGTTTGTCCTTCTCTGAGTTCTAGAATGAAGTGGTATTAGCACATCGACCGTCTCAGGCCCGTGATGAGAAAGGAGGAGGTTTGGGCGAGGGACTAGCGACCCATGGCCACGTCAGCAAGCACATAAACAGGTATAAAAGTCCCGGTGGAGGATGGATCTTTAGCAGGAGATTCTATGACGATAGGCAGTGAAAGCCAGATTCTGGAAGCTGCCAGGCCAGTGGCCATCACCAAGCCCACTATCACTGGTGGAATAATGGAACATACGCGCATTGTTCGAAACTGGTAAGACTGTGGAAGTGGCCACCGAGATAAGGAACTACAACTTTTCCACCTGTGGAATCAGCGAGTTCTGATGGTCTGGTTTCGATTAGAGGAGGCTAATCAAAAAGTTGCAGTGCTGTTCTCAGGGCATGAGGAACAAGAGTCGCCTTACGTTATCAAAGACAGGTCGTGGAACACTCGGGGTAAAAGGCACATAGCTCACGGATCATTATAGCCTCCTTCAGTCTTAAGAAGATGAGGATCAGCATAGACGTCAATCAGTGCCACACCCCAACGAATGACAGTGAAGAGAAAGACAAGGAGGACTAATATAGCAGACTGCTGACCATCGTACAGGACCGCCCAAAATGGAACGTCATCAGTGTCATGGGAGAATTCGGTGCGAAGATCTTCAGCGACAGCAAAGGCTATGAGGGGGTCATGGGGCAGCAGGGGCTGGGCGAGGTGAATGACGATGGGAAAAGATTCGCCGATCCAAGCGTCTCAGACAACCTGGTCGTCAGAGGAAGCTTTTTCCATTACGGAAGCAATGTACAAGGTGACTTGGGTACCACCGGACCTATCGACGTAGAACCAGACTGACCATGTGTGTATCAGAAAGAAGTTCAGAAGGCTTCTTCAAGATGTTTGTTTCAAACGAGGCGCAAGCGTTTCTTTGTACCTTCATCTTCTTATTGCTTGGCTGAAACTAATGTTGAAAAAAGAGAAGGGGTACATCGTCAGGAAATGGCAAGAAGTTAAAGAAACAGTGAACAAGACAGGGGCCTGTAGAAGAGGAGATCCTCCAAAAGATGTTGGAGATGAATCAGGCACACGTTATACAAGCCAGCATTCAGTACCACTGTGACAAGGCAAGCCCTCACGAGAAATCTGCAGGGGAAAAGAAAGAGAGGTTGTCTATAAAACATACAGCGCCGTGACTTGGAGACAACATGAAAAGGATAGGCCGCACTTGAAGACGTCTGGACTGATTGGCTCAGGACCATGATGGCTGGAGAGCATGTGCTCGCAGCTATGTCCCAGGTGGGGCAACAAACATACATGTAGATCATAGACGAGATGAGATAATGACACACGCAAGAAAAGAAACTGATAATTGACAGCTGCAAATACAGTCAGTAATAATGATGATAGTGAATGATGATCACGTTAGAAATAATAATGATACTGATGATGGTGATGATGATGATTCTACTACTACTACTTCTACTACTGCTGCTGTTACTACTACTACTATGTACTACTACTGATGATGATGATGATGATGATGATGATGATGGTGATATGCGAGTTTACTTACCGTCTTCCTCATTCAAATCGGGAAACCATACTCCTCCCCTGGAAAAAAAAAGAACACGTATACTACGTACACGTATACTGCTAGTCCTACCTCAAATAATACTATTAATAACAATCACGATAAAATAACTGTGATGCCAGTATCCTGAGCACCATTCTTTGTTTCGAAGAAGAGCTGGAGAGCTTCACAATACCATGAAGTAGAAGAAGAAAACTGTGAGGGGAAAATGATATGAACATGAACTAATTACTCACAGTTCATGCATGAATGATCCATGTGAGGGAAAGCAGAGGTATAGCAAAAATGCAGTTCACAGAGGGCGACAGTATTGTTAAAAGAAATTTGTGGAAATGTGTTGTTTAAACAGATTTTCCCCTCTGAGCATTATTTTTTTGTTCGGATACGAGTTTGGTCCACCCTGTGCAGGACTTACATTACTGCATAGTATATATGCTCCGTCTTCGGTAGCTATTTATGTCGGTTAGTTGGTGTTTCCATATGTTACTGAACACTTACAGCGCTTATAGATCTTAACGTACATATCTGATAATCTGCGTGCTTATACACAGGAAGTAGTTTGGCACTAGCAGTCGCATATGTTGAGAAAGGTGTGTTTTCATATCTTAACATGTCTTACGAGACACAAGTGAGCAGATCGTGAATAGAAGAACGTTTCAAACAGAGGCAAATGTATGAAAAGATCTTTCGAAGACTTTCTGACGCTTTAGACCTCAAGTGTGTATCTGTCACTTGAGAGATACACAGGACTATATTCTGAAGTTGAATATTGATATCGGCTAGAAAGTTTGTACTGCGCTCTGCTAGTGACAGGAAGGCAGTGTAACGAAAGGAGAATCGGAGCAATAATGTATTGTCAAGATGCAACATTTTCAGAATTGCATCTGTATTTCTGTGCTGTTTTGACAATGTTTGGATATAATGCGGTAAAACAATTGCACTAATATAAGTTTGAAAATTCAAACCAGTGCTGACTGCTCAAAGTGTCATTGATGAAGCTTTACAGTAACGTGGGTTGAAACAACCCTGAATGACAAAGTTGTATAGTAACTGTTTTTATCAATAGCTTATGGTTCACTGACAAATCGAAATATTTGATGGATGCCAAAGATTGGCTAGATGGATGAGAAAGCGTTGCAAAGCAATAGCTAGATGGATGACAAAGCCTTGGACAAGAATCTAAAACAATGAGCCTATTCGACAAAAGGTCTTTACAATAAAACGTTTCAAAATAAGAGTTGAATAGTAAATTTTAACAAGTCGGTAGCATTGTTTAACAGTAGCTGACTGACATGAGAGGAATTTCGGGTGATGGGGATGATAAATTATGTTGGAGATCGGATGAGGGATTGCGTCTTGTGCTGTCCAGAGGTGGATTTCTATGATGACGGGTTGTATAGGGCGTTGATGCTGTCAGTTCATACTTGAGGGGAGGGGGGAGGGGAGGCTGATTTTGTTTGATCCCCCCCCCCCCTACGTCCATCAATGACAAGATTGATACAAAAGAAAAAAGCCTAGCCCATACGCTAGTTAGAACTTCCAAGACATTGACAGCGCGTAGGGTTATGCATAGGCTTATGGCTTATGCTATCATCACGTAAATTTTCTATAGTACATGGCATCTGTGACTTCAGTGCATACCAAATTTATTCCCAGTGTGGAGACACTGTCTTGAGAAACTGAAACTGACTGACAAACCTCAGCTATAGTATGTATCTGTAAATCAACATTGACAAAGTAGTGTCAGCATAGATTCATTGAATCCAAGCGACCACCGACTTTTGAAGTAAATCAGAGTCAGAAATGGTAATAAAGAAATGGAATATCAATGCTCATTTGTTGAACAAAAGACAGGTACTATTTTCCATTCAAATGTTTGGCTAAGTGTACAGAAAATAAGGAAACAAACAGAATCATCAAGACAAAAATTGATTCTGTTTATCTGTTGTTGTTGTTGTTTTACATCTGACAAGATAATTTTGCCGAAATTTATGCCTAGTTTATTCCATTAAACTGACCTAAGCGTTCTTACTGTACTTTGTTGTATTTCTGCTACGGATTTAATGTATTCAGATTTCAGTCGTTATTTCAGATCAAGTTTATTCAGAACGACGTTACAGGGTTCGGATGTTTCTACAATAAAGTATATGAGTGCATATTAATCATGTCTTTCATATTAAAATGAATCACACAGATCTTGTCATATTATGACCTAAGGCCTAATGCCACAAATGCCATGTAATGAAAGGTCTAAAAAAAAAAGTCAAGGCAACACCATAGGCCTGCACACATAAACCCTTTGCAATCACTATTATTGTGTCGAATCGTGACCGGTGCCTGCAGCGCGACGTAGTTCGATGTCTTTGGTGTTGTATACAGCACTGGCACTATCTGATTGTACGCTACTTGATTTGATTTTATCAAGATTTTGCGCTATATAAATATTGTAATTATTATTAATTACTTTGATTGTTTGTTATTCGTAATAATCGCAAATAACATACATGCTTCGATTGTGCGTTTGATTGTTTGACATTGTAATATGTCTTAAATAACATACATACTGATGATAGTGGAAGTATGATTTTTCATTGTTTTATGTTTACGGCTCTGAAAGGCCGCCATATGGTGGGCCAGGCTTTAACTTTTAATTCGCATATGAGTAATTAAGAAAAAAAATTGGACCGCGAGGTCTTGAGGTTCAACATAAGTAATGGGTTCTTTAATTTCGCGGTGTTGGTATTTACATCCGTCAGTGAGAGCGCTTTCATTTCCACAATGAAATTAATACGTCGTTCGTGTCAGCGGAACATTGCTTAAAATTCGTCAGCTTGTTTGATTTTTCGCTTTTAAGCAATTATTTTCTCTTCTTTTCTTTGTGCATTTGTTTACTTGTACCATATCATATTTAGCTCTGTTGTGTCGAATCAAGTAAATCCAGGCACTAGAATTCAATGAAGAAAAACTGCAAGAAGGCTTGATCTTAACTGCTTAAATGATATATTAAAGAAAGGCATGAGGTCTATATCTTTTCACACACACATGCGCGTTGGCACTGACTGACACACGCAGACACGCGCCACCATTATCCCTTCTGCATGTATACATAGACTCATTCACACGCGTAAGCACTCGTGCGCACACGCACACCCCAGCCCTCCCCCTACCACACACACACACACACAACACACACACACACACAACACAACACACAAACAACACAACACAACACACAACACAACACAACACACAAACACAACACAACACAACACAACACAACACACACACACACACACACACACACACACACACACACACCACCACACACACACGCACACACACATACCACTCAAGTTGTTTTTACCCAGCCTAGCTTCAAATAAAACAGACTGTCTATTAAAAAATGTTTTGTGGAATCATTCATTATCGATAGAAATTGTCCAAAACTGAATAACGCGTCTTACTGGTCCTTTTCTTTTATTTCTAATTACTTTTTTTCATATGTAACATATGGTGCCATTTATTTATTCATTCATTTATTCATTTGCTTATTCTGTGAGTTTCAATATTATTTCGTGTGAACAGATGTCAGACAACAGAAAGAACATGAAACAGAAATCAACTTGTTGGCACTCCCTCTACCTCTCTCTATTCTCTGTCTCTCTCTTTTCACTCAGTCTCTTTCTGACCAACAACTCTCCACTATGTCGCGCTTACGAAAACGTTTTCACGATTTTTTCTATATTCCTTCCACCTCCTTCTTTTCTTTTTAAAGCAATTTGTTTCATATCGACTGAAGAGAAAAGTGTACATGTCTGTGTCCCTCTGTGATTTAAAAAAAAAAATGTTGTAAGAGTTTCTCAGCTGTTTTTGCGTGGATCTTTACCAGATTTGAGTCAAAGTATATAAACCGTTTAATTGCGAATGCATAAGTTTGGAAATCATAACGCCTTGGAAATCATGGCTACAAGGTCAGGGTCACACGGACAAAAAAGATTGCCTGTAAAATCTGTACTCTTTGAAGAAGGTGTATGAACAGCACTTTCTCGGAAACTTTTGACAGTATTTACGTTCTGTTTTCACTTTCTTGACAGTTTACCATTGGCTTTGCTTCACGTCAAGATTTGATCCGTCTTATGATTCTTCAACGTTAGGTAACCTTGAGAAGTACAAAATCCTGTAATTCTGTAATTTTTATATTAAAAAGAAAAGACATTGAAAGAATGGCTTTACTGTCTTAATAATTTTTAGGAACTTCATAGTTTCACTCTTTATCTCTGTCTCTTCTCTCTCTCTCTCTCCTCTCTCTCTCTCTCTCTCTCTCTCTCTCTCTCTCTTTCTCTCTCAGGAAAACAGCTAATATCCCTCTCTTTCTCGCACTCAGTTTGGGAGCATCGTGCGCACGATTACCCAGCTCATCATACCCGATGAAAACATAAGCAGCCTCAGGTGCCCTGAAAACCTGAAACAACAAAAGAACAGAATATGAGTAATAGTTATATAATCACGTATCTAGATATACTTCTCCCTACCCCCTTTCCCCGACTTATTTGTCTTTTGCCTCATTATTCATTGTGGAGCACAGGGCTGTAGAATCATCCTCTCATCTTTTCTGCTCTCTGGTCCAGCTGCAAAATTTTACATCGAGTCTTACTGGTCCTTTACTTTTATTTCTAATGTGTTTTGTTTTTCATATGTAGCATATAGTGCCTTTATTCATTCTTCCACTGTTCTTGGGTTTTCCAATCGAAAACTTGGTTCGGAGAATGGGGGTAGGGGATGGAAGAGGCTCTTCCCTGCCTAATTCATTCATTCATTCATTCATTCATTCGTTCGTTCTTTTCGTTCGTCTGTTCGTTCTTTCGTTCGTCCGTTCGTTCGTTCGTTCGTTCGTTCGTTCGTTCAATCGTTTGTTCGTTCGTTCGTTCGTTCATTCAAGTCAGTGAGCAGACATGAATGCATCAAAGAAGAGCGACAGAAAGAGGGAGAAAGGAATGAGAAAAGACTGTAAACGAAGAGAGAGAGATAGAGGAGAGAGAGAGAGAGAGAGAGAGAGAGGAGAGAAGAGAGAGAGGCAGAGACAGAGATAGAGAAAAAGGGAGGATCATAGTTTGTTGTTAGTTAAATAAACTACTGTGAATGAAATTATACCTTCCATCCCAAGTTTTCAAAGAACGTGCTCAGTCTTGCTTGGCCTGTTGTCTTGCCCCCGCATGGTCCTGATCCACACAATAATGATAATAATAGCATAATGATAATAATAAGATAATGATAAGAAGAAGTTCTAGAAGAACAACAAAAAGAAGAAGAATGATGATGATGACGATGATTTGATGATGATGATGATCATCATCATAATGATGAAAATAAAACATTAATAATAATGATAATAGCTATATGGCCCTTTCGCGTGCTCCTTCTTAAAAACCTCAGTCAGTTTCAGGCAACAAATAGTAATAATAGTAATAATAATTAATAAAAATTAATAATATATATAATGTCATGACGCTCAGAAAAAAAGAAAAGAAAGTAACTCACTGTATGGATTTTTTAAATATTCAAAACTGGAAAAGATATTCTCCTTTGAAAATTACATACTCATTTGTGATAGGGTATTCGATGTTTCAGGAAATTTATGCACACCGTTAGGCCTCTATACCTTTTGTATGTATGCTAACAATCAGTACGATAAAGCAGTAGCCTACACACATGCACGCAAACAAAGCACACACAACAACCACACACACACACACCCACACACCACAACACACACGTGCGCACGCGCACGTACACAAAGTTAATTAGAAATCTATCACGCCCTACCTACCTACCAACATACGTATACAACTACATACATACAAATACATACATACAAATACACAAATACTACATACATACAACTACAAACATAATCATAATGGATAACTAACTATAGTAAAAGCTTTTGATTGATAGTGAAGATAAAACTGAAACAGTGAGAACATCTGCTGTCTGTCTGAAAGAATTTCAGACAACAGAATCGTTGTTCGTGTTACATGTTTTATTCACCTAGAATGTTTCATTGTTATACAAGTATTGTGGTGCAAATTCGTACGTTAGCAGTGACTGTGCAGACAAAACTGTCACATGCATATGAATTCTTTCCACCTTGCAAATATTGACAGCGCCCCGTAGAACAGTACTGAAACGAAGTCAAAACACAACATTGAAACGAAGTCAAAACACAATATAGAATGCACACATGGTATATTAATCATTTGGCCATCATTTCCGTGGTTATCTCTTTGTCAGAACATGTATAATACTGCCTGTTGTATATTGTGTGAGGTGAATGCGTGTTTTCGGTTATGTTTGGTGAGTAGTCAAGAGAGGAAACTCTTGTGAAGAGGAGGGATGAAAAGAGAGTAAAGGTATCAAAAATCGTCTGCAACCGCTTGCGTTTTGTTGTGGTGCGAATGATTGTTATTCTCCTTATGTTCACAATTTTATTTAGGACACATCCTTTTCGGTTAGTAGCTGAGGAGAACGTGCTGCGCTGTAGTGAAGCACTAGCTTCTTTTCTTTGATTATATTTGAAATGTGAAAGAAATTGTTCCTATCCGAATTTTGTCAGAGATATTTCCTTTTGTTTGTAGTATGTTCGTTTACATGAACACAGCTGTAGTAAATCTGGCATTGAATGATTTTAAATAGATCGAATTGAGTTGCATTTTACGTGTGCTAAGTATGCCTGTATGCTTCACGTCAGAGTGAAAGAAATTGCTCCTACACGAATTTTGTCAAGGATATTTCTTTTTGTTTGCAATATATTCGTTTACATGAACACAGCAGTAGTTAATCTGGTATTGAATGGTTGTTGAATTGGATCGAATTGAATTGAATTTTTCGTGCGCTAAGTAGGCCCTGCATGCTACATGTCAGATCGCGGTTTTCGTCTCATCTGAAAGACTTGTGCTCAAAGGACCACTCAAAGTCTAGTGGATGAACCTCTCGTTTGCCTCTCTTCAGTCATTCATTGATACATTACACTATCAGTACCAGTAGGAATACTTTATTGCCACGACACAGTAGAATTCTTTCTTTGGTAGCCTGGTCGGACCCAACAAAACTCGCAAAATTATAGGGCCTATAGGGCTTACATGGGTTTATCCCTGTCCCTTGTGCTTACCGCAACCTGGTCTGCTTGCAATGGCTGTATATTTTACAGATCTGATAAACAATGTTCTGACAACACGTATGAAATTATCTTTTAATTAACACTGAAATTTTTATTTTTCCATTCATAATCGGAGTATCACTCATGCATGATTTTTTTCTGCCCCCATTTTCTGTGTTGCCTTTTTTTCTTTTCTCTGCGTTCTAGCATGACCATTTGAGATCAATCCGGTGGTCTGAATGAGGCATGTGGTTTTTATAAATCATTTTTGTTGCCCCAAAGCTGCTCTTCCAGATATGCACCATTCGGCCACTGCTCGTATCTTATATTTCTGAGCAATGGAAAAATTGTAGATCCTGTTCTATAGATGCATTATTGACTGGCTTGGACATTGATTTCTGTGGAACAGCCCCATTCGGCACGTTAGCTGGAGTAGGCGGCAGTGTCCAGGTCCTCAGGCGGAAGAGTGTGGTTTGTCGTGCTCTAGAGACTGTGGTCCTATTTGGCATGGACATTCGTGTGTGTGGGACAGTCCCACACAGGACATATACTGCAGTAGCGGCAGTGTCCAGTCCTCAGGCGGAAGGGTGTGGTTTGTCGTGCTCTAAAGACTGTGGTCCTACTTGGCATGGACAGTCGTATGTGTGGGACAGTCCCACACGGGACATATACTGCATTAGCAGCAGTATCCAGTCCTCGGGCAAGACATTTGAGTGCACCAAGTCAAATCTTATACCCTTGGCGTCAGTGCCATTGATGATTTTGCTCAATTTTCCTGACGAACACGCAAGGATGTCTGTATCTGTCAGGCCTGGGTGATGCCAGAATATGCTACATTATTAATGTAGGCGTCTACTACAGCTCTGCTGCACAGCCTTATTAATCCATAAGCTGAACTCTATACATAATCATTATCATCCACGTTCAAAAGAATCATCACTGTCCACTATTTTTCTGATAATTTTGTATTTGGTGTTTGTTTGTGATCTTACATTCACGCTTGACAAAGGCCACTTCGCCGAAAATTTGCGCCTGTCTTGTCTTGTTGTATTGAATACGCGTTCTGATTCTATTTTCGTGTTTTTCTGGTTCCATCACAGTACATATATATTGTGAGAAATTGTCCCAGGTTCTGTGTTCCATCATGCTTCGATCTGAGTATTAGTCTCTCTCTCCCTCCTCTCCTCTCTCTCTCTCTCTCTCTCTTGCTCTCTCTTTCTCACGTCTTCTCCCTCTGTCTCTCTCTCTGTCCTGTCCTCTCTGCTCTCTCTCTCTCTCTCTCTCTCTCTCTCTCTGTGTGTGTGTGTGGTGAGTGTGAGTGGTTTGAGGTGATTGTCTTTGGAGACATATGGTGGCAGTCTCTCTTCCTGTAGAACGATCATTCAGTTTAGATCGGCAACTTTCCAGTTACAATTATCATTTTGAGACATAATAGGTGGCAACCCCCAGATAGGTCAGGCCACTGGTCTCTATCGGTAACCAGGTAATCTGATATTAACTACACATGGTCGGGTGTCGGCAACTAAACCGGCACTGCTACCTGGTTTGCTGAGCGAGAAGAAAAGTGAGACCCTGACAGGATCAAAACAAGACCTTTCAAAGGGTTGATAAGCTAAGAGTCAACTACATAACCTTGCTGCTTTGCAGTAGTTCTTACACAACAAAAAGCTGAGGAGTAAATATCTGACAGAAATCGGGAGCTTCAGCTGTTGTCAGCCTCGTTCTGTCTACTTTGCCGACATTGCTGGCATCAAGCTACACTGGCTCTGGGCATTCCCTCAGACTTCGTCAGCGGTGTGGAGAGGGGAGACCTGCTCCGTAGGCAAGAGCTTGTCTTCCATATAGCTTTGCCCAGGCTTGCACACTGGAGAGAACACTTCAGTGTCGCTTTACAGCGACGTCCAAAACCAGAGGCTCATGGACTAGTTCTCCCAAGCATGTGCCGGGAAAAGACCAAGGTAATAGGCCAAGGCATCGAAACCCACCACTCACTTAACTATCTCTGATTGTAATCTGGAGGTGTGCACCAATTTATGTACCTTGGCTCCACAGTAGCAAACAGTCTCTCTCTGGATGCAGAAATTGACAGATGGTTTGGTCGAGCAGCAACGACCACTACCAGACTGACTCAACATGCCCGGTCGAACAACAGGCTAACAGCATGCACGAATATTGCGGTGTACAGGACTGATATACACAGTTGATGATCCACAGAAACATGTATGATTATGCTTTGGTATTTGTGGAACCTAAAGATGCTGTCAGTCCTTTATTGATATAAATTTGGCTGACATGTCTAGATCGCCTCTGCTTACAAATGATGTAGAAATGCAGATTGTTCCACGACATATATATCTGTGGACAGTTTAATAATGCATCTACTTACCTCCCGTAAGACAAACTTTGTAGAACTTGTATTTCCCGTTGGAATCCACGCCATTGTCTGCCATAGTGTCTGCACTGGTGAGAGAGAGAAAAGCTGAGTTTTACATCCACATGTAACATTTATGGGAGGGGAAAGGACATTGGTCTGATGAAAAACAGTGTGCATATGATGTAGTCTTTGTTCAGCTCGTTGCAGTCGTATGAGAGCAACCACAACTCATCAGTGACGGACGTCCAAAATCATCTCTTCATTTTATATGTAGGTTGGAAGATAGGAGACCAAACAGAACAGATTCAAATCTTGCAGTGCTGTTTTACGTGCACAAAGTACAGAAACAAAGAAACTGTATCCAATTGTTCTTTTGGTTGCCCTTCGATAAAAAAGGTAACTGATGGAAATTTACATTTTAGTATGTATGTTTGTTTTTGTGTACAATATGAAAACTGTTATTTTTGTGCTGAGCTGGCCATGAGCAGATGGCATTGCTTTCAAATTCAAGCTGATAGTGATTGCTGCCAACGTTGCTCCTGACTTTGCCAGCTGCTGATAGTCCCCTTTGGTGTATGCAGACGGTGGGGATAAGGGACAGGTTGGGTGATAGAGAAACACAATGTCTGATAAGTTTAGTGATATGGGCCAACAGCTCTGTCATGGGATAACACACAAGTTCATAAAGTTTGTAACATTACCTTCAATCATAGGATTCTACACATTGGCAACACATAAGCAAACGAAAAACTTTCTAATGTCAGCCAAGCGATTGTTGCGATTTTGTGAGTTTGGTATTTTTTTGAGAATAAACGCAGTAGCTTGGTGACAGTCTGGTGTTACCTGCGCAGCATGACGGTCCCTACCGGACGAAGGTGCTCCATAGGAGCCCTAGAAAGACCAATACTGATGGAAAAGATCTGCGAATGATCAGAAATAATGTATTGGGAACAAACAGCTGCAATGAGAATAGAAAAGGACATAAGTTCCTTCCAAATTATCAAAAGAGGATCAGGCAAGTTATGTTCTGTCATCAGATCTGTTTTCTCTTTACAGCGAAAAAAACACGAGAAACCTAGAAGAATACCCTGGATTAAAGGTTGAGGAAAAATGATAAACAACATTCGATATGCAGATGACACCGTGTTAATAATAGAAAATGAAAGGGACCTACAAAACCTTGTGAATATAATAGAAATAGAAAATAAAAATAAAGTGTTGAAGCTAAATAGCAAAAAGACTGAAGTCATGGTAATCAGTAAAAAAAAAACAACATGAAATCCCTTCATGCAAAATAACAGCAAACGGCACAACCTTGAGACAGGTTGATAAGTTTAAATATCTGGGAACGATCATCTCACCAGATGGCAGATAAACATCAGAAATATCCAGCAGAATCGGCCGAAGCCAAAACAGCATTCAAGAAGATGAAAGGTATTCTCACCAACAAACGCCTATCAATTAACATCTGGAAGAGAGTTCTTGAATGTTATATAGAACCAATAATGTTATAGGTTGTGAGGCGTGGACAGTCAACACGCAAAGCCAGAACAAGACTGGGGCAGCCGAGATGTGGTTTCTAAGAAGAATGTTGAGATTTCCATGGACAGCAAAGAAAACAAACGAGACAGTCCTGATGATGCAGACACAAGAAGATCATTCATTAGGAATATAGGAAAGACCAGCAACATTTATAGGCCATTTATGAGAAAGGAATTGAGCACTTGTCACAAGAAGGTGGAAGGAAGAGAGCACCAGTAGACCAGGAGAAAATATTGACGACTTGCAGGTGGCTGAGACCCAGACCTAAATTATTTAGGATGTCTGTGATGAGGACGGAGAGGGTGGAAGATGTGTTTGCTGCAGCAAGGGACAGATATATATGGAGGCCCATGATCGCCAACACAATGCTACAGGGCACTTGGCGATGATGATATAAGATTGTCAGCGTCGCATGGACCCCCTCATATTTTCTTCTTCAGCGCGTGATGTTGCGCATTGGTTTTGGGCTGCAGTACAGTCCTTTCATCGTGCCGTCACCTGAGCAAGGATGATGATGGTAAGGGTCTGGGTTCTGTTCTGTTCTGTTTTGTCGAGTTTAAAATCCTGCCACGCTCAGAGTATATGAGGACTAGCTGTAAGAATGTTGCTCAAAGAAGCCTTAACAACATTTTGGTTGCACAGTGAGATACCGATGCTGTTGTCGGATTCTCTGGATCTACTACGGGGCCTGAGTTGCTCATGGCTCCAGTATGTGTATGTTCTCCCTTCATCTTCCGTCCCTTGGTTTGTGCATGTATTTGGAGTTGACTGTAATGAAGTGGCAGGTGTTGGTGGAGTGAATGTTATGACACGCAGGAACTCTCTCCAACACTTGAGAGAGGAAGAAAGAAACTTTAAAAGAGAAGACTTTATCAGCAAGTAATTTTTGTGCAGACTTTTATGGCGTCTACTGTTATTGTTTTTATGAGGAAAGGGGCAATAGAGCAGCTAGTCACAACAGGAAAGCTAGAGGGAAAGAGAACACCAGGTAGACCCAGGGAGAAAATATTGGATGGATTTGCAGTGTGGATGAGGACACAGAGGGTGAAAGATGTGCTTGCGGCGATAAGGGATAGATGCATACGGAAGGCCATGATCGCCAACCCCATGCAGCAGGGCACATGATGATGATGACTATTATTGTTCTGGGTCTTGTCGCATAGTATTTCCGGCGTAGTGATAATACATGCAATCATGCTATGAGCACTGTACTGAGTTAATTGGGACTGGAACTAGAACTGAAAGTTTTGCTATCTCTTTCTGTGCTTCCTGTCTGTGTGTCTCTCCCACTGTGTGTGTGTGTGCGCGCGCGCGCGTGCGTGCTTGCGTGCGTGCGTGCGTGCGTGCGTGCGTGCGTGTGTGTGTGTGTGTGGTGTGTGTGTGTGTGTGTGTGTGTGTGTGTGTGTGTGTGTGTGTGTGTGCGTGCGCGCACGCATGTGCAAAGAAAGGAAAAAAGAAGACGGAAGACGGGAACATTTATTAAAAGACAGACACACGCACGCGCGCGCGCACACACACACACACACACACACACACACATGCGCACACACACACACACACACACACACACACACACACACACACACACACACACACACACTCACGCACACACTCACGCACACATTCACTCACGCACACACAGCAAAACTTCTCAACAGATCTAAAATCTGAGATGGGTCGGAAACAAATCAGACGAACAGAAAAAAACCGTCCGTAAAATATTAGCGTGTCAGCAGAACACGTGTGCACATTAATCTGCACGCAACAGTGCAGCAAAAACCAATCATCTGTAGTTGATTTTTTTAATACAAACAGACAAAATGACAGCCGTTAGTTCAGAAACTGGATCACACAGAAGATCATCAAGCGGATGTTTAAAACATTCATTCTAGAGGCTGCATGTTTTATGGCTTTAAGGTTTCTGGTTTCAAAATTTGAAGAACAATTTATGTTGAAACGACAGCAGCTGTGTTAGTCTGTTAACTTCTACCATTGCGACTATGTCAGGCGTAAACGTGACTATTTTGACCAAGTCATTGCTTCGTGCACCCTATCCACCAGGTGCAAAAACTTAACCTTTTCACTCCCTCACCCTGTCCATCAGCTTACTGCAAGAAGCTGGTGGATAGGGTGAGGGAGTCAAAAGATTAAGTTTTTGCTTTGCCAGCATAGCTGACAATGCAGAATGCTGGTGGACAGGGTGTGGGAGTCAAAGAGTTAAAAACCAATCTATGCAGCTGTAGGCAGAACAAGCTGAAACGAAACTAGCCAGCATGGCAAAGTGGTTAGTTCAGTTTCAGTTTCTCAAGATGACGTCTCCGCGCTCGGAACGAATTCCATATGCACTAACGTCACAGGTGCCACGTGTATGGTTACCATAGCACATTCCTTAAGTCTGCTCATAAACCCATGAGCTGGCCAGGTCCTGAGGCCCTACCTAGGCTATGTTTTACCTGTATATGGTATTTATCAGCCTACCACTGGAATAATCTTGGTTACATGTAAATGACATGTGTATGTGTGTATCTTACCTTCAAGAAAGGCACATATATATAAAGTAAATAAATAAATAATTAAAGGTCTGAATCACAACACAACTAGCTATTCTGTATAAACTCGTCTCACATGGCAGACCCTCACCTCCCCCCCCCCCCCCCCCACTCTTCAATGCCCAAATGCTCAGCCGTCTATCAACTAGGTGAAGACAATATTTTCTTAATCATAGATAGGTAAGTAAGTATGTAAGTAAGTAAGTAAGTTAGTAAGTAAGCTCAACAGATTAACACCTTGACTCCCGCACCTTATCTACCAACTGCAGGAAGCTGGTGAACAGGGTGAGGGAGTCAAAGGGTTACGTTTTTGCTTTGCTAGCGTAGTGGGCAGTGCAGGATGCCGGTGGACAGGGTGCAGGAGTCAAAAGGTTAATGACTAGGAGGTTGTGGGTTCGAATCACATACATGTAGGTCCAAATCCCTGTGGGATTTTTCGTCACCGATCGGCACCTACCCAGAGTTGACAGTGCTGTGGACTCATTTGGGAAGATTGGGCCGATACAGTCGAGTCTCGTCCACTTTATGTATACGTCATTGAGGGTTTGTATACAATTTGCTTACCGAAACAGCAGGTCTCTGTATCTCTCAGGCCCGATTAACGCCAGGATGAATTATGAGCGGAAGTGTATTGTTCCGGTGCGATCTCAGTCTGAAATGGAAATCAACATCATTATCATCTTAATTGTCATAATAATATCACAGGAAAGCAGGTTGACCAGAAAAAAAATCCCTGTAGTTTTTTTTAGTTATGTGGCTAATTCACACGCATGCACACAGCACACACACACACACACACACACACACACACACACACACACACAACACAACACAACACACACAACACAACACAAACACAACACAACACAACACAACACAACACAACACAACACAACACAACACAACACAACACAACACACACACACACACACACACACACACACACACACACACACACACACACACACACACACAAAACCACATAGATTAAAAGAAACTACGTTTCAGATGAAATTTCATGGCGACCCAAAATTTGAACAACTTGTATGAAGATTTTTGTTGTTGTTGATGGGATTTGTTGTTTGCTGCTGTGCTGCTGTTGCTGTGATAGCTTATGACGGATGGTGTTTCGTAGAGTTTGTGCCACATGTGTTGTGTTCTCTTCACACAAAAATGACTAATACACTTTCAAAATCACCTTTACCTTTGTCTGTCACTAGATCCCAGTATTGGGGCACCACAGATGATGATGAAAAAAACCCGTGTTTATACACTGGTAAATTAAAAAAAGAATAACATTTGTGACGTGTTTTTCTCGATCTCCTTCTGCCTTTCGCAGATACGCAGAAGCTCTAAAATCCAAAGGTGTTCAGTTCAGTCTAATGTTGTCTTGCATCCTATTGTCAGGTCTGTCTCTATTTCTGCTACTGTATCTTGTAGGATAGTCTTCGCGTGGTCTGGTGGTATGGTTACACCATTGCAGTTTCTTCTTCTTTGTTTTGTTTTTGTTTTGTTATATAGTGACGATATCTTCACGCAAGCTGCAGCGACCTGAGATGTTAGGGCGTACTTCTTCATGTTATGACATGCTCATAGAATGAGGAACATAGGGTCTTCCATTGGTACTTCATTGCTTGGATTTTTTTAACCTCTGCTGTGAGGGTCCCTTTCGTTCGTGCACAAGACGGTTGAAATGTTAAGGGGGCATGTCAGTCTCTATTGGAACTAAGGGAGATGCTCTGTCATTACAGATAGGCTCGAGTCTTGTGATCGCTGCTACTGTATGTTCTATCCTGACGAGGTTTTGAATGTCCGCCTGGTACAATTGCTCCCAAGTAGATGGGGCTGGAAATTATTCCAAGTCTTTGCCTTATGCCACGGGCGCGGTAGCCAGGCTGGTCAGGACATTGGACCCTAATCGCAGGTAAATAATTGTACAGACCTGCTAGTGCCTGAAACTTCTTCGTGTGTCTACGCACGTAGAACATCAGATACACCCTAAATATCATGCAAGCCATCTTAGTATCCCTGGTGAATAATGGAAACAAGAAAATACCTAGGAATATGGAGCATGAAGACCGTGTATAACATAATACCTGCACGATGTGGGCCAAGCATTCGGCACTCTTCCGAGAAACATTGCTGATGTCTACGCTGACGCCACTGGTGGTGTTGGTAACAAATGTTGTCTTCTTTGCACTGATTTTCATGCATTAGCTGGCGATTTCTCTTTCTTTCAAACTCACAGTTTTAACAAAAATCGCTATTCCAGCAAGTAATACCAAGCCATTCTGGATCCCCCACTCCCCCTAGTCATTGTATATAGTGCCTGTGACGATAGTTTGCTTCATTGTGGTAAAGACCTTCAATGAGCAATTTATTTCACTTGCTGAATGTGTGGTACGTGATTGGTATTACTATTAGAAGCAATGTCTAATTTGATAACAGTGGGGTTGGGATACGGTTATGTTTCTGAATATTGTATTGTTTGTTATGACCCAGTACTCTGTGTCTCTGTCTGTCTGTCTGTCTGCCAGTCTTTGTCTGTCTGTCAGTCTCTCTCTCTCTCTCTCTTTCTCTCTCATACATACATATATATATATATATATATATATATATATATATATATATATATATATATATATATATATATATAATGAGTTGTCATCCACAGTGTGAATGGGATATAGTGAGAAAGACGGACAAGAACATGCTCACGCTTCCAGACACTACGTCCTCAGTTGTGGTGCGTGACAGGTTCACCAAGCTGTGAACGAGTAGGCCTACCTAACCTGCAGGTTTAGAGAAGGTGAAGCAGTGGGAGAGAGGAGACAGACACTGGTCTCAAAATGCTGGTCCTGAGAAAAGTTGAGGTATTTCCTTACGACTTCAGGATTATGGAATATCCTTTACCTGCATCCTTTTTAGGCCTCATCAGCAACTCCAAATCCACACATCCTTGAGATGAAGGGAAGGGAGAGGACCGATGAGACAAAAAAGTATGTATGTTCGAAATGTGTATGAAACACTGTTTTGAGTACGACAGGCACATAAAGATAAATGTTGGTCTTGGTGTGCTGTGGTAAAATTTGTTTTATATACAGATAAACGTCTGAAAGATATTAGTCTATTGGACTATGCGTAATGTATGTCCTGTTTTGTTCACAGACTGTTGAAGTATCGATAAGTGATTTCAAGATATGGACCAACACCGCTGCGCTTAAAATGCTTGCTGCCATCATCTGCTGTGTTCCACCAGGTCCCATCCCCTCTCCATCAATGTCGTCGACACCAGATCCAGGAGTAAATGATGCACAGGATGGCTGGCTCTTCTGATAAATCCCTGAACTGTCTTGTCTCAGTTTCAGTTTCAATTTCTCAAGATGACGTCTCCGCGCTTGGAATGAATTCCATGTGCACTAACGTCACAGGTGCCATGTGATGGAGAAGATCCAGAATGATTACGGCACAAGCCTTAAGCCTACACATAAGCCCACGAGCTGGCCAGGTCCTGAGGTCCTACCTAAATAGTTCTATAACCCTGGGGTCGTAGGGTAGTGAGGTGGCAGAGACCTCAACTTTTCACGGGTTGAGCATCACGAGGGCGGCGCCCATCCCCTCTCCCTGTCGATTCAAATTCATTTTCATGTCACATTTCTATTTACCAAGACTTCAGAAAGGCAAGAAGGCTAATCGGTCTTCAAGGGGTGGGACCTGGGAAATCAACCCATCTCTCAAATGTTTTATACCAAGGCAGCTGGGCAATGCCCTGCTCTTCACGATTTTCAACTGCCGTGGGATCTTAAGCGTGCGCAGTCAGAAGGCACACGGGTCCAACTCGTTTTTCGTCCCCTTCCGAAGGATTAGACGTTCAGTTCGATTTTCCGGTCAAACTGAGGAGAAAAGTCGAGGCCTCTACGGGGGGTGAACCCTGGAACCTCGAGTTCAGTTACTGGCAGGGGAACGTCTGAACTATTCTGCCACTCTTCTCCCTAGATGTCTCGTGTCTTGAGTTAATCTCATCCCACAACATAAATTTCGCTTGTTTACTGCCAATCGTAAGCTCCAAAATGCAATCATTCTCGTGATATCTGTGTTTCATAAGACCCATTCCCTTTCCTGTTTTAAGATCTCGACTGTGCATAGAGCTTTAGGCAAGCCCAAGGAGTCTGCCTGTCAACTGCTGGCAGATTTGGATGGAGAGCAAACGGAATTATCTGAGTGCAATTAATCCCTCTGAAAATAAAGTGTAAACTCTGATAAACGAAGAACCTTTTTTTTTCTTTATATCAAATTGCTCACAGATATCGTACGACTTAACGTTAATTCATCAGTTAGTCCAGTATTTGGTGTCGTCGTTGGGGAGAGGGAAAAGGAACTGGTGGGAGACAGCGATAAGTGGCAGCCTTCGTCTCTGAGATGTAGCAGCAAGCACCTTAGGAATACTGAGCTTGGTCGAGTGTGATGACCTTCTTCCATAGTAAATCAAAGGATGATCTTGAGGGGAAATGATAAACAACATTCGGTACGCAGATGACACCGTGCTAATTGCAGAAAATGAAAGGGACCTACAAAACCTAGTGAATATACTAGAAACAGAAAGCAAATGTAAGGGGTTGGAGCTAAATAGCAGGAAGACTGAAGTCATGGTGATCAGTAAAAACATGAAATCCCCTCATGCAAAACAACAGCAAATGGCACAACCTTGACAAAGGTTAATAAGTTCAAATACCTGGGAACGGTCATTTCATCAGACGGCAGGTGCACATCGGAAATAGCTGGCAGAACCGGCCAAGCCAAAACGGCATTCAAGAAGATGACAAGCATTCTTACCAACAAATGCCTATCAATTAACATCAGAAAGAGAGTCCTTGGGTGTTATATAGAACTAATACTGTTGTACGTATGCGAGGCGTGGACAGTCAGCAAGCAAAGCCAGAGCAGGATCGAGGCAGCCGAGATGTGGTTTCTCAGAAGAATGTTGAGAGTTCCATGGACAGCAAAGAAAACAAACGAGACAGTCTTGATGGAGGCAGACAAAAGTAGATCACTCATAAGGAAGATTAGGAAAAGACCAGCAACATTTATAGGCCATTTTATGAGGAAGGGGGATTTGGAGCACTGGTCACAACGGGAAAACTGGAGGGAAAGAGAGCACCAGGTAGACCCAGGGAGAGAATGCTGGACGGACTTGCAGAGTGACTGGGGATGAGGAGGGTAGGGGAGATGCTGGGGGCAACGAGAGATAGAGATGGTTGGAAGTCCATGGTCGCCAACGCCATGCGGCAGGGCACCTGATGATGATGATGATCTTGAACATTGCTTACGCTGAACATTACGCTGATTCAGACCTTAAATTATTTGTTTAGTAATATTTACTTTATGTATATGTTCGTTTTTGAAGGTAAGATACATATGCCATTCACATGTAACCAAGATTACTCCAGTGGTAGGCTGATAAAATACTAGTATAAAATATAGACTAGGTAAAACGTAGTCTACGTAGGGCCTCAGGACCTGGCCAGCTCATTGGTTTATGTGCAGGCGTATAACTTGTGCCATAATCACCATACACATGACACCTGTGACGTTAGTGCATATGCAATTCGTTCCAAGCGCAGAGACGTCATCTTCAGAAACTGAAACTGAACATTACGCCAATAAACTTTGGTACTATCAGCAGTATGGATTGTTGTCATCTTTCTCACTGCTCAGTCTACCCATTTTCAATTTCCCTTAAAAAAAAGATTTTGTAAAAATATTTTACTTGTCTGTAGCACCCATAGATGAGTGTGTGTAGGTACATGTGACAGTGTACATGTGCACACGTATTTCCTCCATGGGGATGCCAGGGGATCTTTCAGCATAAATAGTATCCCCGCCTTCTGGAAATTCTGTGCTTGAAATTTCTTCTTTTCTCTCACTCTCTCTTTCTTCCTCCTTTGCTTTCTGTCATTTCCTCCTATCATATTCTGCCTTGCTGGTTCATTCACCTGTATGTGTTCGATAAAGTCTTACGTACTTTTTCTTAGGATCGATAATTAGGTACATGTATTAAGTGCATTTTTTTGGCTCTAGGGAGGTGAGATATGCGGAAGCAATTTTAGGTAATTTATGCCCTTTTTGTATATTTTTGTGTCCTTAGGCATGCTTAAATTTGTATTCAGGTGTGTTTTTTAAATCCCCTGTGCGATAAGTTGGACGGAATGGTCAACGCCAGGGGCATGTCCTTAGATTATGTGCGCGAATGCATTTAGAAACTTTGATTTTCAATTTTTTCAAGATGACGTCTTCGCACTCGGAATGAATATAATCCATATGCACTACCGTCACAGGTACCATGTGATGCAGAAAATCCAGAATGATCACGGCACAAGCCGTAAGCCTGCACATAAACCCATGAGCTGGCCAGGTCCTGAGGTCTTACCTAGATAGTTCCATAACCCTGGGGTCATAGGGGAGTGAGGTGGCAGAGACCTCAACTTTTCCTGGGGCCAGCACCACGAGGGCAGTGCCCATCCCCTCTCATTTGCTTCAAATGCAGATATGCATTGCTTTGATATGTGTACTTAATTTTCATTTCTTTTTTTTTCCTGTTGAAGTTTTGTGTTTTGAGGCGGTTATAGCCCTGATATGGCTGTACGCAGTCGAGTGGGCTTTAAACAACAATAACAACAAACAATAAACAAAGTGTTCTTAATTTCTTAATACAGCTGTAGACATGCGTACACTGATAATATTTACTTTTTCTAAATCCAAAGGAAGAGGGGGAGAGAGAGAGAGAGGACAGGGGGGGGGGGGGGGGGCATAGAAGCCAAGGTAAAATGACATGAATTTTCAATATTCCTGCCACACCTAAGCACTCTATATTTTTCATAGCCTTCCCCATTACGGTTCTGTTGACATTTCCTAGGCTGGGAAGGAGAAGAGAGTGTAGCTGACGGAAATGGGCGGACGAAGGAGCAAGTTTAGGGAGGAGCAAGATAATAAAACAATGACAACAACGATCGTAATGTATTGATCATGTGCAAAAGGGCCGAGGCTACAATCTTGTGGTAAACCGGTCTTTTAGTTGGTTTTGTTTGTTTGTTTGTTTGTTTTATGATCCTCTAAAGATGACTAAGCCTTTCTTTTCATTTCTTTTTTTCTTTCTTCTTCTTTTTTTTGTTTTTGTTTTTTGTTTGTCTGTCTATGCATTTTTATGAGGAAGATTACTTCACGTTGCCAGGGAGGGACTGTGTGAGCATGTGCCTGCCTGTTACGAAAATGTGTTGCAAGATTTTCTCAGCTGTCTCTGGATAGATCATTACCAACATTTGGTCAAAGCTACGGACCATTAACGATTCATGAATGCATAACCTAAGACGACAAGGTGTGTCATTGTCACATGAAAAAAAGGTCTAAGCTAAGCATTTTCTCTGTCAGGAACTTCTGAAAATATTTTAAATCTGCTTTCATTGTTGTGAAAGTCTACCGCTGTCCTTGAAGAACGTCCAGTTTAAAAACTCACTTCTTTTCCTGACAACGAACTCTGCATCTGCCTCTTTCCATCAGTGTGTGTGTGTGTGTGTGTGTGTGTGTGTGTGTGTGTTGATCGCATGCATATGCCTGGTGCATGGGTGCGTTTTGCTTTGAATTGTAAAGATTTGGCACCATGTAAATATTGTAATTATTATTGTTGTTATGTACAACAAAGCAATCTTTGTGAATTATCAGAATAATTTTATTCACACACACACACACACACACACACACACACACACACACACACACACACACACAAAAAACAAAGACTCATCAAATTTATCACCATTATTCGACTGTTTTATTATTTAGCAAAAATCTAGGAAGATGACAGTGATTATGTGTAGTATGATCAGTATTTATTGTACTTACTGGCATGCAATAACTTCATCAGAAAATAAATATAGTTCATTCAGGAATGGCATTAATTTGAAACATGCACAGTTATCAGGTAGATATTTAGGCTTGATTCAAACAGTCGTTAAAAATGTTCTCTTTTCATGAGAAGTAGGCTATAATTATTTTCTTCTTTTTTAGTGTCTTCTTTTCACAAAGTGCACAGTTTTAAAAAGAAAGTTAATTTGTCTTACCAAATCAATTCACTCTTTCAATGGTCTCCAGAAATAGGCCTGAATACTTTTGTTCGTACATTCATTTGTGTCTTTCACAGGAACAATGTGTAACAGATTTCACTAAAAAAAAAAAAAAGTTGTAACTAGCCACTGTACGCTGACATATGAAACATCACAAATAAGACAGTGACTTCATCACGTGCAGTTTCAAGCAGAACGCAAGCTCTCACTCGTTGCACATTGACACAGACAGGCAATAGAATAACTGAACTAAAAAACACTATACACCCAAACCGTACAGTCCTATTATCTAACTAAAAGCATTACCCAAGCGAAACTGCACAAGAATGACGAAAAAAAATCACATCTAAGCAGCTGGATACGGAAAAGGAGAGATTTCATTTCACAAAATACCATCATAATGTTGTTTACTTTCATACTATTCCATCAATATATTTAATTTTGTGATTGCTGGTTGATTTCCTTCCCTTATACATCCAGCCTACTATTTAAAGACTGATATTCATGCATTGCTGGTTGATTTCCTTCCCCTTTATACATCCAGCTACTATTTAAAGACTGATATTCATGCAATCATTACACAGACAGAACCAAATCAACACAATAATCACCAATACCACAGGCATCAAATAAAGCCTATATTAAAACTTGTCTTAAATATAAAAAAACAAAAAACAAAAAAAAACAGCATTTCCCAGTTGTTTACTAAACAAGTTATCTCTGATACCTAAGAGATCACCTAAAATATATACTACATATCTTCCTCATTGAAAAAAAAACACTTTTCAGCTCTACCAAAAATTTACATGTGATCTTGCAATTCTGTTTTCAAACACTATTCACAACTGCAGGTTTTTGTGTGCTTGTTTGTTTGTTTGTTTTTCAAACATTCTTCATTTCAGAATGTCTATAAGTTTCCAACAGATTTCATTAACCAATTTCCACACTGCTATCTCATTATTCATTTTCAGCGAGGCTAAAGAAAAAAAAAGACACTCTTGTGCCAGCAAATATTACTTCTAACTGCCTTGTATAAAATTATGAAGAAGCAATACAAATAATTATATTAATGATTATATGTGCACATATACAAAATGTTTATGAATAAAGTCATTATACATACATACTAAACTACTAGTACAGTTCCAAGTAATAAACATTACATAACACAACTAAACCTAAATAAGAAATCTGCCTTTGTCCTTGTACTTTTAGGGTCTCTAATCCTTAAGATAAATGGAATTTTACTCTCTCATCAAAATATGCACATTTACCTTTTCTCATCAACATAATGATAAAAGAGAAAAATGTTTCCTTTGTACACTGTTGTAAAGACATGTTACTTTCATAGTGGAGATTTCTGAAGTTGGCAAAAGGAATACCTAAATTTATCCATAGTCAGTTAAAATTGGTAAACTCTTCAACAGGGTCATACTCACAAAATAAAACAAATACTTTTATCTGATGTCTGTTTGCTTATCAGTCAACTTGCATGACAGATCGCTACATAATCAAAACAAAAGATTCTCTGATAGATGGCATACAAAATCAAAGACATTCACAAAAGTGATAGTATCAGACCCTATGATATCATTTTCTTGGATGCTTTCAACTGTAGTTGTTATTCAAAAAACAAACGAAGCCTATGAAAATGTTTTTTATGTTTGGGCTGTCTGAACTGCTGCCTTGCCTCATCTCATTTGCATTGGTCCCATGCCACTCACTCCCGCTTCAAAACACACCACCTATCCCCAGTTTATTAGTCAAGGTCCAAATGCCAGGACGCCCAAGGGAGCCAGAGATATATAATTGCTAAAGGGTCATCTACAGAGGAGACCCTACATTGCTGTTGGGTCACTTCAGTGGGGGTCAGCAGTGACGTTCTGATCCACCATTTTAAGGACAGTGTCTGCTGAGCCCAGTACTTACGACAGTAATCATTCAGACCAAGTGGAGGACACCCAGTGGCTACTGCAGCCCTCCATCAACAAGTCCATTTACCACTGACACCGAAGACTCACCCTAACTTGAATTGGTAGAGGAAACCAAAATGAAGTCACCATGAGCTCAGGGCATGAAGGGCCACAAACCAAAATGACGTCACCACAAGATCAGGACATGAAGGGCCACAAACCAAAATGACGTCACCACATCAGGGCATGAAGGGCCACAAACCAAAATGGCGTCACAAGATCAGGGCATGAAGGGCCACAAACCAAAATGACGTCACCACAAGATCAGGGCATGAAGAGCCACAAACCAGAATGACGTCACCACAAAGATCAGGGCATGAATGATGAAGGGCCACAAACCAAAATAAAGTCACCATGAAGGGCCACAGAGTCTGAGGCAGTTTTCATAATGCTGTAATGATTGATGATTTCAGGATCTGGTATTGAAACTTTATGACAGGGCTGTTTTCTGCCCTTATTACCATAATATATCCAGGTGCCGGCCAGGCCCTGTAGACAATACATTCGTGGTGTTGGTCAGAAAATTTGAGCAACAATTTTAATGATGCATTGGTAAAGTAGACGAGATTTGACTGTGTGGTGCAAATCTTCTCAATGATCCCAAAGAACGCTCAACTCTGGTTAGGAACCAGTCTAGGCAAAAAATCCCATGGTATTTTTTTTAACTAACTAAAGTTCAAACCCTCAACCTCCCAGTCTTTAAATAGTCTGTTGCAACCCCTCAACCTCCCTGTCTGTAAGTAGTCTGTTACAACCCCATGATCTCCCAGTCAGTAAGTAGTCTGTTACAACCCCATGATCTCCCAGTCAGTAAGTAGTCTGTTGCAACCCCTTGATCTCCCGGTCAGTAAGTAGTCTGTTGCAACCCCTTGATCTCCCAGTCAGTACGTAGTCTGTTACAACCTCTTGATCTCCCAGTCAGTAAGTAGTCTGTTACAACCCCTTGATCTCCCAGTCAGTAAGTAGTCTGTTACAACCCCTTGATCTCCCCGTCAGTAAGTAGTCTGTTACAACCCCTTGATCTCCCAGTCAGTAAGTAGTCTGTTACAACCCCTTGATCTCCCAGTCAGTAAGTAGTCTTTGCAACCCCTCGACCTCCCAGTCTGTAAGTAGTCTATTGCAACCCCTTGATCTCCCTGTCTGTAAGTAGTCTGTTGCAACCTCTCGACCTCCCTGTCTGTAAGTAGTCTAATGCAACCCCTTGATCTCCCTGTCTGTAAGTAGTCTAATGCAACCCCTTGATCTCCCTGTCTGTAAGCAGTCTGTTGCAACCCCTTGATCTCCCTGTCTGTAAGTAGTCTAATGCAACCCCTTGATCTCCCAGTCTGTAAGTAGTCTATTGCATAACCACTTCATCACCATGATTGGTGAAGCTTATGAATTTAATCAACTTCAGGGATTCAGCACCTTTCTGGACTGGTCAGTGACATAAATCTGACACATAAACTTTAGACTCTATATCAATGGACTGTAACCATTCCAAACATACACACACACTCTTCCAAACATACACACACACTCAAATCTTTAGAAAAACATACAGAATCTCTTCAGTGGACACTGTGATCATTTCACACATTCGTACACAAACTATGCAAAAAGTATATGCACTCACTAAACACCTAAATTTTTGTATGGGTTCAATTAAGAAAATGAACAACCTGACTGCAACCTTTGAAACAAAAGAAGGAATCTAAAGTCCGGACATAACAAAATCAAAATGAACGCTCGCTGATTTTTTTTATCATTCCATCTGTATACCTGCTGATAATCACGAGTAAATAGAAAAAGGGTAAAGTGTGCACGCATATGTGTGTGTGTGTGTGTGTGTGTGCTTACATATGTGTGTGGTTGTTTTCCTTGCTTGTCAGGCTGATTGATGGTTGTTTGGGTGGGTGGTTAGCTAAAAGTTGAGTTTTCATTTTGTGTTGTTTCGTTTACTTGCCCGATTGATGCCCCCACTCCTGTTCACTCATTCATACATGTCTGTACATATCAAAGTATCATCCTGTAAAAAAAATATGCCTTCTCAAGTATAATGTACTGTTTATTTTCACTTTTGCCATGTTCTGACAGATAATACACTTAACACAGATTTCTCTTCAAAGTATTGGTCATGAATAAAGACAGAACACTGAAAATAGAAAGAAAGAAGGAAAACAGTCAAAGACAGAAAACACGGTCAACAACTGAACAATAATGAAGAAAGGATAAAACCCAAATCCAAATCCACATATGTACTTAAATTCAAACGGAATCAGTGACAAATGCTAACAAAAATAGAAATTAAACAACAGAGCAAATAAATAGAAATATTATTTACAAATATGTTTTCTGTCATTTTGGCTCTACAAACACCCATTTTACTTCAAGTCAAAGCTGAAATGGATACAAATCAGGTGCCAAAGGATGTACAATCACAATGTAATATTAATGCTACAAATCACCATTCTCAATCAAGTTTGGTATTATCTTCTAAATGTACACACAAAACACAAAGCAAGAGTCCTTCTCTCACGCATGTAACTACTTTCACACAATACACAAAAACTTCAAAGAACAGTAAATATATATATATATCTATATGTATCTGTGGGTTCCCTCCATCTAAAACCTCACATATATACACTGCTGTCACATAATGCAATCTGTGTAATGTTATATTCAAAACCAATAATTCCTACCTATGCCACTTTCTTAACATCTAACTGAACTTAAGAGAGAGGTATTACCTTAATGTTGTGATTTAAAAAAAACATATAACCTAAATGTTGTGATAAAAAATATAAACTATTTGACCTACAGAGTCCTTTACTTCTACCTGCCTACGATACACACAATCATTTCATGTAATGATGAAATCTGGTTATACCAGTAAAATAAGCAAGGAAATGGGGATTCCCTATCTAAATAAGCACTGAAAATATGAAACAGGAAATATACATATGCAAGTGTTGACTAAACCAGTCAGTCAGATTACATCAAACCTGCTGAAATTATCAGTAAGCTATAAAAAGTGAACACTAAGGCATACATTAAAAGCATACAATAAAAGAACTGAAATTCACACACACACACACACACACACACACACACACACACACACACACACAAATGCATATGCACGTGCATACATGATATATACAAACATACCTCTCTATTATTTGTTTTATACACCTGATTATAAAATGTCAAAAAATGCTTACAAAAAAAAACAAAAAAACCAGTAAGATGCTATTATACTTCCAACATATAAAGAACAATACCAGATTTAACAACAACAAAACTTGTATTTCTGAAACACACAACACAAATTTCAACCAAAAATCTCAGTACTGTTCAACAATCAGGAAGAAACAAAAAGACAGCTTTTCACCAAGAGATCAAAATGACCCGGCTATGTGACTAGAACATCTTAATGCTTTTCCTAACAGCCTTGTCATTATTCAGGACTCCAGCTAAAAGTAAAACAAAACCTTGCTTTACAATCTGAATTGTGTGTGCAAAACAGTGACAGAAATCGTATCATGTGTTCAACTCTTACCAGCTCACAAAGCATTCAGTCTCAAAACACGTGCAAAAAGTGTTTGTTTGTGTGAAAAATGCACAAAAATAGAATGTATGTTTCCTGGGTTCTGGTTGCTTGAATGCTGGCAGCTAACTTTGGTTTAGGTGTTCTTTGTGTAGTTTTTTGTTTTGTTGAATTTGTCAAATGTATGAAAAATAATATCATTTTGATTTATGTAATAAAAATGGTGAGTGTGCTATCACATATGACAGTGACTTTACATGGTGAGTGTGCTACCACTATGACTGACTTCACATGGTGAGCATGCTACCACTGTGGTTGTGGCTTTACATGGTGAGTGTGCTACCACTGTGACTGTGGCTTTACATGGTGAGTGTGCTAACACTATGACTGGCTTTACATGGTGAGAGTGATATCTATGGCTTTATATGGTGAATGTGATATCACTATGACGGTGGCTTTATATGGTGAATGTGTGATCACTATGACTGTGGCTTTACATGGTGAATGTGCTATCACTATGACTGTGGCTTTACATGGTGAATGTGCTATCACTATGACTGTGGCTTTACATGGTGAATGTGCTATCACTGTGACTGTGGCTTTACATGGTGAGTGTGCTATCACTATGACTGTGGCTTTACATGGTGAATGGGCTATCACTATGACTGTGGCTTTACATGGTGAATGAGCTATCACTATGACTGGCTTTACATGGTGAGTGTGCTATATCACTATGACTGTGGCTTTACATGGTCAACTAAGCTCTTAAGCAACATGAAGTGGACTGAACACTGACTGAAGCAAGTGACCTGGTAAGAGTTGCAGTCCACCATAAAAGTGGATAGGAAATAGATTTCTAACTGTTGGACACAGTGCTACTAAGCTTCATGGGGATGAAATAGTATTAATTATGTTTACAACCACACCATATTGTGTTATGACGTTTTTTCCCGGTCGGTTGTGCTTAGTGCAGAGAGATAGTAAAAGATAAGCAGAGCTACAAAGTCGCATTGATTTCTTATCAACATGCACCTAATACATCTGAAATGCAACTCTATGATATATATTTTTCTTTGACTTTTACAAACAGCTTCTTTTTTTATCTTATTACACTGGGAAGGAATAGGTTTGTACTCATGGCCCATACATGAATTGAACACTTCAACTGCTCTTTGATCAGTACAGTCTTGTAAAGTGCCCATACATGAATAGAACACTTTGACTGCCTTTGGATCAACACAGTCTTGTAAAGTGCCCACACATGAACTGAACACTTCAACTGCTCTTTGAACAATAGTCTTGTAAAGTGCCCATGCAAAAAATGAACACTTTGCTCTTAGATCAATACAGTCTTGTAAAGTGCCCATGCATAAACTGAACACTTCAACTGCTTTTTGATCAATACAGTCTTGTGAAGTGTCCATGCATAAAGTGAACACTTCCAACTTTGTTATTGGTATTGTTGTTTAAAGCCCAGCTGACTGCCTAGAGCCATATCAGGGCTAACTGCTCTTTGACCAATACAGTCTTGTGAAGTAATTTCATGTAATGCAAATATTATCCAGTGCTTGGTAATACTCAGCCTTCTTCTGCACCTGGGAGCAAGTAAGGTGAACAGAGAGGCAGGGATCAGCTAGTAGGCAATTTTGTTACTAATAGCACAGAACCATGGCCATGCTTGAAAAGCCACTTATTACGCTCTGAAATTAAAACATTTAGTAAGTGGAAGATGAAATAAATGCCTTTACCTATAAATCACATTTTCATTAAATAAAAAGCGAACACTCTGTCATGTGACAGAAAAAAGAAAGGATTCTTTATGACAAGTTCGTTGTTGATTTCTTTCTGTCTATGAACCTGATTAATTCATGTTATCTTTTACGATGAAATACAAACAAAATACATGATAACAATTTTGAAAAAAATGTGTTTTCGATATACATTACTTTGATATGCTTCCATCAGGTCACACAAATGTGCCATAACTGTCTTGTCTGATCCAAAAATTACCCACAAACTCCGGCACACCTCTGCCCTTTATACAAGAGGAATGTTACAAAGGATCATAATCTCAAAAGAAAATAAGACATGGACACAAGTGAAAGATCAACAAAATATCTATATGCATGCTGCTTGTGGTAAACATCAAAAAGTGGTGCTGCAGAGTAACACAAAGAAACAGGTGTACACATCTCTGTAAAAACCGACACTTGTTACCAACATACATTCTGTGAATATGTTCAGATACCTTGTGCTAACTGAAAGTTACTTTTTAAAAAGAAGGCAGTGAGTAGTAAAAACACTGAAGGGAATCTCTATGCAAGTCACTCTCATCAGATTTTTAACTGGAGCCCTGGAGTCAGACAAGAAAGATGCCCCTGTCATATAGCTATTCCGTTTTGACTTTGTCCTGCACCAGTCGTGGCTGGTCAACGAACGTGGTGCCAAACAGCAACATGACAGCCATGGAGATGGCAGTGGCTGATCCCCAGAATAACACGTACATTAGCTGCTCACTGGCATCTTCTGCACAGGTCAGAATAAAGTTATGATTACACATTGTTTGTTGGGTAAGTGGAAACTGAGGTGTGATATGGTTTGTGATCATGTGTGGTGTGGTTTGTGATCATGTGTGGTGTGATATGGTATGAAAGGGGGGGGTGTACATTGTGGTACGGTTTTGAGTGGTGTGGGCTGTGGTAAGGTATACAGAAAGGTGTGACAGGGCAGGGTTGATATGTGGGATGGACAATGAGTTACTAAAAAGTACTAGATTGTGCTGTATGCCAAGATGGCCTATGAGTGTGATTTATGGAATGAAATGGAGTTATGGCATAGCATGCTGTACGGTTCAGACTGTGGTGAGATACTGGGTATGGTAAAGGCAGTGTTGAGTCCTATGCATTAGCATATGTGTGCTGTATGGTAATGTGACATGTGGGTATGAAATGGTTTGGGACAGGATTAAACAAAATCTGGTATGTAAGATGTGATGGTGTATAGTTTAATATGAAACACTCAGATCCCAGGAGGGTAGTGTGCGCACATATGTACTTTTTCATTACAAGAAATTACACAAACTCGTAAGTACTGACCAATGATGCAGACACAAATAAGCGATTTTTATTATTACTGACCAGTACTGCAGATGGAAAAGTACAGACTGAAAACACTAACCTCCAGGCAGCAGAAGACTGATGATCATCATTGCCATGGCAATCAGGCATATCACAGGGATCTGAAACAGGAGGAACAGTTAATAAAAAATTTTCAATACGCTGTGGTCACTATCCTCTACTGTTTATAACATTACTTATGTCAATGCTACATACCCAATATTTATTGTCACAATATCACTTACATCATTGCTGTCACGTATCATTTAAGATCACATCTTCATTGTCATCTGATCTGAACGAGAGATCAAGGGGCAGCTGATTGGCAGCTCCATACCACAAGGCCAGGTCCTTCTGTGAGTACAGGTTAATGCTACATAACCAATATTTACTGTCAAAATATCACTTATTGCTTGGAAGGAAGGACCGCCTAATGGAGTGATTGAGGACAGACGGTTGATTGGCAGCCCCGTCTTTCTTGAGTATAGATCAATGCTACGTAACCAATATTTATTGCCACGATATCACTTATTGCTTCAAAGAAAAGACCACCCAGCTGAGTGATCAAGGGGCAGATGGCTGATAGGCAGCCCTGTCTTTCTGTGAGTACAGGTGTGCCAGAAACTTGGCCAGTTGCAGGCTAGATGGTTTTGTGGGGCACACTTTGTTGGTTCTTTCCACACCAATCTAGCCACTTGCACCAACGGAAATACATAATTTTTCCATTCCTGGCCTCCACACGTCGGCTACCAGGGTCTTCAGGCTCTCTGAGGTGCCGTTCACTGACAGAACCCTTGTACAGCAGTGGAGAGGTCAGTTTCAGTGCAGACACTTGGATCCGCATAGGAACAAGGCTTATATATGGAAGAGATAGGGGTTTGGGTGCAGAACAAAGCAGCTAGAGTCCATTTCCAAGACTGCTGGACATACAAGTGAGAAAATGTGCCTAGACTGACTGGTTAGCAGACAATGTGTACCCAAGTCTATCTTAAGACTGCTATCACCATGGAAATTCTAGGCCAGCAAAGCAAACCTACTGACCTGAATTTGCACCAGTTTGACATAGTACATTACATGATGCCAAATCTATTTTTGTCTTCTCAGTTCAGACGATTTTGGCATCAGTATGCATTTGTAAACAGTGCTGATCCTAGTTTCATTCATTATAAAAACAGGATAGAAAAAGGAAACTTACTGCATAGAATTTCCAATCACGCTGGACGGCCAGAGGTGACTTGGTTGTCAGTCCCTCCGACTCCTCCACTATGTGGTTGCCAAGGAACAGGTCAATAGCATCCTGGAAATAAATATTTGAATCATATATTTCACTTTATTCCATGGGTTCTTTTCTCATTCAAAAAAAAAAATGCACGTCTACTTGCTGCATGCTGCCATACTCTGGCCACATAACTCCAGTCTTAATCTTTTGACTCCCGCACACTGATTACCACCATCCTGCATTGTCAACCATGCTAGCAAAGCAAAAACTTAACACTTTGATTCCCTCATTCTATAGGGTGAGGGAATCAAAATGTTAAGTTTTTGCAGTTGATGTATAGGGTGCGGGAGTCAAAGGGTTAAAGTAGGGTTGTTCAGGTCACCTTTAACAATAGACAATTATAATGCATGAATCAGTTCCACAGCGAACCATCCCAATCTTATGGCAGTTAGCATCAACTGAAGATCTTGCCAGTATGTATGGATACGCACAGGTATAAGGCTAATGCCATGATCATTTTGGATCTATCCATCACAATGCATCTGTGGTGTCACCATATGTAATTCATTTCAAGTGTGGAGACACTATCTTCAGAAACTGATACTGAAACGGATACAAGTTTTATGTATAACAAATCACATGAAAAATGTGTACATGCAACACACATGCGCACACACATGCACACGCACAAAACAAACAAAATATAAATAAGATCAATCAATCAATCTCGTCAGAATCAGCCACCATTCCCCATAATAATAAAAGCACTTGCACACACACAAACACACACACACACACACACACAACACACACACACACACACAAGAGCACACCCACTTGTCTAGAGCCATCCTGAAAGTTGTTCCTGACATAGCGTACGGCAGAGTTCCAGCCATCCATCAAGGCTCCCATCACAGTGCGCTTTCCTGTCCTGTAACACATCACTACTTCACCATCACATCAACAATGGCTCTCTGTCTTCATTAATTTGACTGCTAGTACCATATATTAACTTTTTTCCATTCCTGTATTGATTCTGCTATCTATGCAAGGAAGAAAAGTTATACCTTACAGGCTTTGTATTTTCCATAATCCACTACCCTATAACAAAAAATTGGACTGCGCTCTTCTCCAAACTCATTTGGGCTTGCTACACATTAGACATTTTACAAGACAAAGAATGTAATGCATCCAGATGCACACAATAAGAATACAGTCGCAAGAAACTCCGGAAACAGCGGAAGGTCCACAGAACAGACCCCCTCCCTCCCTAAAAAGTATTTCCGCCCTAAACTCCTTACATTATAAGGGAGGTGGGCCATATCCACTCTATGACTCCTAAATGCCTTTTGTTGTTGCATTAATAAACAAGAATAAATATGCACTAATGAATATATACTAACAATGTCAATCTCATCAATATCTTGGTGATCTGGATAGGTTCCCACCCAAAATAGAGCTGTCATGTGCTGCATTGCATAAGCTGGATATGCTAAGTGTGTTAGCTAAACTTTACACACTTCATATCTCACAGAATATGATACTGGTCTGATGACATAATCTACTGACAGACCACAATAATCATCTTTTCTTTGGAGATACTTATCTAAAACACACACACACACACACACACACACACACACACACACACACACACACACACACACACACACACATACACACACACATACATAACAAAAAGTGAATATCTATTCAATACAGATAAGACTGGTGCAACCTGATGGTAACAAATTTGAGTGATGGCAAATGTTTTGATTCAAATCATATAGTAGTACGAATGGCTCATGAGTTAAGTTATCACATACAGTATGTCTTGTGGCAGTTATTCTGATTCATATTATACACCAGTACGAATGGCTCATAAAAGTTTAATTACCGTGTGAAGTCTGTCTTCAGAGCCCCAGTGCCTGCATACTGCTTGGAGATGGCATCAGCATTGTCTGCCCACACTGAAAAAACACAGCAGCTGGTGTTACTTCCATTACAAATATTCTTGTTAGGGGTGTTATTGCTATCAAATTACTGTTTAAATTCAAGATGAAATGATCTCCCTTGCTTACTCTGAAGATGCAGTGATTAATGGTAGAAATACCCTTGTGACGCACCATTTTCTACTTTCACAAAACTAAACCAAAAAAAAGTTTTAACTCACAAAAAAGAAACATATTTCTGTAAAACTTGAAACTTATACTGTCCAGATGACATGCTGATAACATGCTTTTTGTACTCACAGTGTGATACTAAAAATGATTATCCAATAGGGTGGGAAAAAAATCATGAGGTGTATAACTGAATAGTCATCCAATAATGTTTACGTTGTTACAGACCATGGATACAGTCACTGAAAACTATCAGCTATGCTGTCTACTTGGAGAAACTTTCTTGATGTGGTAAACTTCAAAACAAGGCAAACACAGCCTCTTTGCATGGAATACATTCCAGGTCTGTGGGCCCCATTCTCTTTCTCTTTAGCTTCGAAAATCACGAACTGAAAAAGCAAGTCAGACAACATTGTGCTCTGCATGGTGAAATCAACAGCCGGGACTTTCAACTTTCAAAAAACACCAAAGCTGCTTCCCTTTAACTGTTTCCTATTTCTGGGAAAAAACTGATGAAAACTGCTGATGCACATCACCGATAGATTTCAAGCACGATTACTGGTATGTCAAGAGTATTAGGAGTTTAGATCACACACACACACACACACACACACACACACACACACACACACAGACAGAAAGACAGACACACACACACACACACACACACACACAACACTTTGTAAGTACTGCTTCAATTGTTAAGATGCAAGTATATCAAGATTTGTCTGTAGTCATGTTCTACTAATGTTATTACATCAGTATGCCATAAAGATACACAAACATCAGCTTTAATTTTTTGCCCTTTTCATACAGTAAACTTGCAGATACAAACAAATCTTCTAACAAAATGATCAATGTACCAAAACAAAAACAAAAAAAAACAAGCAAACAAAAAATGAAAGTGAGAAGTAAAAACAGAATTTGCTGAAAAACTCAAAACTAACAAGAGCTTTACAAAATTCGGAGCTGGTTTTTGTTCTATTACAATGTATCAATTTATACAAGTTGAAATAAGACAATGAAACATAACACACCATTTCTGAAGATGGTGTCAAACTGTTTCTGTTCTGACAACCTCTGGCCAGCATCCAGTACATCTAACCTCTGGAATCATAACAAAAACAAGACAATCATCATTCTAAACAACTGGTGATATTCCAAACAGGCAAACAAAAAGAAAAATAAATCTAGTATAATCATTTACAGCTTCAAGGTCAAGATTTCAGACATACAAAACATGTATATATCAAAATGGTGCCAGTCATTCTTTTCTCCAGATGACCTAGGTTCCTTAAGAAACCAGCAACATCCTGACCCGTAAAGTGCAGTTAATAGTTATCACACTCTTTGAAGATTTTGAAGATAATCGGAAAACTTGTACAGAACAGTTAATAGTTATACCACTCTCTGAAGATAATAAGACAGTCTGGAAATTTGGTGACCCCCAAAAATGCTCTCACACACACACAAACACACACTCACATGCACACACACGCACACCAGAAGCTGACAAAACTCACAGTGAGCTGTTCCTGCAAAGTTTCCAGAGCCAGCAGGCCCTGGACAACATTGGTGCGATCCAGACAATCCATACAGTTCGTACGAAACACTCCACACTGTTTCAACATCACAGTACCATCCCTCTGCTGAAGGAAGTAACTGTCACACAGAAACAAATTAAACAATCATATTCAGACACCACTGGCTCATAACTTCTGCTGAAGGAAGTAACTGTCACACAGAAACAAATTAAACAATCATATTCAGACACCACTGGCTCATGACCTCTGCTGATGGAAATAACTGTCACACAGAAACAAACAAACATATTCAGACACCACTGGCTCATAAATGTGAAACATGCCTTGTTCTTTCTTTAGTTGTGGTGAGTCTTATGATCTGTTCCAAACTGTGGGGATGGCTGACAAAGCCAATGCATGCAAAGTGACTTTTCTCACAATGTCCTTAAATGGGGGAGTTTAATACAAATCCCTTTTAATGAACATGTTTACATATCTTACAAGCGCATAAGCTCCGTGAATGTGAGAGAATATACTAACTGCAAAATACTTGACCTTGTAGTAGATACAACAGTCGAAACAAAGTTCTGGACCTTTACTTTCAAAGAAACACATCAAAACATATCTAGAAAAGTCTACAAAACAGCAGAGTTTAATGTTTATAACTTCAAAGCAGGATCATGATACAACTGATTCTCTCTCTCTCTCTCTCTCTCTCTCCCTCTGTATGAAAATGTTTGTAATAATGTATCTTTTTTCCTTAAGATTTTTCTCCTCATGTATTCTTTATGACCAGTGGTACAAATACCTACTTATCATTTTATGTTATCATCTGCTTTTGTATTATTATGCAAAGCGCAGTGAACAAACTTTTGACATGGAGTGTTTGTGCTATGTAAATAAGATTATTATTTCTATTTATTAGTAAAGACTCGGGCTGTTTCCTTTCGCTAAATATATTTCACAGACTGTTTCCTTCTCTCCAACTTCTCAGTGGCATGACCACATGCTGCTTATTTCAGCTCCACAACACACCGCTAACCACATGTTCATTCAAAGTGCCAGGAAGCCCAGAGGAGCCAGAGATGTCAAGCTACCATCTGGCCATCCACCAAAGGAGACCCTGCACTGTTGCCAGGTCACTTTGGTGGAGTTCAGCAGAGCATGTTCTCACCCAAAGTACCAAAGTTACAATAAGACTAAGCATCTTAAATAAGGCTCAGTTGAGTTAATACATTCAACACAATTCAAGATTCATTGGCAACAACAGCAAGCATAACTTGAACAGAACCCTACCCCATGACAACATTCATTACAGCAATGCAGATTGTTTCCTAGGAGTCTCAAAGTATTACCATCATACTTCAATCCAAAAGTAATCAATAAACAGCATGTCATCACCCAAGAAAATTTCCAGCATATATGGTAAAGAATTGACTTCCTACCGGGGCAGTGCAGGGATGGACAGTGCAGGTATCGATGACACTTTTAAGTTGAATTTTCACACTCATACAAGAGTTTGGTGTCTAAATACAGTGTTTCTACTGAAAACTGAAAATCGCTCAGACTGACCCTCAGCTCCTACTTTTGCCACTACTGCCAGTCCACATACGCCAGTTAGCACTGGTTGAATGCTAATGGGTTCCATACTGTCAAAAGTTCCCAATAAAGCACCACTGACAAAGCTTCTTCAAAAAGTGCTGATTTTAAGCACTTTTCTTTTTTGTTTCTTGACCTTGGTCTTGGTGTCATGACTTCTAAACTTGCGCAGTTGCAAATCCTCAATGAACCACGCCTTGACTCAAATCTGGTAAGATCCATCTAGAAGCAGCTGAAAAAATCTTGAAAGCACATTTTTGTCAAGGGTGTGATCCTCTCCAGTCCATATAAAATCTTTTTTCTTTAACTCTGTTGTGACTGCACTTGCCACAGCTGAGCTCTCCTGCTGGCCTAGGGCTGCCACAGTGAAATCACTGAGAACCGGGTGCAAGTGAACTTGTCCATCAATTTTAGACAAAGAAACTGGCAAAACATAGCTGAAGCATTCAACGGAAGTTCCCTCCACAAGGGAAGCAACTGCCAACTATTAAATCATTAGCATAACAAAAGTAGAGGGAGTTATATACCCTAGACCGTCTGTTACTATGATCGAAGTAGCCCGTCCTCGGTGAGAGCTCAGCTGTTATTTCGATCGAAGTAGCCCGTCGTCAAAGAGTTAAAGGTGCTCGAAAAAGAAACATAACAACAATATTACTCACCCAAAGCGCTTTCTGTCAGTCTCTAGTCTGTCAACCAGAATGGACAGCTTGTCAAATCTCATCCCTTTGCACTCTTTGTGGAAGTCAAAAGATTCATACCTGTCAAAAACCATCAATTCATTTTCATCAGAAACCCCAAAAAGTGTATACTGTAAATTCATGTATGTTTCAGTCTTGTTTAGCATTTCATATTAAATATTTCACACAGAAAAAACAAACTATACATCCAAACCCATCCTCTCTCATGCAGGCACTCTCTCTCTCTCTCTCTCTCTGTTCATCTATCTGCCTGTGTACCTGCTTATTGATCCAGCTATCTCACTTAGATTAGCCATGGCATGTTTAATTTTAAACAACTGCTTTCAGTCAGTAACGTTTACTATTGACAAAGTGTCATTGTATGTGGCAGTAGTAGTCGTTTTTTCTCACACTCTCCCTCTCTCCTCACACACACACACACACACACACACACATCCAATGGCACCGCATGCTGATATCCTAGAGTAATAAAATAGTTTTAGGTTTCAAGTTTCTGTCTCATGCAATTTGACATCAGATATCAAGACGTTTGGAGGGATTAAGATGGAGGGACAGGGAGAGCGAAAGAAAACACTATCAATGCTGTGCCCAGAAATCTCGCTTTGTGTCTCTGTTTATCTGTCTCTGCCTGTCTGTCTGTCTCTCATTTTTCAAAGAATTTCCATTCTTCTATTACTTTTACGTGTGTATTTGTTTTGCTCACACTATACAGGCAGTATGTCACAGGACATTCTGCATACGGTACTCTTGTCTTTGGTGGATAGGCATGCTGGGTGTTTTCATGCTTCCATAAATCATTGAACACTGACAGGACTTACAGCATCTTTTATGTGCATATTTCATATTCGGCAAACGTAGACGATTTAGATATTTCCAAGTCTGCAAACATGTTGACAAGGGAGATTGGAAAAATGTCCACCCTTGATCACCAGGTGGGATCCAACTCACAACTTTTGATCAAAGTCTTGCATCTTTCCCACTTGATAATTGCCACATCAGAAATGCCTTGATATTGATCTGTGCTGTTACTAAGAGAAAAGGAAAGAAACAGATAAAGATCACAACAGACAGATAAAGATCAAGTAGCGTCCTTACTTGATGTTTTTATTCTGAGCATTGGCCACAGTCTGTGCAAGCATTTTTTCCATCTGATGTTCTGCTCCTTTATGATTCACCTGCACAATCAACCACAGGTCATGTTGGCACACTTATTTTACCACAAACATTACAGTCAATGAAAAATTTTACCACAAACATTACAGTCAATGAAAACTCATTTTCAAGATTTTGTCTTTGTTTGTTATCTCCCCATCCCCGTTATTTATTAAAACCAAGGCAGGTAGTCATGACTTCTGCTCTTCTGTTTTGGGGCTGAAATACATAACCTTTTTTCAATCATCAATATATGAGACCATCATATGATGAAATGAACAGTGGAGCAATTTAAAACATTTTTTGAATCAGTACACTCCATGTATTAGAAGAGCTGCATTTAAGTTTGTCCTTTATCTTCTCTTTGTTTGTGTGTGAGCATGTGTATGAGTGCATGTGTATGTGTGTGTGTGTGTGTACGCACTCCTGCATATGTGTGTGTGTGCATGTATGCGTTCGAGCATGTGTGTGTGTGAGCAAGCTACAGTATTTCTGGAGTGTGTGATTAGAAGACTGGATGAGTCTCTGTATTTACATGCACTTATATTGTATAATATTCAACAGCAAATTTGATGATGAAGATGAAGATATAAAACTTTTTTTCATTAATTCACAAGAGCTGACAAAAACAATGCTATGTTTCATATAATACGTACTATATCTTTTTCTTGTTTTAATCCACGAACTTACCAAGTTGACAACCACTTGGTAACCATAGTTGTAGATCTGATCATCAAAATGCTTCTGGAAGGCACTTATCTGAAAACAAACATAAGATAATCCAAATAACTGGACATCACTCTTATTGACTTTAACTTGTATGCACATAAAAATATACAAGTGGTACACATTTTCACAGGGATTAACACATCCAGGCCACCCTTCATTGGACACCACAAGGAAGATGTTGAAGACGAAGATCCAAGAAACACTTGGTGATGAACAACACAAGTCCCAAGAACACTTGGTGATGAACAACACAAGTAGGCCTATATACATTTTATGAATATTTTCTCACATATCTGTAAAAGTATGTATTTTGTGAATATTTCCTTACATATCTGTATGTAAACATATTTTATGAATACTTTCTTACATATCCGTAAAAGTATATATTTTGTGAATATTTCCTTACATATCTGTAAGTATACATACTTTATGAATATTTTCTTACATATCTTTAAGTATATACTTTATGAATATTTTCTTACATATCTTTAAGTATACATACTTTATGAATATTTTCTTACATATCTGTAAGAATATTTTCTTACATATCGTTAAGTATACATACTTTATGAATATTTTCTTACATATCTGTAAGTATACATACTTCATGAATATTTCCTTATATATCTGTTTCATCACTATGTTTATTACACTCTAGATCAACCAAGCAGTCAATCAATAAACAAACGGACAAGCAATCAATCAGTGAATAAATAGATAACTAAATTTTAAACACATCGACATGTTTCACAAGCACACAGGCTTGTGCTCAGTCAATATGTACTGGAATTTTTTTTATCCAGGCAATCAACTGACAGATTTAGTGTTATGCATGTATCAGAATCACTTATATATCCATTATATATATAATCTGTCCTGATCACAAGTTGTATATTAAAATTATTAACAATGAATGAATGCTATTGCACAATAAACAGCACAAGACTGAATGACCATAGTATGTGACTGGATGTACACTACAGAATCAGCACAAATACTTACATGGTTGGTGGGATGCACTGTGGGATGAGGTAATCGCCAGAGGTTGGCATATTGGGACCAAAATAATGGAATGGATCCTCTTGTCTGAGACATACATGCATTAATCAACATCAAACAGAAAAAATATCAAAATTATAACATTCATAGATTCATTCATCACAATCAAATCTTTCTATAAAATTCTCTGAACAATCTCTCACACACAAGACATACTTAACATGATGTTCGGCACCTCATGATCATGATTTTTTTCAGATTTTTCTCAAATTTTTTGTTTCTAAGTTTTTGTCATTTTGATAAACTTTCATATATTTTCTGTCATGTGTGACCATTCATATGCATGAAAACATCCATTATTTTTTAAATACAATCAATTTACCTTGGAGTAGGCATATAGTCTGTGCACACAAATTCATACCAAAAAACACGATTTTCTCAAATTCAACTTTTATTACTCACATAGGGGGAGCGAAAAAATCTTTATTTTTCAACCAAAATACATAAAATTTGGCACACACATTCATTTATATCAAACTCACAGTATGACAACTGGGATTTTAGATATCTTTATTGTGAAGTGAGATATTACTCATGAAAGTACACATCTTGCGTCTTTTTGTTCAATATTACTTATCACTTTTTTGAATAACCATAAAATCTGTTCCAAGCAAAATATCAGAAAATCCAGTTGTGATGTTGTAAAACAATACTATGGGAATACATGTACTTAATTTTATTGCAATTGAAGCAATATGTGGATGTGTAAGAGTTCAAAGAAAATATGTGTTTTGATCCAATATGGCCACCATTGCCCCCTAGCAACGCACTTAATTTCACAAATTTTGTTGTAAATAATATCACAATTATAGCATTAAAAGATAAAATGTAAAAAATACTGTTCTTTGTGTGCCAAGCATCACCTTGAAAAACTGCATCATAAATAGACTAAATCTTACAAGCACCTGGTAATAATAAAAAAAACATTGTCCAGAGCCAATTTCTCTCTCGGTTTCATCTCAGATGAAAACAAAAAGAAATACAAGTCATCAGTAATCCATCAGCATCAATGAATTCAATTGTAACCACCACAGCTCTCCTTCATTCACTCTGGTCTTGACTTCTCTGTGTTACTTTGTAGACCTTCAAACTGCTAATGTTAGTGATGTTGTTCACATAGGAAGTAGGTGGTTCGCCCAGATTTCTTCTGGTATCAATTTTTCCTTACAAAACTTTGCCACTTGGGTTGTGCTGATATTGCGGCTTGCTTGGCTGATGCATTTCATTTTTCTTTTGTTGATTTCTGCCAGCATTTGACAGTGGACTATGAGTTTGTTCAAATTGCTTTTTTTTTTTAATAAATATTTTTTATTGGTCCATTTGAATTTAAGAAGCCGCCTGTAGAACCACATCTCTGCTGCTTATATCTTAATCTCAGCTAGTTTTCTACATGTCCAGGTTTAACAGCCATACAGCATTATTTGCCAGATCAGAAAATTTCGAATTTTGATTTTAAGAGCTGACGGTATGCTTCTGTCTTTCCAGATGTTCTCAACTTGGATCATTTTCTGCTTTGCCATTCCTACACATATTTTAATGTCTTTAGCACATGTGCCATCATGAACTTTAAGAGAGCTGAAATATTTTTAGAATTAATCACACTTTCTGAAGCAATCTTGTTGATTTGAATATCTCGATATACTTGACTTGCTTCTCCTTCTAGGTGCATTACTTTTGTCTTCTTGGCATTTAGATTTAGATCTGGCATCTTACCTGCTGCGTCTACTCTGGACAGAATTCTTTTCATGCTTCAGATATTGTCTGACATCAATGCAATATCATCAGCATATCACAGATTTGTGATATCTGGACCACCAATTTTTATTCCCATGTCTTTAATTTCCGCTTCTCTCACAACCTGCTCCACGAAATGCGAATTATTGTCATTGTTGTTTAACCCTCTCCCATTTGCATAGCTTGCAGTGAAACTTCCCCTAGTATTCACCATCTTTCTCGTTCACAAGAATGGAATGCGGTCATTTCCTTCTTCTCTCTTGTGAATGATGCCAGTAGTGGCGTCTTAATTTAGTGTCAACAGTTCATTGGTCCTTCGTGGACCTACCCGCCAAATTTCATCCATTCAGAGTGAGCTAGCTCATGGTTACAGCGTGATGGAAAAGTACTGGCTGCGGCCGGAGTGAACAGAAGCGGGAGAGCTGTGTTTGGCCGGATGCAGCCGGAGTGAATGGGATAGGGTTAAAGCCCAGCTGACTGCGTAGAGTCATATCAGGGCTATAAACATTTCAATACACATACAATACTTCAATGGGGGGAAAAAAAGAAAACTTAAGTACACATATCAATGCATTTGCACACATAATCTAAGGAGATGCCCCTAGAGTTGACCACTCCGTCCAATTTATCACACAAGGGATTTCAAAAACACACCTGAATACAAATTTAATTTAAACATAAATAAGAACAAAACCCCCCAAAATTAAACAAAATAAAATCTGGCCTAAATTACCTAAAATAGCTTTCGCATATCTGATTTCCTTAGAGCTAAAAATGCACGTATTACATGTATCCAATTATCAATCCGAAGAGAAGGTATGCAAGACTTTATCTAACACATACAGGTGAAAGGACCAGCAAGGCAAAAAATGATAGGAAGAAATGACAGAAAGCAAAGGAAGAAGGCAGAAACAAAAACAGTGACAGAAAAGAGGAAGTTTCTAGCACAGAATTTCCAGAAGGCGGGGATACTAATTACACTGATAGAGCCCCGGCATCCCCATGGGGGATGAAATGCAATTATTTGTAAAAAAATGAAAGTACTATGACAGAAAATAAACAGGAATTAAAAAAGGATGAAACGAAAGAGAGGGAACAATAAAGTAAACTAAAGAGGAGGATACAATAATGTAAGCACAAGAGGAGGAGACAATAATGTAAGCACAAGAGGAGGAGACAATAATGTAAGCACAAGAGGAGGAGACAATAATGTAAGCACAAGAGGAGGATACAATAATGTAAGCACAAGAGGAGGAGACAATAATGTAAGCACAATGGACACAATGAAAAGATGTAAACTATAAGAGAAAAATATCTGCAAAACTATCACTTTCTTAAAAAACATAGTTTTAGCACAAATACTGACCTGTACAAAAGAACAATGATGTCCATCATACTGCACAATCTGTTCCGTTTCTACAAAGTTGGCCACTTGGCCCTCTGAGTCAACTCCTCGCATGTTGAAGCGTGTCCCAGCTCGATATATACAGCGCCGAGATATCAGGATGTAATCAAAGGATTTTCCACTGATTTGACATGATGAGACTTCAATGACTGACAAATGTTAAAGAAAATTAGCATTTTCAGCAATTTTCAATGTACACCAATAAACATCAATCTTCTGCATGCGACAGATCACACTTGTGCACATACGCGCACACACACACATAAACATACACATAAACACACATAAACATACACATAAACACACATGCACACACACATAAACACACACAATGTGCACACATCCATTCATAAATGCAACAGTTATCCTATAACCTTAGAATATATGGGAATGAGGTATTAGCGACCAACTTTTCTCAGGGGCGGCACTACAAAGGTGATGCCCATATCCTCTTGCTATTTTACCTTCTTCAATGATTCATTTGTTACACTGACATAACGTATCACAGAGAACATATTAAATTACGAACAAACATTTTTCAATAAGTGCAAACTGTTTAGGAGCTTGCTTCCCAGGAAGTTGCACTACAACCATCTTTATTATTATCATTAGCATTATCATCATCATCATCATAATTATCTTTATTATAATCATATTATTATTATTACCATTATCTTCAGTTCTACTCAATAGCAGAATTCTCTTAACACTTTAAAAACACCAGTCAAGAATGTTATCTTGTGTAGATTTGAAAAAGATATTTGGTCCAAAAGTATCTAAAATGTCCAGAAAATTACATCTTATGAGAGTAATATTTTTCCACATTTAAGTTTTCTTTCGCAGTTTTCGGAGCCATATCAGCTTTAGAGTTAACAAGACAATTGTTTCGAATTTGGTATGTTTAATCCTCCTTCACTGATACTTTTTGCTGTAGTTATCGTGCTTAGTCTATCTTGTTCATTATTTCAGATGAAGGGAAAACACATTCTAATTATGTTAACAACAAAACCATCATGTGGGTTTGGCAACAAAATCCATTGGTATATTAACATCGAGAAGATGAGTAATTTTAAAGTAGCTATTCTACCAAGATGCATAATATTTCTTTTCATCCAAATTTTAAATGTTTTGACATTATACTAGATTCAAACATTTACAACTGGGAGCTTTGCTTTGGGCCAACCCGGCTTTATCCATCATAATCATGTGACAAGTTTTAATATATGAACATACACACACATATACATGTACATATACGCAGATCACATATAAATACAGATAAGGATACATCCCAAGATGACAGGCAGACAATAGCGACTCAGTTCTGGTTGTTGAGTCAATTCTCGAAGAATGTGACCATTCCACACAAACCGCTGATCAGCCTGCAGAAAGACAAAATAAGTACATACTGAAATACAACAAAGAGTGTACAAGTGTGACATGAATATGATACAGACTCTTTAAATAAAAACACTTTCAAATATGCATTTTCTTTTTTCCTGGGCTTTAACAGTGGGTGGGAGTTTTCATTTTACATTTTTTAATATTAAAAATTGTCCATTTCTCGTTTAATCATGCAGTTACATACACAAATATATTTTGTCAATAGGTGTGTAAATGTGTGTATGTATTGCATGTAACGTATATGAATGTATATGATGAACACATGGTGTAGATATATATATTCTAATCATGTTTTGTTATGTGAAATGCAGCCCTTATATGAATGTAATGTATATGAATGAAAGACGTTCACCAATCTGTTGTTGTTTCTTTTTTCGTAGTGTTTTGTTTTGTTGTCCTGAGCATTTGTTCTTTGCTGTTTGGATTGGATGGTTTGGTCAGAAATTTTTATTTGGTTTGGTTTCATAAAAAAATTTTAAAAAATGAAAATAAAAATGAATTATAAAAAAAATGTGCATGCACATTCATGTAAGTAAGAGACAATACACTATGGCACATTACTTTTATCTACAGTTTCCATAACAACAATGTGCTGCATTAAAGACAAATATCACTGTCCCATTCCTGGAGAGCTGGAAACTGCATATTGGTGTTTTTGTTGCTGCTGTTGTTTGTCAATCTACACTCATCCCGACATTAGCAACAACAGGCGCAAACACATTCTGTGATACTTGCTGTGCTTTATATGCATACGAACAAAAGCAACAACATCCAATTCCTTACCCTCTCATGCAAAGCCAGAGAATTGAAATCAGGACTGGTATTGTGCAGTCTCTGCAGGGAATGGCTGAGGTCGTACGTGGAACAATAGTAAAAAGATTCTGTCTTCAGCATGCTTTCCACCAGGCTCAGGTACGCCTTGTTCAGGGCTGTCTGTCAACAACATACAGAACCACACATCACAACATTGCTAGACATATGCACACACACAGAGTTATTTAATATTTACTACAAATACAAGAGAAAACTGTGTCTGTCTTCAGTCCCTGATAATACGTACATAAACACATGTTAAGTCACCCACAACAACTTTCAAACATACATGCACACACATACGCACGCACACACACACGCGCACAAATACACGCACACACGCACACGCGCACACACACACACACACACACACACACACACACACACACACACACAGAGCATTTTAAATCAGAAAGATAAAGATCCCAATCTCACACAGTATAGAGACAATTTCATATTCTGTACTGGATCAGACTTGGCACTGCCTTACAGCTGAGGCAAAATCTGAGAACTTAGCCTGCTGGCCTGGCACTGCCCTCCCAGCTGGCCCTCGCCTGACCCCGCATTCCTTTCCCCCTCCCGCGTGGGTCACGCTGACTCATGTCAGTGCCAGCTTCTTTCTGCTCTATTAGAAGTGGCGCTTTGTTGTCTGTGTTCAACAGTGTTTTGCAAAGTTTAACCAGTTTCTACAGATGTGCTGTTTTGTTCTGCTTAAAGTTTGTTTCTTCTTCTTGACACCTGTGTAAATTTCATATACGTTAATTTTTGTGTCATCTGTGTGTTGGGATTTTGATTCAGGAAGTATTTCTCGTTTTTACTGCAATGGATAGTGCAGAGAAACACAGTGAAAGAAAGCACTGTGAAAGACTGCATGCACTGTGCCGAGTATGTGGTGGTAGATCAAAGAAGCGTGTTTCTGAAGACGACTACGTAAGACTTTGTAAGCATGTTGCCCCAGAGTTAGACAAATTTCATGGTATAAACATTCTATCTGATAGAAATGACGTTCACTCTGAAACTCTGTGTGTAAAGTGTCACGCTAGGATAAGACAACTGTCACAAAATCCATCATCAACAACTATCCAAAATGCTAAACATGATTTAGACGAAGCTTCCGTTCTGTGGAAAGAGTTTGATTCATCAACACGTGAAGAAGATTGTAGTATTTGTTCCAAGTTTCTGCAACAGTGCAAAGGAGGAAGACCGAAACGAAAGAAAAGAGGGCGGCCCAAAGTCACACCAGAAAATACAACTTGTGAAACAACATTTACTGGAAGTGATGCTTCGGACTTTGTGCCCGTATCTGCATCAACCCCAAAGAAAACCACCATGGCTGTGCATAGCCAGACATCACCCTCTCCTCGCAAAGAGAAAACTCCACAAAAGATTGTGACAAGCACGCAAACAAAAACACCATCACCACAGAAAAGAGTGTCACCACGGAAAAGAGTGCTAGTTGACACAGCCACATCTCCATTTCATTCAAAATCAAACCACGGAAAAGAGTGCTAGTTGACACAGCCACATCTCCATTTCATTCAAAATCAAAACAACTTCGTGCAACTTCAGATCTCTCCCTTCCCCTCACAAGAGAAGAAAAAGAATTTCACACCCAGGTGACCAAATTGAAGATGAACAGTTCAGGTGACAGAGTCACTGTAAAATGCAAGACCAAAGGACAGCCACTTGTACTGAAGAAGGTGACGATTCCCAGAAAAACAACAGCTTTGGCCTCTTCACCTACCCGTAAAAAGAGAGTCAAGCTTATAGAACGCATACGACTGCATGTGTCTGGAAATACAACTGAAAATGAAATAAAACAGCAGAGCTCTGAAATTATCAAAGCAAGCAAAGCAAAAAGAGAAAAAGTTATGTCAGCTGCTGGATATAAGCAACCCATGATTTCGCGGCGACAAGGTTCAGCTCTTAGAACAGGCCTGGGACTCAGCTGGTCAAAATACAGAAAACAAAGGCAGTTCCTGAAAACGATAGGTGTGAAAATGGAAGGTGAGAGAGCGGAGAGGTCGTTTCAGGACGATGCCTTGTGCGGAAAAATCACTGTCACAGAGCAGCTGTTGTGCAATGAAGGCGAGAGAGTTTCAACACCGGTAGGCCGTATTGAGGATTTGTGTACTTTTGTCTCAAATCTACTAGATCAGTACGAAGAAGAAAAGCTACTCACATGGCACGACAATAACATTCCACATGACCAGATATGGGTGAAAGTCGGAGGGGACTATGGTGGTGAAAGTTTCAAATTTATGCTACAGATTGGCAATGTTACCGAAGCAAACTCCAAGAAGAACACTTGTTTGATAACATTTGTCAATTGCAAAGATTCTCACCAAAATCTTGCAAAATTGCCAGGGCCTTACAAGGAAGAGCTTTCAAGGCTGGATAAAATGCAGTGGAGGGGAAAGAAGATACGAGTTGTTCTTTTTGGGGACTATGATTTTCTTTTGAAGAGTTTTGGCATTTCCGGTACACAGTCCGTTCATCCATGTTTGTGGTGTAAAATCTCCAAAACACAGATGCAAAAGGCACCAAATGAACAGCCTGAAGTTCCAAAACGCAATTTGATCAACATCAAGCGTGATTTTCGACAGTACAAGCTTCATGGCAGTCAGAAGAAGAAAGCAAAGGCCTATAACAATGTTGTCCACACTCCACTGTTCAACATCCCGCTTTCTCATGTGGCTCCGCCCTACCTCCACATCTTACTGGGTGTCGTGAAGAAACATCACGATCTACTGGAACGGGAATGTCATCTTCTAGATAAAAGCATTGCTGAGTCCTTGGTGGGAGAAGTAGGTGAAATGAAAGAAAACCCCACTTCGTTTGACCAATTTGTTAGCCAGCTACAAAGTATCAACAAAGAAGAAAAAGAACTCTATAAAGCTGAAACCAGAATGAGTGAAATCTTTGATGAGATATCGAGGAAGGGAGAAAACATGGAACTGAGAAAGAAACAGGAAAGCACTCAGCTGGAAATCAACCATCTGTATGACAGTGTAGAAGAGAAGAAAACACAACTTCAACAGAAAGATCTACCGTTCAGGTCACCATGAATTTGGACAAAGTGTTGAAAGAGTTCAAAATCACAGTGCAAGCCTATCATGGCAGGTCGTTTGTCGGCAATCATTGTCACAAATACCTGCAGTCACCAGTTCTTGCAAACATCTGTCAGAGTGTTGTTCACAACACGTTCGAATGTACTGACTGTCACGAAGTCCACAACAAAGCACACGACCTGGCAGAAAAGTTTCAAACTTTAAATGAATTGTATGCTGCTGTTCACACACGTATATCACATGTACGTGCTGTCACAGACACAGACATCTGTCACCTTCAGACAGACATAGAGAAATACATGCAGTACTTTAGGTCAGAGTTTTGTAACACACCGGTAATACCCAAACAACACATACTGGAAAGTCACTGTATAGACTTTGTGAAAGGATGGAAGTTTGGACTGGGGTTTCTGGGTGAACAGGGAGGAGAGGAAACACATGCTTTTGTGAATGAGTTGAAAGTGAGAGTGAGAGGCATCAATGACCCAATGCAAAAAATCATGGTGCTGATGAAGGAGCAACTGACCATTGTTTCCCCGTGAATCAAAGCCGTTTTGCCAGGTTCTGGGAAGAAACAGTAAGAAATCACCACTTAAATTGTTCCTTGTTTTGCCTCAGTGTTACTTCTGTCAGGACAGAAGCTGTGTTTTCCTAGAACTCTATTTTCTTCAAAAGAGGCAGAGGTTGTTTCCATAAATGACCTGATTATGTACAGTGTTACTAAGTGACGGTGTTATTAAAATAATGGACAGGAACCATCCACATTGGTGTACTTTGTAGGCCCTAATACTCTTTTATCTAGCCCATCCCCTCCCCCACTCCCCTCTCCCCATCCGACCTGAATCAGACAGTATAGCAGCTGTGTTCAAATACTTCCCGTGTGTATGCAGCCCCATATGCAGACTGTGAATGTGTAATCAGAGACTCCTTTACCGTCTACCGCCTGAAGCAAGCCCCTACACTGGAGTACTTTATCTTCACCGCATCGGCAGCAGTAAAATATAACGGACAAACTGGTTAGTGCTATTGCATGCGGACATATCCAACTTATTCCCAAGCATGCTCTTTTGCCTGTTATAACTGTTAGACTTGAGTAATCATTGATGGAAAAGGTCGATTTTTGGGTCTTCGTTGAATGTTAACACACATCAACTAAATTTCGGGCTATATTTAAGACACATTTCAAAAAAGCTTTATAAGACAAACCTTACTGTTCTTGGTATCATTTTAAAGTGTGTTTTAAGCCCCTCTCGTTCCTTATGTTTTTACTGTCCCTACTTAACAGCGACGACTTCTGTAAGCAGGTAAAACAAGTGTGTACATTTCCCCGCTGACAGATCTTCCAGAGCGTGGCAGCGCTGTCAGTGAGGGGAGTCTGTTTATCTTCGCTGGCAGCGCCTTGACCCCCCTCATTAATCATGGGGTCATGCACTTTGGGCCAGCCAGCTAAGTGAACAGTACTGTAAGGCAGTGTTGGCTTCATAGTCAGCCTACCACTGAACTTATGTACATGGAATTCTAGGAGAGTTATTTTCACCTCATCTAGCAGGTATATCCTGAACCCTGGTCCTATAGTCAAAGCCTTTGAATATGAATTGGGCCTTTGCCATAGCACAGTTCCAACATCAATGTGCTAAAGCGAAGATTTAATCTTTGTGTTTACCTGTTGTTCTGTCAGATGTGTGGTGGTCCGTTTGTAAGAGTGGATCTCTGTATCAGCTACCCGCCATATCGTGTGACCCATGAGCTCCCCCACTTTTTCACGCTTCGTGATCACAATCACGTATGCACCTGAAAGTGAAACACAAGTTTACCCGCACTATTTTCTTTTCTTTTTTTTTTTTTTGTTCAGTGAGAGCTGTTCACCATTTTTTCTGTTATCACAGAAGGTAATGATTGAAAAACATAGAAGGTAATGATTGAAAAACATACATACATATAACACATCCAAACTCAAACAAAGGCAAGTATGCATAACCTGTAATTTACTGAAAGGTAAATTAAAATACGATCAGTTTAGAGATTTACTTTTAGACTTATCTAACTGTTTTGTTAACAATGAATGACCCTTGATTTAAAAACATGGGTATGCTAAAGTGATCAATACCATTAACAGTTCATTACATACACATTAATTTGCTTATGGATGTTTAATCAGTAGTGAAACTACATGAATTTTAAAGTGAACAAAATTAATAGAAAAGAAAATAACCTGCAACAAGTCTGATGATTCCAAGAATTCCATAAATGTTCTTGGTAATAGCAGATGCTGGAATCTGTCCTTGGTTTCCTGGGGGACAAAAAAACAGAATTAACAATGGTGCAACTGAAAGCAAACAGTACTGATAACCATTTCCAAAATATCATCTCTATAAATTGATATGTGTGTGTGTGTGTGTGTGTGTGTGTGCGCGTTTTACACATTTATTGTCTAACATCTAATATTAACTGATGTAGTTTTAGTACCACTTAATATTCTGGTGTGTTGTATGAGTATCAATATTAATTTATAATTAAAACAGACAGAAACCTATTATACTAGATTAACACACCAACATTATTTCGAGAAGTCTGTATGGATTCCACCAAACACACAAGTCTCAGCTCTCATAAGACAGTGTTATTTTTGCTTTCAGTTTTAATGCAATTTCACTATTATTTTTATGGTGGGCATGCATGCTGGGTATTTTCATGTTTCCAAAAGCCATCAGACACTGACAAGACTTACAAGGTCTTTAAAGTACACACAGTGGAGTCTGCCTACAACAAAGTTTAAGGAAGATGGATATATGCTCATGCTGTAACAGCAGTAGTATACATGTAGCAGCACAGCACTGATGTAGCAACTGCAAGTCAGAGAATTCAGTGATCTTATACAGCACGGACAGTTCATTGCCTTGTGGAGGAGTTCAGATGTTATTCACAACATTCTCTATTTTATACATCATCACTATGACAATCCAAAAAGAAACACACACAGACACACACAAGCACGACATACACACATTGCTGCTGGCATTACATCAAGCTGATAGCAATGCTATGTATACAGTGTACAATTTGAGCACTCGTCAGTTGTAGGGCAAAACCATACACAGCAAGTTTGGCCTTTGGGTAGCAGCATCTCATTCGTACAAAGAGGAATTTGTTAACTCTTTGAAGACGTAATATAGTTGCCTTGCACAACCACTGTGGACGCGATCAACGGGACCTGCCACAACCCTTGGTGACGCACGATTTTGGGGGTTTTCAAAAAATTCTCAAAAATACAGATTTTACAGCACAAGAACATATTTTATATCAAAATAAAATTCAGTTTACGCTCTTTGAGCTGAAGCTACATACAAGGACAATACATCTATTCTACTTACCTTCCTAGAAGGTGAAATGGGGTAGGGTTTTGGCTCTGGGAAAGAAGTTTTTGATTGACAGTAATCCAACACAAAGTCAGTGAAACACCCATTCTTGACCAGGTAATCCAGGTAATCACAAGTCCTTGGTATGACCAGAAGATATAAAAGAACAAACACAGCTTTGTTTTCACACAGGTGAAGCAGCAAAGTGATTATGACGATCCTTTGAAGAAGAGAAAGAAGAAGGCCTAAATGTCGCCATTTTGGTGCAAGGACGGTCACTCCGGTTGGTTTGGATAAAAGCAAGAAACTGTGACTAATCAGGATAAAATCTATGCAAGGGAAGTAACAAACACTTCAGAAGATACCAAAGAGTGTTCCTATATGTGTAGTTAGTTCCCTTAGACCAGCGACCGGCTTGCATCTATTTTTAAAAACCGCAGCGGAATATCCGCTATCACGTCTCTAATGGTTTGGCCAGCTGCAGCGGAATGTCTGCTGTTACGTCTCTAATGGTTTGGCAGCTGCAGCGGAATATCCGCTGTTACGTCTCCGAAGAGTTAAACACGATACAAGACTTTGCTTGTTACAGATAGTATTTTACAACAGGTAAAAAGAAAGAAGTGTACTGGGAAAATAAAAGAGTAGGTTACTGCCGGAAATTCACTGTAGGCAAGTTACATGCAGACTCCACTGCACTTGATGTTCTATGAGCATATATACACGAAAAGTGTTTAGACGCTAACAGGTCTACATACCTGTTGATCTGAGAGATTGGAAAAATCTCGAGCTTTTATCCACCTGGCATGAGACCAGGTATCATCAAACCCTAGACATTCCAATGGGAATTCTGACATCTTATCCACTTGACTACCACACCCATTGTCCCAACTGAAATGCTAAAGAATCGAGTCGTCTCCTTTCTAACACCAGACTGGCTAAACTAATATGCCACCTGTGACAACAGTGACTACATATGACAGATGACTGATAGGTACAAGAACAGAAAACTATAACAAAACCCATAAGTAACATCTAACTGAATACTGAAAAATCAAGAGGTCTCCCTTCTAATACCAGACAAAGTAAAACCCAATCAACCACTTGTGACAACAGTGTCTATATAAAAATATATAATGACAGATGGGTATAAAAACAGAAAATTGTAACAGAACCCATAAGTAAGGTAGATTCTCCAGACCCTGTCAACACATAGGGCTTACTTGCAGATTTATGCCACATCATATCATTTTGGATCCTTTTGTTTTAATCACATGTCATTAGCAGCAGTAGAGCATGTACACGTTTCCTAGTATGGAGACATCAGCTTGAGCAAAACTGAAACAGAGGTAATTATTTACCCATGACAGTTTGCTGACTAAACAGGGATCCCACCTTACCTTGAAGTGTGATGTCCTGAGTGACTCTGTCAATGATAAGCAGCTCTCCATCTTCACTACTGCGAGGTTCCACTATAAATTTTTCTGATGTTATATGCCTGAAATTAAAACACTTCATTCAGAAAACAGAAAAGTGAAGCAAAATTTTTCATGCATTGTAATTATTCACTTACAGGTTTGAATATGCATGCATGCATGAGATAATCATACAATCATTCCAGGCATGGAGAAGATTAAAATTTTCCACTAGCCAGCTGGGCTAGTGGACTCTGAGATCTACTGGCTCATAGATATTTTCACTAGCCTGACATGTTGCCTTGAAAAATAGTAAAATTCTCTTTATGATGCTGACCAAAAATATTCAGCAGAGTATGGCATTGTTACAATAAAGGTGGTCAAAGTTTCTTCTGGAGACTTTCATCAGAATGGTGGGAGGTGAACAGTGGAAGATCTAGTCAAAACACGAAGATGTAAAAGACAGATGATTGATCTCAAAAAGTTTACATGGAATCTCTGTGTAAGTTTGAGAGAGTTCTTTAGTTTAATATACATTTATAATCATTGTCTTTTTGCTTATATAGCCAAAGTTCATTTTAGTCCAGCTGGTCGTTTGTTATGTTTTGAAAATTACTTCATCGTCATCCTGCAATATTTTGCTCCTTTCACAATTTTGATCACTTACTTTTAGTTTTAAAGTATGAGTGTGTGTGAGGGAGAGAAACAGGACAGAGTATCAAACACTGAAAGAGAGAGAGAGAGAGACAGAAAGAGAGAGAGAGAGAGAGAGGTGTATACATATGTGTGTTTAACACACGCACAACACAAATAGTGAGAAATGTTGGCTTTGGTGAGACTTGGTATATATTCAATGAAAGCAGGTCTAGCAGAACAAATGGCAGTTTTATACACAAAGATGGTTAGTTTACAACTTTTTAAAGAAAATCATATTGTTTCTATTGGATCACCAGTCACACCTTATCTGTTGGCTAGTTCTAGTGGTACTGAACTATGTTGGCTTTCGTTGATTGGTTGAAGTGTGTGTGTTTTGTTGTTGTGTGTGTGTGGTTTTTTTTTCCATAGTTTATTTGGTTTTTTCCTTCACATTTTTCTATTTGTTATTGTAAGTATTATGTCTGTTTAGTGTGTGTATGTATGTGTGTGGTGTGTGTGTGTGTGTGTGGTGTGTGTGTGTGTGTGTGTGTGTGTGTGTGTGTGTGTGGTGTGTGTGTGGTGTGGGTGTGTTGTGTGTGTGTGTGTGTGTGTGTGTGTGTGTGTGTGTGTGTGTGTGTGTGTGTGTGTGTGTGTGTGCGCGCGCGCGCACGCGCATACACACATTTTCTTCACTTCAACAGTTCAGTGTGAAGGGAAAACACTTTAATTAGTTTAAAAATATTTAATCCACCTTAACTAAAATTTATGTCCTGAGGGACAAGTGAAGATAATGCAAGAAAAATGGTCAACTAGGGTCTATGCCTTCTAAACTAGATACTCTGTCTGACGTATCAACTTACGAAGTGATGCATCAAATTTGCTCTTGTCTCTCGAATTCCTTGCCTACAGCATACACATTCTCTTCCCCTCCCCATCCCTTGGTCTCCATAAGACATGTTGTATTATTTTCTCTGGTTTCCGTACTTAAATAGAATCTTCTTACAGTTCGACCCAAACTGAGAAACTGGGTGAAACATCACTGTTCTGTAAACACTCAATTATATCACACTAACTCCCTTCGCTGACAGGCCTATGGGAAGCAAGAGTTGCCTTTCCCTAGATAATCACATTTTTGTGCGAACGTTGGCAGATTTGATCAAAGCAAATGAAATCAATCGGCAGATCAGAGCATTTGAAAAATCAAAATAGATTATAACTGCAGGGGTCAGAATTGTCACTCGCCCAATGGACTAGTAGTTTTTGATTATGACTTGCCTGAAAGGTCTTATACTCGCCTCGGGCAACCAGGTGAGTGAATTTCACCAGCCCTGCATTCATTTACATTTTTAAACAAACACACTCACATACACACACACGCACACACCCACACACACACACAGACGCACACACACACACACACACACACACACACACAGCATGTATGTGTTCATCTGTCGTCGTCAACAATGACCATGGCTTCATGAAGTTGCTTTGAGTCAGTGTGTCCAGAGGTGACTGATCAATCCGATCCGGGCACGGAAGTAACGTCCACAGGTTGGACATCTGTGGTCGGTTACTGTGGTTGAAGGGTTTGCAGCCCTAGCTTTTCGTGCAGCTCGTTTTTCTTGTGCAGATTGGATACGAGACACTTCTGAAGTGGTACATCCAGTTTTAATTCTTCTACGCCAGACTGTACGGTCGAGGGCAAGGTTTTCCCAATTCTCCCAGTCTATGTTGAGGGACTTTAGCGATGCCTTCAAGCTGTCTTTAAACCGTTTTCTCTGGCCTCCAACTGTTCTCCTGCCATACGCTAGTTCCCTGTAGAGGAGTTGCTTCGGAATTCTGGTGTCAGACATCCAGTACACATGGCCAGCCCAGCGAACTTGACTCTTTTGAAGTAAAGTGTGGATGGAGAGGAGATTGGCTCTCTCTAGTACTTCTGTATCAGGGATCTTCTCTTGCCATCGGATATTGAGAATCTTTCTGAGGCTTTTGGTATGAAAATGATTCAATTTCCTTGCGTGTCTACTGTAAACAGTCCAGGTCTCACTGCCGTAGAGGAGAGTGGTGAGGACCACCGCTTTGTACACTTTGAGTTTAGTTGAGGCTGAGATACCTCTTCTGTCCCATACAGTAGGTCGCAGCCTCCCAAATGCAGTGCTGGCTTTAGTTATGCATTTGTTGACTTCGTTGTTGATATGCATGCAACGTGATAGGGAACTGCCGAGATATGTGAAGTTGTCGACTGCATGTAGTTTTGTGCCCTTGACCTCGACATTTGGTTCAGTATATGGAACACCTGGAGGAGGCTGATACATGACTTCGGTTTTCTTGGTGCTTATTGTAAGACCGAAGTTGTCGCAAGCACATACACACACACACACATGCACACACCCACTCACATACACACACAGGCACACACACACACAAACGCACGCACATACACACACACACACACACAAAGAGAGAGAGTGAGAAGCTAGTTTTCTCAGAAAGTTCGACTGAATGAAAGGGGGGTGTATATCAGCTTATCAGGAGATTTCACAGACTGAAAGTGAAACTATGTGAATGAGATCTTAGCTACTCACCACTGAATTGGAAATATTATTACTCAAAATCACCATCAGGATCATTTGGTGATGTTCCTTCAAATAGATATACAGCAGGACTATCATAATGATTCTGATTAAATCATTGAAATGAATCAAGAATTCCGAAACAACTCAATGGTATGTTTTGTGATCTTCGTTGATCATTAGCCATTGATTAGGCCTAAACTAAAGAACTGATCCTAGAAAATAGTACTCTTCAGATAGTAACCTGATCAGATAAGAATCATTATCATGATACTGTTAAGCTGACTTTGTTATCGTACCTCGAAACACAGGTTTACAAGTGCTACTATATTATATGATATAGTCTTATAGATCATATATGATAGGCCTATTATTAGACCAAGTCAAGTAATACTGTAATAGAGGTAGTGAAGAGGCCTAGATCTAGATCTATTAATTGAACTAAGGCGTGTCCAACTCCGAACGAAAATCATGTCAATTTTACGATAATGTGAGAATGACAAAATAAGTAAAACACAATCAAACAAGAGCATGTTGTAACCCATGTTCATTACAAAATAAAACGGTTTAACACAAAAACGCCCACTTACAGCCGGAGTACTTCGTGGACAGCCATGTTGGCAATTGCAGACGAAATGTGATATTTTGGTCGAAAGATGATTCAGCAAGGGAGAAAAATCGTATTCAATTCTACTGTCGTCTGCAGGGCCCGTCCTCGTATTGCTATATTGTTCATAAGCGTGCAACCTGATAATGTGTTATAATTTGTTGTCATGTTTTCTCTATGAAGTTTGCGAAAGTGTTTATGATATATAAATATTTACGGCATATACAGAAAGAGATTTGTTTTTAAACTGGCCCTTGTTTTCTGATCGGAGATACATTGCGGAAGTTATCTCGGTGGTTGTGTCCCCTAGTTTATTTTCCCAAAATATCAAAAAGCTTTACCGTGTTAAACTGTTCATAGCATAGCTCAGATTGCATTTATTTTCTTGTTTTATTGTTTTCTCTTTTGTTTCCATTTGATGAACCGATTACATAGCTTTTCTGATCTAGGGAATGTTCATCTAAGGTCGTGTTTTGCGTAGTGCGATTTGTAGTTAGGGCAAAAGTGACGCTGGGTTTGAAAATATGGCTGACGACGCTGCAAACAACACAACGTTGGAAACGGCGAAAGTTAGTGTTTCTGTGTGATTGTTTCTTACATAAAAATTGGCGCAGATATTGTATTGTTTCATACGCTCTCTCTGTTGCTTCTGACTTTTCGAGGAAGTTGTTGTTAGGGTCTTACTTTAATTTCAGCCATTGCTGGCGCGGCCCAAACAGGTCTGTTCAGCTTCACCCCTGGCATAAGACATAAGTACAACAATAGTACAAGACTTGTGGACACATCTGTGGGTGATGAATTTAGCATATGAACCCAAGATACGGTTATAGTATAACTGATAAGACACAAATAATTTTTATGGCACAGATACGTCGTAATAGGTTGACATAACTCAATGGTTTTGAACAACAATTATTGATTTTATCATTAGCCTATGATTATGTTGTCAATATCATCATCATCATCAGTGGAAATATATAGGCCTAAATATTTTAGTGATTAAGCCATGATGTGATGCCAGCAGTGATGTGTGTCTGCTCTTTGTTTGTGTGTGTGTGTGTGTGTGTGTGACTGTGTGTGTGTGTGTGTGTGTGTGTGTTTCGATTCTTCTATAACTGAGCCAAGAAACTGACTTATAAACAACACAATGATGATGTATAAAATAGCAAACCTTGTGAATAACATTTGAACACCATCAGCAAGAGGATGAACAATCAGTGCTGTGTGAGGTCACTGATTTTTCTCATTTGTAGCTACTATAAACTACTGCTATATATATCAAACACATGTCTGTCTCCCTTGAATTTGAAATCTGTTGTAGGTGGATTTTATTGTCTGATTTTTATGTATAACCAGGATCCTTGTATTGGACATGGAATTTATATGCTGATATAAAATCATCCTAGTTCACCTGGCTGTAGTGTTGATAGATTTTTTAAAATTTATTTACTCCAAGTAATACTAATAGCTTACAGAATTTTAATTGTATATGTATTTGCACACACACACACATACACACTCATGCACACACACACACACACACACACACACACACACACACACACACACACACACACACACACACACACACACACACTCACACACACACACTCACACACTCACTCACTCATGTAGTTGCACCATTACTTTCTCTTTCTTTCTCTTGTTCTCTTGATCTCTCACGTGAGATCCTTATGTGTTGCTGTGTGCATGTGTGTGCAAGCACTTGTTGCGGGGCGCAGATGAGGTGGGTTTTGTGAACCCTATGAGTTCGGAGAAGCAGTACTAAGTTGACAGACTCAATGCATCACACATTCAAGACTCAAAGCAGGCAACCGGTGGATCGGACATCTCAATGATTTAATCATTCATCATCATCTCATCTCCTCGAGGACCTAAGAGGATCTGCTTATATTTGAGGCACCCAGCAATTTCTTTGACAACGACGTACACACTGCCATGTTCACGGCTGCATTTTCCCAGCCATTCTGACACCCTTTAGTTGGTACCTTTCTGTCAGCCAGCATCGCTTGGAAGTGGTATTTTTAGCCAGGCAGGTTTGACCAAAATCCATCTCTGAAGCGCGTCTTGTGCTACAGCAATACTGACAAAGAAGGAATCTGAGTGCGGTTTTCTGTATGTTTTGTGAATTTGTGTAATGATCGAGAATTTTTTCATCACTTTACCTGGATGCATTCAGTGCTGTGAATACTCATTGTTCTGAAGAAGTGATCATTACTTTGATGCATCACCTTGTCTTTGAGTTTTAGTAGAAATTACTAATGTGATGATTGACTCATATCTCCAGGTGGTTGTTGTTTGTTCAGTATAACTATAAAGTGAGATTATTTTCGTAGTAGTGGCGTAAGTATAGTGCAAGTTACAATCTTCACATGTTTTTGTCCATTTTGGCATGGTCAGATTCGTGATCTTCAGTGCTTTAACTTTCTCAAATTTCTAAAAATCGCAGTTCGTTCTCTGTTTTCACTCTTTTCTGGAGGCTTGAATTTGGCTAAAATCGGGTGTTAGCTGTTGCCCGGCCGAAGCACGCCACCGGCTGTGGGTGAACTAGGCCATGTGCATGGGCGCGCTGCACTTGTGTGTGTGTCTGTGTGTGTGTGTGTGCGCACGCGTGTGTGTGTGTATGTGTGTGTGCGTGTGTGTGTGTGTGCATGTGTGTATGTGTGTGTGCGTGTCTGTGTGTGTGTGTGTGTATGTGTGTGTGCGTGTCTGTGTGTGTGTGTGTGTGTATGTGTGTGTGCATGTGTGTGTGTGTGCGAGTCTGTGTGTGTGCGTGTGTGTGTGTGTGTGTGTGTGTTTCGCGCAAGGAACGCATCTCTCTCTCTCTCTCTCTCCCCCTCCCCCCCCCTCCCACTATTGCATGCATTGTGTGTGTGTGTATGTGTGTGTGTGTGTGTGTGTGTGTGTGTGTGTGTGTGACTGCTGCGTTCTTTCAAGATTTTTAGAGGGACTGAATGTAGAAAATGATTGAGATCAGCACCAAGTACTGGAACCTAGGTCAATCTGTAGGTCTAAACGAGTACTTCCATGCGCGCCTGTGCCTCGCTATGGTTGGCTGAAAGGGGTGTGGAGAGAGGAAGGGAAGGGGAAAGGTGCACGCTATTGATAACCAGCAGGGCAGAACCAAAAAGTGCGCCAACTGAAGGGGAAAGGTGCACGCTATTGATAACCAGCAGGGCAGAACTATCTTAGATGTATCTGGGGCCAACTAAAGAATCTCGGATTTGTGCGCCGTGTGGTGACAAATCAACAGAATGGCTTATTCCAGGGCAACAGCCATGGCAGTGGTCGTCACTACTTCAAAATATTTATGAAATAATTCTAAACCATTCATCTATTTATCATATGTTGTTTTTTTTATGAAACTCGATATTTTGTGATCTACGACAAAATGTATTTAGATCTAGATGTTAGAAATTTAGATTGTGGTGATCGCTGCCTTGGAGCTGATTGATATTTACATAACAACGATCATCATCATCGCAATGATTCCTAATCTTAACTATTTATAGATTCCATTTATTTATCGATAAAATACTAAACATTTACCTGAAATGTTGCCTCCAAAAAGGATACGATTAAAGTCGCTCCTTTTCGGAAAATTATTTGGCAACAACCAGATGACGATTATTAGCGATGACGTCATTATTATATGTGACACTTCCTAGAATAAACAAGGGAACTCAACTTTAAGGCTATCTTCGTTTCCTCATTATCATGTAGCCAGTCAAAAAATTCTAACAAGTTTTTGGATTTTTCGTCAGCTACAAAACCGGAAATGACGTTTCACTTTCATCCGGGTGTTGTTAAAACCATAGCAACGTAAGCGCTTTCGCCGTAACGGTTGCCAACCCCGAAACATCAAAGTAACTCTAATTCAGAGCTACCTGAGGTTCTCAAGTGTTTCTGCTGGGGTTGACTCTGTACCGCTAGTTTTAATTTGTCAGTCTTTTTCCAAAAAGGGGTTATCCCCCGTGAGAACAAATTGTGGTCACTTGTAATAGTTGTAAGTTGTATTTATTGTGTTTCATTTTATTAAAATTCAAAGATCTGTATTTTGGCTCTAAAGATTTTTTTGGGAAGATTGGAAGTTGACTCAAAACCCACAAATGTGAAATCACTCCACATATACACCTATACATACATACCTACATACATACAATATATAATCACATATTTCTCACAAATCATAGGAGTGGTTACAATCACACACTGATAAAATAACTGATGTTAGCCAGGGTGGAGGATGCTGTCTTTTCAGGTGGCTTCCAGTCTTTTCCATTTTTATTGTGCATAGTTGATTTACTGGTTTCAAGCAGCTTGGATAATGGAAAAAAAAGGGACGAAGAAAAGCTAAGCATTTCTAGTCATCGGTAAGTTTAGAGAAACTGGAACTGAACGGTAAGTTTACTTGAGTTATGAAATCGGTCATCTGTGAAGGACTTCCTGAAATGGCAGCATACTCATTGAACAGTTTGCCTGATGTCATGTTCTCAGACCCAAAGTCCTTAACTATTATAGATGATAGAAATCACTTAGACTTAGAGCTAGACTGAGTGACTGTCCCCCATTATAAGACTACCATCATATATCTCTCCAGTGACACCCATACAAACTGCTAGCATCGCAGATCATAACATTTGCTTTGGGCATAGAAATGGTAGAAGTCTGATGTCTTCATGATCACAGTGAAATTGGAACATCTCTTTAATGAGCCACAGAACCAGGATTTTTTTCTCTCTTTGTTTTGATATCTTTGAGTAACTTCTTCTGTTTTTTTTTTTTTGGTATCTTTGGTTAGACATTTGTTTAACAGTGCTGTGGTGATACATGAGAACGGGGATGATGATGATGATGGAGTTAATTTCGGATGGAGATTGTGTGACATGGCAGCATTCTTGTATTAGTCTATCATCTCTATGCTTCCTTTTCATGGTACATCCTAATATCAGCCACACCCAAGAATAAGAGATTAAAATTATGGTAAAGACAAATGGACAGATGATGAAGAGGAATGTGGTGGGCAGAATATAATTTGTTGTGGTGATGAGATTTCATTTTTGTCTGTTTGTTTTCTTTTATAAGAGATGGAGAATGGACTGGAATAGATGGGGGTGATAAAGACAAACAATCATTTTGGTGGGCAGATAGAGGCTGTGTGTCTTGTTTACCAGGGGTGGTTTCCTATGATATGGCTGTGTGGGGTGTAATTACAGTCGGTTCATGCAGGAGGGCTGAATGTGTTTTCATCTATTTCAGACAGACTGATACAGAGATAGACATAAGACCCATAAGTTATGTAGGGGCAGAGAGAGACATAAGAGCTAATAAACCCGTAAGCTATGTAGGACATCAAGACCCTGCCAGTTAATACTAATAAGGCATATATGCAAATTCATGGTATACACTATGACTATGATCATTTAAATCTCTCCCATCACCTGTTTCTGTGGCATTAGTGCATATGGAATTTGAACATGGAGATGCCGTCTTGACAAACTGAAACTGAAACATGCTCAAGAAATGCAGACACCTGCTAATGGGGAAATTTGAAAAACATCTTACAATTACATAATGCATCTTTGAAAGGGATGAGACTCAGTTGCATGGTACCACTTATTTCAGCTAAGCCCAAAGTGTACTAAATTTTGGGTAACTGTTGAGATGTGGTTGTTAAGATGTGATTGGGGTTCAAAAATCGCAGATGGACTTGCACTGATGTCATTTGAACCTGCAGCCTTCATCTCCTGTCACAGTCCACTGAGCCAATCGCTAAATCAGAAGTGTCAGATTTCTTTTATTGACATTTCTGTTTTGCTTCTCTCAGTAATTTTTTTTTTTAATTTACCTTTTTATTTTTTTAGAGGGATTTATTGGGGATTGTTTTGTTGTTTGCTTTTGTTTGTCTGTGTTGTGTTTTGAATGATAGTGTGAATGATAATTGAACTGCTTGAAACCTGATTTCAGAAACTTGTAGATGAACTATATGAGTTCCGGGACCATTATGTGGATCGCTTTGGGATGGAGAAAGTTTCAAAGAAAGTTGAGGACTTGGACGGGAAAATGCGAGAAACACTCGTCAAGCTGGAAGAAATGAAAGGTAGGAAAGAAGACTTAATATGATGAACATAAATAGTCATACCTGTATAGACCAGTTAGGTCAGATAGCAGTTAGACAGGCACGGTGGTCAAGTGGGTAAATGTTGGACTTCTGATCTGAAGGTCCCGGGTTTTATCCACCTAGACACCTCTGCCTACTGGGTAAAGGGTGGAGATTTTTCCAGTTTTCCAGATTAACATATGTGCAGTCCTCCCAGTGCCTAAACCTTGTTCGTGTGCGTATTGCATACAGAGGTTATGCACATGCAAAATATCATGTGTGCGTGTTAAAGATCCTGTAAGTCCGGTCAGTGGCTAGTTTGATAGAAACATGAAACACCCATTATGCATATCCACCAAAGACAGATTGTGCAGACAGCATGCTGCAATATACTGCTTGCACAGTGTGGTCTAAACAGAATGTATACAGACATCTGAGAAAAATCAGAACGCTTAAAAGAAAAAAGCAGCAATTATGGCTTTGGCGTGATGATAATACAACTTGCTGGTTTTGACATGAAAAGTCATTTCAGTAACTAGCCAGATTGTCTTTTTGTGATCTGTGTATGTCTTATTTATCCTGTTATTTAAACAGCCTGTACCATATGTCATGGCATACATTTCCTATATTTGTGCAGGTAACCAGAATGTTTTCGAAACAGTAATTGTTGTTGTTGGGGGTGGTGGTAGTGGTGGTGGTGGTGGTGGTGCTACTGGTAGTGGTAGTGGTGGTGGTGATGTTAGTGATGATTGTGTGTGTCTGTGTGTGTGTTGTGTGTGACTTTTCCTGAGCTCTTTGCGGTTTGTAAGCAAGACATAGCATTTCTATTATTTGAGCCATGTATACATGTGATATGTAGTTACATTAAGTAAGACAGCCTTGAAGAAAGATTATTATGTTTAATGCTATTCCATTTTTTTTCCCAGATGATATCAAGAACAAAGCAGAATACTTCTTGCTGCGAGGCCGGACGTTAAATGTGGTGGGCAAGTTCAGCACAGAGGCCCATGAGGCATTGTCCAAGGCAGTGAAACTGGATCCCAAGTCTGTGGATGCCTGGAACCACCTGGGAGAATGCTACTGGAAGAATGGAGACATGCCAGGGGCCAAGAATTGTTTCACTGGAGCTTTGGGCCATGTAAGTGGATTGTTTGTTTAATGCTTATTTGTGTTTATGTTAAATGTCCGCACCAGACAGTGCATTGTAAACATCTGCACATAAGGTAAAAGGTACTGATTGTTGTAAATTCGGTTTACCAGATTGTTGTAAATATGGTTAACTAGATCATCCTCTCTCCCCACTTACTTGATCTTTACTCTCTTCTGCTCGTTTGTCTTTCTTCTTTTTGCTTTTCGGATTGCTTAAAGTCAGTTGGAGCCCAGTTACGTTATAGTTATCTGGATGAATGCAGGCAGAGCTTTAGCTTGCTTGAAGGTCAACCTTTGCAAACCAGTATCTTGTCTTGGCCAATTTACATTCATTCATTAAAGTCCGAAATTCCACACTTTCTAGTATTGAATAGTCATTCATCGTATGCCTAGTAGGCCTGCTGCCATCATGGAGCAGTCTGATAAGTTCCCTATCTTTAGGAATGGCTGCCAGTCCACTGACTATGGCAGGCTTCCTAGATGCAATAATGTAATGGCTTTTATTGATCTGGTCAATGATTGAGTGAGTTCATACTCTATTGCTTCCTGATGTTGTATTGCTGATGTGTTGTTCTTTTGGCCTACTGGGGTAACTTCATTACCTATTGCAGTGATACAAAATCCACTTTCTGTACCTTCCAACAAAGTTCTTCTTTTGGCCAACTGAGGTAAGGTGTACAGTGAGGACGTCTGGGTCTGCAGGTTCATACACTTACAGGGCCGATAAGAAATCAAACCCCTCCGAGATCAGCATGCACCACTGCACCATTTGTTCTTCATTGGAGCCCACTTCTCTTTTCTGCGACATTTTAAATTTAAGTTGCAAAAACAAAAATTTTCTTTCCCTTAAAGTGCACAGACTGTTGCTGCTGCTGCTGCTACCGCTGGGAATATACTGGCTCTCAACGCTCTGGCACATTCTTCCCTTTCCTTTCTCTACCGACACCCCTCCCCCTTCTCTCCTTCTTCCATCTTTTTGCTTAGGTCCCTGCCTACAACCACTTTCCTTTTCTCCCCATTTTCCAGTTATTCTCGCTCTCACCCTCATTCCCACCCCTGGCACAAAAGTGGTGATGAGCTGGACTTTCCAGGTTTTGTCACCTGTCATTAGTATCAGTCCTCTGCCCCATTCCCCGTCCCCTCCCACTTACTTTCCACCATCCCTTCTTCCGGAGACCAGCCAAGGTCTCCTTACCTACCGTTTAACCTCTAATGTTGCATTTACATTTTCAAACAATACATGTACTCTTGTTTCTTTTTCTTTGTCAGAAATCTTGTTTTATCACTGTGGTTTTTCAGGCAAAGAACAAGATAGCATTACGGAATCTGTCCATGGTGATGAGACAGCTGGGAGGGTCACCAGAAGAGCGTCAGCAGTTAGTTAAAGATAGCGTGGAAAGAGCAAAGGAGGCAGTGCAGCTGGATATTTCTGACGGCACATCATGGTGTATGTATTTCATCTTTAGACAGGTGTGGTAGTCAAGTGGGTAGATGTGGGACTTCCAGTCACAAGGTCCTGGGTTCAGTTCGTTAGACCTGCCAGTGCTTAAACCCTCTTCGTATGTATATGTGCATGCAGAATATCAAATAGGCATGTTGGAGATCCTGTAAATCCTGTCAGTGGCTGGCTTATGGAAACATGAAAAGACCCAGTATGCACACCCACTGTAGATGCAGACTGTGCAACAACAGAGAGATCAGCTCACCTAACAGGTTGATTTCTCTGCTGTTCTCCACTAAAAACTGATTATTATACTGTGCATTAAATCCAGTTGAGTATGAAGAATAGCGTTATACAAGAACGATTTATGATAACAATGAATTTTATTATCACAGTTTGTTGCATTCTGTTTCTCACAGATTTACTGGTTGGTTGATTAAATAAAATGATAATACTATTCAGTAAAGTTGATTAAATAAAATTATACTCATTATTCAGATAGAGAACATCAGCAAATTAATTACTTTTTGAACATACTGCTTTTGCTATGTAGAGTTAAATGATCATTCTTTTAGCAAAATATTTAAATGTTTTTTGCGTGATCAGCATACAGGATAGGTATTAACGTTTTTATACGATAGTAACTACTTCATGATTTTTCAATGAAAGAAGTAAGTGCCATGTGTAACATCATGTTACGAATACAAACACTGTATTATGTTTAAAAGCATTGCTTGACCAAAAGTACAGGTAAAACGTGTGTTTGTAAAACATTTTTTTAAACAGTACATGAGTATTTATTCTAGCAACTCTTCAAACTTACACAGTTGCTTGTCATTGACTCTGACTCAAATCATTCGCATGGTGTAAATTTACGGAAAATGTAACAAACTGCACATTAAAATGAAACAAAGGTATAAACAAACACACTCTATAAGTAAAAGGAAAAAAAATCATGATGACAGTTTTTTGGAAGTTAAAAGTGTGATTGATTGTGGGATAAAAGTTCTCTGGGCTCTTGATTTGACTTTGTAAGTCCCATAACTTATGTTTTTGTTTTTGTGTACTTTTAAATCGACATTTGACCTGGGTAAAATAAGTCAGATAGACATGTATAACTGAACAAAAGTGTCACAAAAATGAAATGATTGTATGAATCTCTTACACTTAAGTCCTGATACGCAAGAGTCTGGTTAAATATATATTTTTGATTTGAATACAGGGAAAACTGATTGTGTTGGGTTGGTTGGTTTGTCAGTTCATTACTTTTTCTTATTTTTGCGTTTGTGTTTTTTATACACATGAAGACAAGAATAGTTAATTTTTTTCAGTGATTCTGGGGAATGCCTACCTGTCCTTGTTTTTCTCTGGTGGTCAGGATCCCAGAGTACTGAAACAGTGCATGAGTGCTTACTCCCAGGCAGTGAGTATCATTCTTTGTTACCTGCTGTGAGTTTCTGTTGGTGAAGTCACAGATTAGAAAAAGAAAACTGCCAAAAAAGCATAGATCATCTGGATCATCATAGGTATTTGAGTATTACTGTTGGATTTTGTTGTTTCTTTTGTTTGTTTATATATTTTCTTTATCAAAATACAACACATATAAAGCAGATATTTTGTTACTCTGGTCTACATAGTAAGGACTATTTTGAACATGACAGCTTACCTAGTTTTATAGGAAAATGTTTGTATAATGCAGGAAAATCTTTGGATAATGTTACAAGACCAACAGAATAATATTTATAATTATACATGTCTTAGATGTTTTGTTGAACAGACATGTGATGTAGTGTCTTTTAGAAAAGTGTATTTAGCCTACAGGTGCTGCTGATTGTTTATTTCTGTTGTTATGAGTATTGTAAGTTGTTTTTTATTATATTATTGTGTACTGTGACTGTATTGTATTGTTAACGTTATTAACAGGAACGTGATCCAGTGGCTCGTAGTAATCCTGACCTTCACTTCAACCGTGGAATGGTGAGTTGTGTCCTTGTTGCTAAATTAGATTCTGTGTTTTGAGCACTTTATTTTGTTTTATTTCAGCAAAACAATAGAGAATCATGCGAGTTTTATAAAGATCTTTTTGAAGGGGTTAATTGGACAAGTGTTGAATACTGAAATGCACGCACACACACAAAAAAAAGATGCAGGAAGTGATCTCCTCTGATCTGTTCTAGTCTTGCTTGTCCATTGAAATTCATCTTTTCAGAAATTTCAGTCTGCCTTTAGTAATATCATCTCATCTTCTTGTATTTCATGGTGGTGGTGGTGGTGGTCTTGATGATGATGATGATGATGATGATGACACTGTTGATGATGATGATGATGATGATGATGATGATGATGCACACATTAAAAGATCCCAGGGCAATTGAAAATTGTGCAGAGCAGGGCATTGGCCTGGCTGCCTTGGCATAAAAAAAAATATGGAAGAGATAGGTTAATTTCCCAGGTCCCCCCCCCCCCCCTGTAAGCTCAGTTAGTCTTCCTTGTCTTTCTGGAAAAAATTGAGAGACATCAAGACAGAGTGAGTAAAATAGAAAGTGAGTAACAGAGGGAAGGAGAGGAAGAAGAGAGAAAGAGAGAATATGTTGGAACAGTGTGTGTGTATGTGTGTGTGTGTGTGTGTGACAGAGAGGATGACAGTTTGGGTCAAGAGTCACTCACCTATCAGGCTTGAGTGTACCCTAGCTCAGCATCATGTGTGTGTGTGTGTGTGTGTGTGTGTGTGTGTGTGTGTGTGTGTGTGTGTGTGTGTGTGTGTGTGTGTGTGTGTGTGTGTGTGTGTGAGGGAAGATGACAGCTTGGGTCAGGGGAGTTTTGGTCATTGTTGGGTGATTGCTTTTTTGAATGATGAGAGTGTGCGCCTTGGCTTGATTCTTGAGTCAGAAAGTTTGCCGTCTTATTAAATGTCATTATTATTGTTATTGTCTTAGCATGAAATTTCGTAAGGAGCAGAATTTGTCTGCAGTCTTGTCATGGTGCCAGTCAGAGGTAGTGAAACACCAGAAGCCTGAGATAATGTTGTCTAAAACATTGCCTTTTTCCTGTTTTATTTAACTTTAGATAATAAACAATCTTGTATCTCATATCTTGGCTTTGTTCCCCCATAACAAGAACAGTTATTATTTCCACAGATTTTTAATTCATTTGAAACAAAAATACATGTGACTTTTGTTATTTTTATTACCAAAGATGACATTTATTTGGGGTAAAAAGAGAAGTGTATTTTTCCGTTGTATGAATAAAGAAAAAAATGTAGCACAAGGCATAACCTGTCTTTGTGTGTTTTCCTCTGATTACTTCTCACAAATCAGTTCAACTTTTTTTCTTGCAACTTAACCCTTTGACTCCCTCACCTCATCCATCAGCTTCCTGCAGGAAGCTGGTGGATAGGATGAGAAAGTCAGCTGGTTAAGTTTTTGCTTTGTTATCATGGTTGACAATGCAGGATGCTGGTGGACAGGGTGCGGAAGTCAGTGGGTTAATTTCTTATACTGTGATCATGGCAGTTTGCGCCAGATGCATTGTTTTTAAGGTTCATGTATGATGTAAAGTGGCTCTGAGACTTTCAGGCGAATGAAGGATTTTTTACTGGGCTAATGTAACAACGTAGTCCCAAACACTACAACATTACTGCTGTTATAGCCGTATGCTTCCAAAGCATTCTTCAGGAATGGGAAGGATGCTGTATGAAATTAAAATAATGTTTAGTGTTGTTATTATCATTATTATCATCATGGTGATGATGATGATGATAATGACAGAAGTAGTGATGGTGATGATGCTTCTGGTTGTGGTGGTCGTGGTTGTAGTAGTAGTAGCAGTAATAGTAGTAGTAGTAATAGTAGTATAAAGGCTTGCATTTTATGTGCGTGAATGTGTTTTCAGTCATACAAGTACCAGGAGGAATACCAGCAGGCTCTGGAGGAGTTCCACATTGCTTCACAACTGGACCCCAGCTGGACAGACCCAGGCATGGAGGAAAAGGCTCTGCTCATTTATCTGGATAATGTCATCACTCTCTCACAAAAACGGGTGAGGTGATGCATTGTGCCAGACTTACAAAGTAATTCCCGTCATTTTGTTTGAAATGGTATGCATGTCATCACTCTCTCACAAAAACAGGTGAGATGATGCGATGTGTCAGACTTACAAAGTAATTCCTGTCATTTTGTTTGAAATGGTATGTATGTCATCATTTTCTCACAAAAACAGTGAAATGATGCAATGTGTCAGACTTACAAAGTAATTCCTGTCATTTTGTTTGAAATGGTATGTATGTCATCACTTTCTCACAAAAACAGTGAAATGATGCAATGTGTCAGACTTACAAAATAATTCCTGTCATTTTGTTTGAAATGGTATGCAAGTGCTCGTACTTGTTCTCTCTTCTGATTTGTCTTTGTTTCACTTTTTTTTTTGAGTTGTTTTGGTTCAGGGGAAGAAACCAGTATCTGCACAAAGTCTTTGGATAGTTGGAATTTTGGCATATTGTTTCATTGAATTTAGAAATTAGAACAATAAGATATATGAGTACAGTCAAATCATTGTAACTTAAAAAAAAAATAGTGACTGCTATCAAGAAGCCCTTTCTGTTCTTATTCTGAGGAGTATGGTCAAGGCAAACTTCTGGCAAAATCTAGTTGTTTCTTGGGCAGTTGAAAATGAATATCTGAAGTAAACTATGACAGCCAGACCCAGCACTAATGTAAAGGCATCCAATATTCCACTTGTAGCTACTGTCATGTCTATCAGAATAAAATTTTCTGATGAAAAAAAAAAACCCAAAAAAACTGAAAAAAGTAGGGATGAATGACCCATTTTCTTATTTTTCAAATATGTACTTGTTTAACTTCATGTTCACTCATGCAGATTCACACATGCAGATTCATGCAAACAAAAACAGATGCATTTTTACTTGGGTTACATAACACACACACACACACACACACACACACAACACACAACACACAACACACACACACACACACACACACACACACACACACACACACACACACACACACACACACACACACTATTGTCCATGATATTTTTAGTAATATTTCCTGACACTTTCCTTTATATTTCACACAGGGAAAATTGAAAGCCAAGCAGCTACAGAGTTACATGAACGCACTTAGCGAAAAAGACCTGGGTCCATATAGCTCTGGATCATACACCTCACCCAAAGGCAAGACCATTGAGCTGACCCACATCTCCACCACAGACCTTGCTCCCGAAGTCAACGCCAACAAGGTCATCTGTGGCAAAGTGGTCTGTTCTGTGGAGAGCAACTCAACTGTTCCATTGTTAGTGAAATGATTAATTTAATAATATTCACAGGCACACCTGGTAGTTATTGGTAGGCCTGCTTTTTAGTGAGCGTGCAGTGTTGCATCCAAGATAAAAGGGTAATAGGACAAGCGTTTTTGTGTCTTGTTGTATCTGCAAGAAGATTGGGAAGAGACAAGCAACATTTATAGGACGTTTATGAGACAAGAGAAATTGAGTACTAGTCACAACAGGAAAGCTAGAGGGAAACAGAGCACCAGGTAGACCCAGGGAGAAAATATTGTATGGTCTTGCAGAGTGGATGAAGACAGAGAAGGTGGGAGGTGTACTTGCAGCAACAAAGGATAGGCTCGTATGGAGGGCCATGATCTCCAATGCCATGTAGCAGGGCACATGATGATGATAATGATGAGGACAAAACTGTTCTTGATTAAGAAAATCAGTACAGAATAGGACAAGTTAATGCCCTTAAGAAAAGCACCAAGCATCATAGAAAAGACTCAGTGCAGTGTGTGTGTGTGTGTGTGTGTGTGTGTGTGTGTTGCATTTTCAGGAACAAACAAGTGGGTTTTTTTTTTTGTTCCTGTACATTTTACTTGAAATGAATGAGATGCATCACCATAAAATAGGCGAAGCAAATAGTAATATGGCATTAGCACACCAAGAACAAATCTGTTTGTACCTCACAGTCTGGTTCGCCATCTGTCTGATATTACTTTGTGATGTCAGTTTTAAGATGCGTAAAGCAGAATCACTAAAAATATGTTGTCTGTTTTGTATGAAAACCAGTAGGCATCTATCTGCCAGCACATCATGTCAATCAGACGTTTGTGCATGGTTAATCTCAGTCATGGCCAGCCTGCATGCCTTTGACAAAATACAGAACCAGGTCTTCAGATTCACCACTGGTGTAATGAGGTGTATACCTGTCCTAGTAATGGAGACATACGGATCCAGCATACCAGCCAAAGAAGGGGAGCCAGGAACATGATGCTGGTCGAAAAGTTTAGCTGTTTGACAGATCATCCCATGGAGCAGATGTCTCTCAAAACATTAAGTGAAATGGAGGAGCTTTGTTTACTAGAGCAGGAGGCTACTGCACCAATACAGCAGGCTTTGCGAAAGGAGATGTTTTCACTGTCACCTTTGCGGCTGCCAGAATCATTGACACTACAAGAGATAGACTTTGAAATCTGTACCAATGTCCTAGATGCCACCTGAACGGAATTTCAAGGCGACACAGTACTCTGCCTTTCATGTTGGCCATGATAGAAGAATGTTACCCACAAGAGGCATGCGTACATTCATACATCGATAGGTCAGCCACCAGTGCTGTGACAATGAGGGAGCTGGTATCCTCATTAACTTTCCAGGAAATCACTCAGTTGCCAGTGTTTCTACAGGCAGACATTGCATTACTGAGCAGAAACAGAGGCATTCATGCTAGTAGTCTCCATGAGTCATAATACAGCTGACACATGCTATCAATTGGCCTCCCTCTCAGATGTTCTCACTGTTCTCCAGGCCCTGGAGAATGAGAAGCTCCCTCACCTAACCAAGGCCCTCCAGCAAGTCAAAAGAACCAAAAGAGTAGTCTTCCAGTGGGTCCCTTCTCATTGTGGAATACCAGGAAAAGAGACAGTAGATGAGCTAGAAGAAAGAGAGGCCCAGGAAGACCAAACAGATAATGGGGTTATGTACACTGTACATAGACGACAAGGAGCATCATCGAACACAAAGCAGCAAGTGGTCCTGATGAGACACTTTTTCATTATCTTCTTATGCAGGCTGGGGCTCCTGCAAGTGCTCCCTAAGCATATGAATTCATATAAACCTCCTCCTCACTTTGCAGAGAGAGCTGATTTTTGCATTATGGCTGTTCTTTATCTGGTCTTAGAGGCAATCATACTCTAGGGAGTTGAGAAGAGAATTTTGAAGAAATATTGTGAATGATCCGGAAGGCAGAAATGAAAAAAAGAGTCTTGAGAGGAAAAGAGAGTATACAGGAAAGAGGAACCTTTAACTACCTAAAAGCAAACTAATTAGCTTCTGAGCTCCAGAACAGGAAGAGACCTTAATTTTTTTTATCCACAATACCCCACTGCAGGCAGATGATGAGATTTTGCACCAGCCATTGCCAGCCCAATGCCCATATGAATGGCAAGTTCAACTCTGCAGTCAAGATGATCAGCTCAACTATATTGCTGCAGTGTCATTTCTGTTAAGTGGAGCAACAGGAGATATGGCCAATTACAACTCCCGTGGCCACCAAGCTCCATGACAGTTGGCAGGAACTGGAAAAAATGACCACATTCATCACTATATGTGGCCTGATCCTATTGATGGCAAACAAAAGAAGAAGAACGAGTAATACGTGTTCCTTATCTGTCCATTTCATGTTTGTCTCACAAACATATGTCCTGCTCTGGAGACAGCCTGTAGACAGCATGAAGACAGCTGTGGACAGCCTGGAGATAGCCTGCAGACAGCATGAAGATAGCCTTAGTCTGCAGACAGCCTGGAGGGGAAAAGGGGGAAGAGTGCTGTATTAAATAAGATACTTTTTTTTCCATCTCAAATTAATATTTAACTGTTGTGTCAAACATTGTATGTTGTAGCTAAAATTGCAAATATAATTGAATCTTTAAGAGTTAATTTTGTTCACATGTCACGTTTTGTATCATACACTAGAAGTTGAATCCGAGGGCCAGGAGAATGTACAGTATGTAAAATATTTTGTGTTCTGTCCCTACAGCACATTTTGCCTGTGTGACAAGAAGGGTTGCATTGCGGTGACTGTTTACAACATGGTGCAGGGAGGTGGGGTGAAGATTGGTGACTCTGTGGCTATCCCAGAACCTTATGGACAAGTGGTTCAGATCAAACATAAGGACAAGGTATTGGATTTGTTTTAACTTTGATATTCAGACAGAAAGAAGAGGGGAGTGAGGAAGAGAATATATGTGTGTGTGTGCATGCACATGGACATGTGTAAATATAGGCAGCCTCTAGCTGTTTGTTTAACTTGTTTAAGAGATTGTGTGTGTGTGTGTGTGCGCGACGCGCGTGCGCGTGCGTTCATGCATGTGTGCATGTCTGTGTTGTGCATGTGTCTGCACCTACGTACACTTCTCATCATGTGCATCTGTCATCAAGTTAAAGCAGTATCTTGTGGGATCACATTTGATGTCCAGACAATTAATCGTCTTAGGTGAAAAACAGTAGATAAATGTTTTGAGCATTACAAATATTAAACCTTAGCTGTCTGGCATTCCAGAAAATATTATTTCCAAGACGGATAACTAAGATGGCTACCTACAGTTCTGGTTTTCAGTAAACTTTTGAGTTATAGATTGCATATTAGAATTATTTTCACAGTTGTGGTGTTTTGAACTTATTTATAGATTGCATATTAGAATTATTTTCACAGTTGTGGTGTTTTGAACTTATTTATAGATTGCATATTAGAATTATTTTCACAGTTATGTTGTTTTGAACTGAACTGAATTAGATTTGTTCTGTTCCTTTCACTGTTTCAGACTTTTGATTTCATCAGCGTGCGAGTGGATTCTCCGTTAGTAATGGTGATTAACGGTGCAAAGGTCAAGGGCAACAAACAGGCTGCATGTGTCCTATCTGTTCGGACAGTCCCTGAATAACTCAACAGTTGTTATTTGTATCTCATTTCATGTTTTACTGATTAACTGCTCTTCATAATCACACCAAGCAGTGTGTTCACTGAGTGTAAATGTTGATAGTGAAAACTGTTCATTCTGTCAGAATGGCCTTGCTCACCTAGTTAGAGTCTGAACACAACGTTTTAATTATCAGAATAGAAGTGGGCTTGTTACTAGAATTATCCACTACAGTCACACTGCATAGATTTATGGACAGTTGAATAGAATACATTGAAAGCAAAGATCCTGCGTTCAAGTATAAAAAGAACGTCCACTTTTTTACCTGTCCTTCCATGCACACAAAGTCTTCAGATGAGATGTGAGATTCCATGTACATCCTGAACAAATTCATGAGTAAAATTCTATGGCATCAAAGGAGCTGTCCCTCACTAATTTCTGTGTGGTTAGATTAACTGATGAGTGAATTGAAATATCCACAAATATACAAGAGTCAGAGGTCTTCCAAATGGTGACTTTGTGTGTTCAACAAAACCGGTTTGTGCATTCAGCAAAACAGCATTATCAGAGTATGATTACAATTTGCTTTACTGACTCATCTCAATATTAGACAGTCTGGTTATGTAGTTCTTGTTTGATCACTGTTAATAGAATAGGATACTGTCCTCAGAGGCTCTTTAGTTTATTCCATTATTACTTGCTGGTTGTCTGGCCCTGCTGACAGAGTTTTGGACTAAGATCTGATGTCTTGAGTTCTGTTGGAACATGCAGCATAGAAACTGACTCCTTTGCTGCTCATCTTAATGCTCCAATCATTCTGGTGGTGTAAACTTAGTCTTTTGTGGTCCCCCATTGACCTGTCTGCTTTTGTTTCAAAATCTTAGGGCATATGGTTTTGTTTAGGCATAATGAGTCTGACAGATTATCACTGGTAGATTAGGAGGGTGTGTGTATGGAATTGTATGAGCGTGTTGAATTGCTGTTAAAAAACACAAGCAATAATTTGTTGCATGGATCTTATGGCAAGAATAATACTGAACAAAATTTTACAAATATGTAGCCTTGTGGAACTATGGAATGTGATTCAGTTTGAAATTGTATATGAAACTGAAAGTGGATTTGTTGATGTTGTGGTATTTGCTTTGAAAACAGATTGCTGTGATTGTGGTAATGAGGTACCAAAATTGAAAGATGGATTTGTTGACTTTGTGGAAAAGTTAATTGTTTGTGTGAACATAAGAACGGTTGCTGCAGGTCTTGTTGTGTGTGTATGTGTGTGAATAAATTTGACCTTTTTAGTATACAGCAGCAAGACTTGTGTATGTGTAAGTGTGTTCGTGCATACTCAGACTCTTTTGTGTGTGTATGTTTGTAAAACATGTATATGTGGTTTGAGGCAATGGGTAATTTTCTCAATTTGTTTACTTTGAAACATAAAATGTCCAGGATATGCAGTCGCACTTTTTTCAATTTGTTTAATATGAAGCATGAAATATTTATTTAATGCAGTTGCAAATTATTAAATATGAAAATACTGTTTTAGCTTTAATTCTAACATAATGTTATTTAACAACCTGTTTGAAAGAGTTTAGTATGGGTTGACCATCGTGAATCTTTTCCCACTGTTTTACAAAAGGTAAGATCACTTAATACTGAACCAAAATATCTGTCCCCATACAACCTTTAATTTGATGACCATGGTAGTCAGATGGGTGAAATGTCAGACTTTAAATCGTAAGGCCTGAGGTTTGATCCTGCCTGTGTATCTCCTGCCTGGTGGGTAAAGGATGGAGATTTTTCCATCTCCTAGACCAACATGTGTATATGTGCAAACCTGCTATTGCCTAAACCACATTCATGTGTATACACATGCAGACCAATAAATATGCATGTTAAATATCTCTTGGTCATGTCAGTGTCTATTGGCATATGAAAACGGGAAAACATCTGCATGCATACTCACCAAAGGTGGGATATGCAGATTGTGCAGCAACATATTTCCTGCTCATTGTTGGCAGATCAACTTGCATACATGCACTTGAGAGATTCGAAATGCTTAAGAAACAAGAAAGAAAAAAAATTTAATTCATAATCCAGTGATCATTGATATCCAGTCATTCAATTCTTCGATACATGGATCAGTTTACATTAAACATATCCATAGTCATCTGAGAAATCTATGTGGAAACTGTCCACGTTTTGGTCCCTGTTACTTGAAAATTTATATTTTCAAACTCACAAATAAAAAGTAGAAAGAACTGACCATTTTACAGTCATATACATGGACTCATGTCAGACTCATTGATTCTTTCTCTATTTCTTTCTTCCAGAAAGTCGAGTCAGGAAATCAGAGTTTTCAAGCTTGATAGACAGAAATCTTGCCATAGGCATTTTTGGCCATTCAGACAGAAGTATGATTCTTGTGCGTTTAATGCACTTGCATGTCTTTGATCATGGTGAGAACTGTCTCAGCAAGTCTCATTCAGAATTGCCCATAACCAACCACCACAACCTTTTGAAGTGACCTTGTGATCCTTATTTTTTGTGTGTGTGTGTAAGTACTTGCAAGAGCTCAGAAACTGTACATCAAGCTTAGTATGACCAGTCCTCATAGAAGCAACTACAAAATTGATGATATTGTTCCATACTGTTTAGGCTATTTTTAAGTACTGTCTATTTCAGTGCTTTTGCTTATTGACCTACCACAAGACTATTACCAACCACTCCAGCTCAAGCACTGCGCAAATATACTTTGCACTGTGACTTTGTTCATGACCAGAAGAAAAACAGCCCTGACTATTCAGGACTATTGAGATTGTTGTACTTGTAGCCCTAAAAGTGGGCCATGTCTGCAATACATGATTATGGATGTCATTCTGAAAATAGGATTTATCTGGGATGACAACAGAAGCAACAACAGTAAGAAAACAAAAGTGATGTTTTATTTTGCCTGTGTTACAGTTTTTCACAAATTACATCCAGTGAAAATTATCTCAATGGGACTGTCATACATTATTAAAGCACACATAGACACAAAACAGATCATACTTTTCATAAAAAAACAAAAAACTTTCATACCAGCTTCACTTCTGTAGGAAATTGTGGCAGCAATTTCAAAAACGAAGACAGAAGTAAGACAAAGATGTGTAGCATCAGCACTGCTCTTCAACATTGCCATAACCTCAATGATGAGACAAACCTTGAATGACTGAGGACTAACAAAGAGGTGTCAGATGGAATCTCTTTTCAATGCTGAAAGATCAGTTTTCAAAGGATCTGGTACTTGTGTTCACACTCACCAACACATACAGAAGAAAACATCCCTCTCAACATTTCACACAACAAATATACGATCGTACCTAAAGATAAGCCAAAAATAAAAACCAGGTGATGGCACAGAACATTCCAATCCTCGCACCAATCCAAGCTGATGAACAGACCTATCTGAAGAGTTCACCTACCTGAACAGCACTGTTTAAACACAACAGAGGAGCATGCAGCAACATCAAGAGTCATCTGAGTAAAACCAGAAACACCTTCAAAATGCTGAACAATGTGTTAAGCCCTCAGGGACAGCACCAAGACAAGCTGAGACTGTACCACAGCTATTTCTTTCCCACCCAACTTTACCGCTCAGAATGCTTGAGGATGATAGCAATCTTACCAAGCTATCAACCTTCCACACAAAGAACTTCTAGAGAATCATGCAATCTTTTGACCCAGCATCATTCCCAGCTAACACTACTTGCCCAATGGAACCAAGAAAGCTATATGGGTACTATCTTTAACACTTTGACTCCTGCATCCTAAACACTTTGACTCCTGCATCCTGTCCACCGGCATCCTTCATTGTCAGCCATGCGAGCAAAGCAAAAACTTAACCCTTTGATTCCCTCGCTCTATAGGGTTGAGAGAGTCAAAAAGTTCAATTTTGCAGTTGATGGATCGGGTGTGGGAGTCAAAGGGTTAAGAAAACATGATAGAGATGGATTAACACAAGACGGGAAGACCCAAAACCACCTGGTAGCAAACAATGGTGAGAGATCTTAAAGCCTTGAAACACATTTGGGGTACTATACTGAGGCTTGACCCAAAACAGACAGACGAAAGTGGAGGACCTTCGTTACTGCACTACATGTAGCAGAAGGTCCTCAGAGGAGAAACCCCCGTCAAGCAAGTGTTTAGCCCTGAACTCCTGACATGCTAAGGAAACCAGCCGCATCCAGGTCATGACTCCTGGCGCCCTTCTGCCGTCACCAATGGGTCTGACCCAGAACAGACAGAAGCGGAGGACTTTTGTCGCTGCACTACATGTAATAGTCTGATAATTTGCAGTAACACATACAGGCACATATAGCATATACATACATGTGCACACACAGCTACAGGCACACGATCAGAATTATGACTGAAGATATATGTATATAGGAACAGGATGGTGGGTGGGGGTGGGGTTACTTCTGCAGGAAAGAGAATTTCGGGCTTATGTCAAAATTATAGCCTTTGACATTGCGCTGTGGAACAACACAAGGGACGTTACTCTGTGAGCACAATTGGCGGCGGAAGACTTTAGTTGGAAAGTTTGTTTACACAACTTACCGAAAGAGAAGAATAAGATCAAAAAGCGGTAAGTGATTGATGAGTTTACACCAAATAATTAGTCAGCAGTTGCTCCGTTTATCTTAAAATGAGTGTCACTTTTTCGATTTTCAAACTGGACATGATTTTAAGGATCACAGATACTGAGATTCAGAGATAGATGATAATCATTATCATGATAATGATTAGATCTTTGATTGATGATGTACTGAGTCTGATCAGCCTGAGGCTGATGTAGTATAGAATAGATAGATCTATAGATACCCGGTACTAAAAGTCAAACTTATTTTAATAGCTCATAATTTAACCGAGAAGTGCAAGCCCCTCGCTCTTCTGATGCTAAAGAGTAAAAGACCATACTAAGTTACTAACTGCAAAATACTCGACTCTCGAGTGGTCGAGAAAATGTTAAATACAGGCCTATTTGCAAAGACAAAATAATAGAGATGACGAATATCTATGCCGATATTCTTGATATTGGCAGCGATGGGCATATCATTGATAGTTGATTGTATTATAGTACTGTAGATAGTTGGCATGAAATAACACGCTCACACTGACACTTTGAGTCAGACATGATGAAAAACCAAAACTTAAAGCTGCAACATCACGAGACAGAAGATCTCACTCTCAACAGCTCAGCCGCTTACAGTGTGTTCGGGACTACCAACAGAACTCATTCCTGCCACGTAGGCCTACCATCCAGGAGTGGAATGAAAACTTGACAGAGGCTGCTGTGTCATCAGAAACTCTTGACCTATTTAGGGCAAGAGTTTGCAGCCTCCTACAATAACTTTTTCTTTCTTTCTGCATCTGCCCCCCCATAATGTCAGAATAATCAACTGGATGATTGTGGACACTGAATGGATGATGATGATGATGATGATTCATGATTGCCCAAATATTGGAACTGTCTCAAACAAGTCAAAGGCAGCTATGCACCAATTCACTTGGAGTAGGACATCATGAAAATGCATTTTGCAGTATGGAACACATGTGACATTACCTCATTGGGTAATAGTCACATTTATGCCAGCTGTAGATTTTGCAATATATGTGAAATCTGAACCCCACACATTCACACAGAGAGAAGTAAAGAGAGTGTTTGGAAAAATGAAATGCTAATGGCTCTGGTAGGAATTTGTTGGGTCATGTCAAGAGGAGGTGAAGAAGATATATGTCTGCTATGTACAATGGTGTATGTCATGTAATAATGGTGGTATGGTCGCGGATCAGAGATGGGCTTGTGCGATGTTTGTGATAACAGGTTTTCACTTTTCAGGATGAAGAAATGTTTCACCTTCGAAGTCTACTATGTGGTGCCACCACATCTTCTTATGCCTTCTCTTTAGACTTTGTGTAGAGTGAGATGATGTCGTTTGCACCTAGAGAAAGGTCTTTTGTTGTGGCACCAACCAGTGTATCTTGACACTATGACAGTGAGAAATGTTTTCTTGACTTTTAATCGCAAGGTCAGGAAATTAGAAAAAAAGATTTTTAAAATTGTTTAAGGGGATATTGTTTTTGTTCAAGGGAAGTAGAATGCCTCATGTTCTGCACTGTTTTAGTGGGTTGATCTCATGCCATTCATTGTGGCTTCACAACACATCACCAGACTTAAGTTTATTCGGTTGAAGCCCCAATGCCAGGAAGTCTATATATGAGCTGGCGATTTCAAGCTACCACTTGACTATCCACCGGAGCAGATTGCAGTGCTGCTGAGTGAGTCACTTTAGTCAAAACATATCTAAGAACTTTGCTTTGGTGTTCAACCATGCCTGCTTTGATTTAGTACACACAGGACACTGCCTACTAAGCCCCTGGTCATGTGTTTGCGCCTTTCTTCATGTGAGAAGAAGGAAAGAGATGGTGAATTTGGGAGTTGTCTTTGTTTTTGGTAGTGATTGGGGGTTGTTTTTCCATTTGGCTCTGATCGAAATAGAGTATTATATTATGTGGTCAAGGTGGGAAGCTGTAATTCTGTAGCGAGTGACTAGGGTCTTGCATTGGATGGGGCCATTGTTGGTTGTATAATTAATGGATTGTTTTACTGACAGACACAGAATGACAGGCATAAGGTTTGGCAATATATGTAGCTTAGAACCTTTAACCCCCAAAACCTCAGTGTTATGTAAAGTTTACATCATCATCATCATCATGTCGAGCTTGCTTGGCTATCCATGACACGTTTCTTCCATCCTTCTCTGTCAGACATTGCAGTAGGTAGTTCATCATACTGACAGCCTGTATCATCGATTAATTGGTCGATGAAGGTCTTCTTTGGACGTCCTGATCTTTGTTTGCCGTGGCTGGGTCTCCATAGTAGAACATCCCCCACCAGTTCTTCTTTGCTACGCCAGCAGTGTCCCGCGAAGCGCAGTCTTTGTTGACGTATTGATCTACTGATTGGTGGGATCAAAGTTTACATGCAAGCATATATCATCTACTGGAATCTGCCTTGTTTAACTTGCCATATCATGTTTATGATATTATATTACTATTAACGCCTTCTTTACCAGACTGAAATTGAAATCATGTATAAAAGTTTAATTATTGTTCAAGGTATAAACAGAAATAATCATTATGCAGTATAGAATTACTGTGTTATCTTTTTCATTTGACAGTGCATCTGTACATCAAATGAGATTTATACGAGTGGCTTTAGTCAGTGGAATAATGTGCAGAGAGAGAGAGAGAGAGTACTTCATGTTTGTATTTGTTCATATTGTTGTTGCTCCAGTTGTTGATACAGTATGTTAATTCATTGTTGTTATGCTAATGTGTATTAAGTATAAATCATTCATACATTACATTGAACTTTTCAGTTTGCTAACTCACATCAGTCAAGACTCATGGCATCAAGTTCTTCCACTAAGCAGTCTCTAGCGAAGCAAGCGGCTACAGCCATTCCCAGCAGACCTTCTGAAGAATGGCTGCGGTGTGGTGAAGGTTTCCAGTTAACAAGGAAGGATCATGGTATTGGTAAAACTAAAAGCAGCCTACCTTGTGATGGGAGGAGTACACAGTCAAGTACAATTAATTCCAGTTGCCGTGAAAACAATGTGAAGCCACAGAAACTATTTGGGCAGAAGTGGATTCAATCAGAGGAGTTGTTTCAAGTTTCTGGATGTTTGAAGTATAAATCAAAAGCCAGAAATGCTTTTGATTCAAGTTCAGCTTTAGAGTTGGGTGTTTCAAGTTCACGTCCAACCGAAGGTTTGTAGAAATCAAACACCCCAGGCAAACTATTTAAACAAACAGGTGAAGAAATTAACAGACAAACAAGCAATTACTACAAAAAATCTCAACAGCTAAAGTGCATTTACATTTGATGTGTGATGTTTAGCTTATTTGCTCTGATAGTGTGAACTGATACTTCAGAAATGAGTACAGATCTGTTGAATGTGAATAGCATGCTGTAAACTTGTTAAGTTTTTGAAAGTTCCTGGGTACTGTGCATGAGTTAGAGGGTTAAAGTACAGTACCAAATAACCAGCCAACCAAATGCATACAAATAAACAAAAGTATGCATGCTTAAAGAAACACACAAACACACACACACTGCATAGTTAATGAAACACACACACATACACATGCACACACGCATGCACTCACAAACACACACACACACACACACACACACACACACACACACACACACACACACACACACACACACACACACACAGCATACATATGCACATATCACACACACACACACACACACACGCACGCACGCACGCATGTACACATGCACGCACATGTGCACACACATACACACACACGTATATGCATATATACACACGCAATCATAAGTGGAAGGGTGGATAATGGTTCTCAGAAGGAAAAATCCTATTGAATGTGAATGTTAAGCTGTAAACTTATTAAAGTACAATATACATGTAATTGATAGCTATATATGTCTGTTTGTGACAGAGACATTCTGAACATCACAACCGATTTACCAAACATCCAACCGACCAAATGCATACAAATAAAGAATATGCATAGTTAAAGATTCCAACGCACACACTCACACACACTCACACGCACACACACATACTCTCTCACACACACACACACACACACACACACACACACACACACACACACACACACACACACATGCACAGGCACACACACACAAAGATACACACACACTTACACACAGAGACACACAGAGGCACATACAAACACACACACACACACACACACACACACACACACACACACACACACACACACACACACACACATGTGGAAGAGTGGACAATGGTTCTCAGAAAGAAACTTTATGAACAGTGTTCCTTGTGCTGTCTTTGCATAGATGCTGACCATGATTCAATATGCTGGAACAACAGTGACTCAGACACAGAGGACACTAAGAAGCAAGAAACGCATTCTCCTCCAGCTAAAAGACTTCGTACAACACACTCCACACAGAAGACTAGGCAGAAGAGAAAGGCGGTTAAAACTCGTTTAGTACCAGTTCCACAGAACCCTGAACATGACCAGAATAGTGAAAATGAACCTGAAGGTGTCATATCAGCTTCAGAATCTGAGGAAGAAGAGGAGATCACATTTACCAAAGGTGGAAAGTTACATCATTTGCTTCATCAATCTACTACTAGTTCTTTGAGAGAACAATCTCCTGTTTTTCATATAGAGGTAGGTTCTGTTTTAGGTTCTCTCTGTCTTATTTGTTTCTTTTTGTTTGATATAACTTTACTGTTTTAACTTGTTGTGGTAACGCTTAATATGAAAGAATGAAATGGATACTTATGCACTACTATTTAAATTGGTACTAGTATGTTAAGCTTTACTTTCTGGACTCAAGTTATGATTTTGAACATGTTAACAAAATTGGTCTCAAAAAAGAAATTGTGCATGAATTTTTTAACTTCTTGCTTAAGTTGTGTAAAGATGTGATCAGGAGAGTCATAAATAGCTGACATATTTTTGACATTTGGATGATTAGTTTGAGTGTGTGTGTGTGTATGTGTGTGTGCTGTTTGTATGTATGTGTGTATGTGTGTGTGTATGTATGTGTGTGTGTGTGTATGTGTGTGTGTGTGTGTGTGTGTGTGTGTGTGTGTGTGTGTGTGTGTGTGTGTGTGTGTGTGTATGATGGTGAACCCACTTGCACACATTCATATGTCACTCTGTGTGTGTGAGTGTATGATGGTGAACCCACTTGCACACATTCATATGTCACTCTGTGTGTGTGGTGTGTGTGTGTGTGTGTGTGTGTGTGTGTGTGTGTGTGTGTGTGTGTGTGTGTGTGTGTGTGTGTGTGTGTGTGTGTGTGTGTGTGTGTGTGTGTGTATGATGGTGAACCCACTTGCACACATTCATATGTCACTCTGTCTGTGTGTGTGTACATACATTACATGTATGCTTCTGTGCAAATGATGGTGAATCCACTAGCACACATGTGTATGTCACTCTGTGTGTGTGTGTGTGTGTGTGTGTGTGTGTGTGTGTGTGTGTGTGTGTGTGTGTGTGTGTGTATACATGTGTCTCTGTGCGTATAATGGTGAATGCACTTGCACACATTCATGTCACTGTGTGTGTGTGTGTGTGTGTGTGTGTGTGTGTGTGTGTGTGTGTGTGTGTGTGTGTGTGTACATATAATATTACATGTATGTCTCTGTGCATATGATGGTGAATCCACTTGCACATGTGCATGTCACTATGTGTGTGTATGTGTGTGTGTATGTGTGTGCGTGTATGAATGCATGCTTGTGTGTGTGTACATGTCTGTCTGCATATGATGGTGAATCCACTTGCACACATGCATGTGTTACACTGTTTGGTGTGTGTCTTTGACCATTTCCCCACTTGCATCATCTTTTTTTTTTTTATTGTTTTCCATTGTATCACTTTTTTCTTTGTACTTTTTAAGCACAATATTTGTTAATGTGTGTCTTCACCAAGAGACCAGTTTTCTGTTCAATGTCTTTAGTTCACAGGATCTCCTGAACATTCTTCTTCCCCTACACCTGATGGGAGTGATCAGTTTGCAATAAGAGACCCAGAGGAGGAGGCGGAAGGGGAGGGACATAGTGATGTCTGGCAGAGACAGCGACTGCGTTCTCAGAATCTGCGTTCACCATGCAAAGTCAGTGCAAGATTTAACGCTGAAAATAATAAGGGATGTGGTTTGTGAAAAGGGTTCATAGGGGAAATGTTGACATGTGCTAAATCTGAATGTTTATTTGCTAAATCTTAATGTTTATTTTTAAATGTTTATTTTTAAACTTCCAGTGTATAAAATATCGTTATGTATATCCTGTCAAAAAAAAAACATTGAAAATAAAAAGGGTAGTTGAAATATTGGTTTTGATCAATTTCTGATGATAAGGCTAAATAACCAGCTGAATTATTCTGTGTTTAACTGTTCAAATGAGTGTGTTGAAGGGGTTGGTAGATTTCGTTTCCTGCAGACTGTGTGAATATTCAATGATGGAGTTTTGCTGTCTTTAGTAATACAAACCACGGTGTTGGTGAACGGAAAGAAAAGACTCTTTGCACACAGTTTCAGTTTTCTCAAGCCAACATTTCCATGAACGAAATAAATGTCATATGTGCCAATGCTACAAATGCCTGTAATGGATAAAGATCCTTAATGATCATGGCTATTGGCATAATCCCAGTGCTGTGGTAAAGGTCTTGGGGAAAATAGCTGTGGCCCATCTGTCTTGAGGAAAGATGCCTTTAGAGTCAAAGCTTTAACTTCTGTGTTACTGCATGGCGTTCTAATCAACTGAACTTTAACAAGTAAAGGGCTGTGTGGATAAACCATTAAAAAGATATATTTGCTGTTGTTAATATTTTTCTTTCTCATTACCCCAGACCACTTATGCCCTCTAACTACAGGACACTGATCACAATACAAGTACACTATTTATACGGCTGTACAATGAATAGACAATAATTAGAAACAGGTTCTTTTATGAAGCATATGGTAAGGGGTGGGTGGGGGTGGATGTTAAAAGCATGCATGCATACATTCAACAACATGGGAGCTCTCCGTGGGTGCCTTAACAGTCTCTGGCTACCTAACAAAGCACAACCGTCAAAATATTGCAAAGGGCACTGGCCAGTTGTTGGTCACATAAGGGTCACATAAAAAAAGACCCAGCAATAGTGAAGGATTGGCTTTCTCAAACCTTACTACTTAACCAAAAATCTGGTGACGAATATAAAGCTGAAGGCTAGAAATAAAGAAAACAGGAAAACCTGACCCCAAGAAAAGAATCTGATCACATGTTAAACTATAAAACAGAAAATAGATGTGTGGTCACTTCACTCCTGAAATACATGGTCCATATTATAAGGACCCTGTGTATGTATGCGTAATCATTCCAAGACTGCTTTGTCATGAAGTAAAAGTCAACATCAGTGCATATTCCTTTATACATTTTAAGATCGTGTTGTCAGGCAAAACAATATGCAGTAGCAGAATTCTTAGTGGCATTATTATACCATTCACTCCGTGGGAGCACATATTAAGCCCATATGATCATCCCAGTTATTATTGTCTGAATTAATCAAACTGTTATAATTGGATCTACTTTCATTGGATCTTCTCTTTAACCCACTCTTACAGCAAAGATTTAACCACTCATTAGACATACTGTGCTCAACAAAAGTTATATAGTATCAGTTCAATACACCACAGTAGTAGGCCTAATGTAAGTTTACTAAATCGACACAACTTTCCTCAAAAATACTTTTATAATTTCATATTATAGTGCAAGACTTTCACTGTACCTGATCTTTATAAATGATCAACCATTTTTCTATAACACCCATCTCTGTATTGTTGTCACTGCTTCTCATACCATCTGTACCATAGGGGAAAAAATCAAATATAATTTGTTCTAAAAACCTTTGAATGAAAAAAATCAGTTTTAAAATAATATTCTCTTTTCAACAGGGTCCAGAAGGGGGCACACCTTCTATCAGCAGCTGTGCCTCCTCCCAGCTGACAGCTGATAGCGATGTGTCCCCTAATCATGGTGGTCTGCGGGCCAGCGAGTGGATTAAACAGGTCAAATGGGAGACAACTCCCACAAAAAACACCTCTCCCACACCCATAATCCCAGGGACTCTGGCAAAAAGAAGAAGAAATTTGCAAAGTATGTCCTTTTGCTCTGATTTTGCTGACTTTTGTTAAACAATTGTGCCTTATAAATCTGTTCTCCTTTATTCAATTATTTATTTATTTGTTTATTCATTTATTTGTTTTTTATTTATTAGTTTATTTATCTATTTATTTATTTATCTATATTTGTTTATTTATTTTAGCATAAATGACTTGGACCAGGGAGAACAAAGGATTTGTATGTAGACATGGAAGCCTGTGCACATGCAGACATGGACAATTGTGCACACACAAATGCACACATGCAGGCACACACACACACACACACACATACACGCACACACACACACATGCACACACACACACACACGCACACACACACACACGCCACGCACTCACGCACGCACACACGCACACGCGCACACACACACACACACACACACACACACACACACACACACACACACACACACACACACACACACACACACACACACACACACACACACACACGTAGAAACATTAGAAAAAGCATGCAGTTGAAAAGCATGCTGTAACTAGTGAAAGTGTAGGTCTTCATTGAGATATCATATATCTGACGATCACTGTCATGATGCCTTTGCTAAAAAAACAACAACAACAACAACTTTTGTATTTTGTTGAAAATTGCAGAGGGGGGTTGGCAGAACAGATGTCAAGGATTCTTCAGAGAGAGAAGTCAGCCAGACACTTGTGGCAGCATCAACACAAAACTGGGGACGTTTCTCAAGGTACTCATACTGTTTCTGTGGGTAACACACACAATCTAACATATTGATTAACATAAAATGCATATGCATACAATACATACATAAACAATACATAACACATACAGTGCATAGCTTGTCAGTAGATAATTTTGATTAATGGCAGATATACCTACATTACCTTGTCATGGTCATATGAACTTGATACTACAAATACTTGTGATGGTTAAGTGATTGAGTTTTTGTTGTGGCCACAACAACCCAATTTCAAATCTTGGCCAAGTCACATATAAATTTTTATTCAGAACTTTCTAGCTCATAGGGTTTATATTCAGGCTTATGCCATGTCTGTTTTGTATTTCAGTGCTTGCTCTTTGTGATCTAACACATTTGATATCAGTTGTGCTTTGTGATACCATATTGAGCAAAGAGTAAATCAAATAGTACCTGTACTATCCAAGTCAGCATTGAGATGTTTGTTTGTTACATGTACATGTTTTCATGTAGCCAAACACCGCTCGTTTCTGATGAAAGCTCACTCAGATTTCAATTACCAGCTTTAGGGTCCAAGAGTGTGTCAGTCAAAGTGAAAAGCATGGAGACAGTTTACAGCATTCAGATGGCAAAGTGCAGCGTTCTGCTGAATAGTTCATCTCATCATCAAGTTGCCAGCCCAGAGTGTTTTGTGCTTTTTTCTCCCCAATCATCACAACGTAGAGGTGCTGTTCAGCCTGGTTCTACAGTTGACATCTACCCCCCGTGGTTAGTGAATGTGATACCTTGATGTTGATTTGTTGTTTTATTTAGTCTTCTTAAGGTATATTTTGTTTGGTGCATGTTGTGTATGTCTGTGTCTGTGTCTGATATGTTTTGTTTAATGTGTTTGATGGATGTGTGTGTGTGTGTCTGTATCTGTGTTTGTGACTGTGTCTGTGTTAATGAATATGAGACAGTATGCTGATACATTGTTTGGTATGCAGCTTATTGTATAAAGTCCATGGAATCTTGGATACAGTGTGGAATCAGATAAGAGCAAGTGTGTGTGTTTGTGTGTGTGTGTTTTATGTGTGCGTGTGTGTGTGTGTGTGTGGCGCGCGCGCGTGTGCATACATGCATGCATGTGTGTATGTGCATGCATGTGTGCGTGTGTGTGTGTGTATGTGTGTTTCAGTATGTAAGATATGGAAGACACATTTCCATAGATTTAAATGTTCCCTCATATCACACAGTACACAAGGCAGTCAAAACACTATGCTGTGTTCTGTCTTTAGACTTCTTCTTGTATCACCCCAGGAGAGGAAAATCCCTCTCCACTTCCTGATGCTAGTTCAGTTTTGGTGTACTATGTCTTGCTTCCTGATAGAGCATATATGAAATCATCCACAAAATGTTATTGAATATTACAGCAGCCTTCCCATGAAGATACCAGAGACTCTTATTGGTATAAATAGTATCTCCACCTTCCAGAAATTCTGTGCAAGAATATTCTTTTCTGTCACTCTCTTTGTTTCTGCCTTGTTCCTTTGCTTTCTGTCATTTCTTCTTATCATTTTCCGCCTTGCTGGTCCATTCACCTGTATGTGTTCGACAGACAGTCTTATGTACTTTCTCTTAGGATTGATAATTGGGTACATGTATTAAGTGTATTTTTGGCTCTAGGGAAGTGTGATGTGCAGAAGGAGTTTTAGGTAATATAGGCCTGTTTTTATGTATGTTTTAGTGTCCTTAGTTATGGTTTAATTTATATTTTGTAGTTGTTTTTTTAAATTCCCCGTGTAATAAACTGGACAGCGTAGTCAACACCAGGGGCATCTCCTTGGATTATGTGCACAAATGCATTGAAATGTGTACTTAATTTTCTTTTCCATTTTTTTCCTGTTGAAGTTTTGAAATGGTTATAGCCCTGACATGGCTGTATGCAGTTGGCTGGGCTTTAAACAAAAATAAAGATAACAAAAAACAAAACAAATACAATAACAATAACAATCCATCTGCAGCAGAAGTACCATGAAAAAAAAATCTTCCATTTGATGATGATTTTACAGGCAACAGGTAGACACTCGTGGTGGAAAAATGTTGCTATGTATGCACTATCACGTGAGATGCCCTGCTTCTTCTACCACTTCCCAGACTGTTGATGATGTGAGCGAAGGTCGTAACGACGATGATGCCATCAGTCTGTCTTCCCCTCTAGAAGGTCATGGAAGATGGATGTGTCCTTGTTCCTCAGGTAATTGTGTATTTTATGTTTATGTGAAGTTTATATGCTTGTTTACGTGAAGTGTATGTACTTTTACTGATTTATGTATTATGTATGTGTGCACAGACATAGAGATAATTGAAGAAGTGTGCGAAGTGGCGTAGATTCACTGCAGCCATACTGGTTCCTCTGAATCTGAAGAAGGGTCATGATTTATAAATGCAGCAGAAGAAAAATGACCTAAGAACCACAAGAACCGCTCATTGCTTTTTTTTTTTTTTTTATCTTTTTGTTTTGGTTTTTATCTCCTTTCATCCCTCTTGCAAGCACATATATGTAACCAATTTTATACAGTCTAGAGGCCTGTTTGCTTATTTTGTTGAAATATGCTAATAATGCAGGGGACGTGGGTTTGACTCTTAGGCAGGCCAAAGTTTTGCATTGGGTGGATGGTTCCTTTGATAACACCATGGACTCGAGGTCTGATGTCTGGTTCATTTGCAGCCCATGCCAGAAAACCTGGCCTGTTTGCTGCCCATCTTAATGCTTCAAACACTCTGGTGGTGTCAACTTAGTCATAGTTCCCTTGCCACCCCCCCCCCCCCCCCCACTTCCTCCTCCCCCACTTCCTCCTCTGATCCCCCACTTCCTCCTCTGATCCCCCACTTCCTCCTCCGATCCCCCACTTCCTCCTCCCCTCCCCCACTTCCTCCTCCCCTCCCCTCCCCCCGGTACCCTCCCCCACTTCCTCACCCCCCCCCCCCCCATTTCCTCGTCCCCCCCACCCACTTCCTCGTCCCCCCCACCCACTTCCTCCTCCCCTCCCCCACTTCCTCCTCCGATCCCCCACTTCCTACTCCCCTCCCCCACTTCCTACTCCCCTCCCCCACTTCCTACTCCCCTTCCCCACTTCCTACTCCCATTTCAAAATCTTGTCAGTGTACACAGTTCTATGCGGGCTCAAGGAGTCTGCCAGATAATTGCGGGCAGTTCTGGGTAGAGCCAGTATGGAATAGTCCGAGTGTGCTTATTCCCTCTTGAACAAATTCCCAACTCCAGACTCTGAAGTATGCTCACATATGATGCAGGGGACTGTTGTGTGGTTACAGATGTCAGCCTGACTGTGATGAGGTGTCCTGCTCATCTGTTTCCCTTTCTGCCATCCTCTGTTATACAGGTAGTATTCTCTGTTCTGTTTGTTTTCCTGTCCTTACAGTCTCTCGTATTTGTAGCATTCAATAATGGAGTAGAAACTGTCACTGCTTTTTGAAGATTGGAGATAGCTTCATTTTGTGAACAAAAAGGAAACTATTTTGTGTGAGATAGCTTCATTTTGTGAATAAGAAAAGAACCTATTTTGAGTCAGATTTGATCTGATGAGTATGTGTGTGTGTGTGTGTGTGTGTGTGTGTGTGTGTGTGTGTGTGTGTGTGTGCATGTGCGTGTGTCTGTATCTGTGTCTCTGTGTGTGTGTGTGTGTGTGTGTGTGTGTGTGTGTGTGTGTGCGCGTGTGTGTTTCTTTCTGCCCTTCTGTTTCTTTGTGTATCACTTGTACTTCCACTCAGGCAAAAGGAGGTTTTGTTTTGTTTTGTTAGTTTGTTGGTTAGTTGTAGTATTGATGATTTTTGGTTTGTTTTGTCAAGGAGCACAATGAGGGTCAAACTGATTTAGCTGCCTTTTTTTTTTATATTATTTTAGTGGGGAGAGGAGTTATAATAGCATTTTGGCCCAGAAAAACATGACTGCCAAAATTAGTTGACATCCTCTGCCATAACCTGTACAATATTCATCAAATTCTGGTTGACACCAAAAAGTATATACACTGATTGTCTGCTTTGTTCTGGCATTTGTGTGCTTGTGTGTGAATTTGATTGAAAACAGTCAAGTGTATGACCATCATATGCACTGGATTGTAAATGTGAAAGTGCAGACATCTATCTGTCTGTCTGTCTACGTATCTGTCTGTCAATGCACGTATTTATCTATATGTTTGTCTGTCTGTCTGTCTGTCTGCCTGCCTGTCTGTCTATCTGTCTGCCCATCTATCTATCTATCTATCTATCTATCTGTCTATCTATCTATCTTTCTGTCTGTCTGTCTATCTATTTATTTATCTGTCTGTCGGTCTGTATATTTATCTATCTTCTATCTAGCTATCTGCTTATCTAGCTATCTATCTGTCTATCTATCTATATGGTGCACAGATGAAACAAAACAAACATAGAAGTAAGCGCACTGTATACAGTAACAAATAACAGTCTGAGCAAGGGCAGTCTCTAGCTGTTTGCCATAGCAGTGTTTATTTTCTGTTTAATTTCAGCACAACACATCTAACCAGCACAACGAACAGTCAAGAACAGGGAAGACATTACACACAGTCACGTGTTACGAAGGAAAGCCCAAAAGGACCTTGACCTTCAACACTCTACTGGAAAGCATTGAGAGGGCATCCACAGGGGACAGGCTGCTTTCCACCTTTCAGGCCACAGTGCTCAGGGTCTTTTGTGAACAACAAGAGTCAGGATCCAAAAGGTTGATTTACTTTGTTCAACATTCAAGAACATTTTATGTTTGGAGAAAGATTAGGAAAAAGGATATTTGTTCAACATTCAAGAACATTTTGTGTTTGAAGAAACATTAGGTAAAAACATATTTGTTCAACATTCAAGAACGGTTTATGTGTGGAAAAAGATTAGGTAAAAAGTTATTGCAAACTTTTATAAGCATATACAAATATACACGTTGAATATTCCGACAGGGATAAGTTAGTGGTTTTGAAGTAAATTGCCTTGTTGAAAATCAGATGATTAACGCTGCTGTTAGTGTCTGCTTTTTTTTTCCCTCTTGATTTTGGTTCAGCTTTTTTCCTTGCATTTTATTGCTTTTGTTGCTTTTTTAAATTTTTTTTTTACTTTTGTTTGTTTTTAAAGAAAAATGTTATGGTAAGGATAGTCATATGCACCTCCATGTAATGCATCCATACACATTGAATTTGGCATGTATGAATTCACTTACATAATTTGTAGTTATTTTCCTGTTTTTGAACTGTGAACACAGATGGTCACTACTAGTGGAAGACAGTCAAGGAACAGTGGCTGTGATCACTGGAGCTGATCAGCTGTCTGATGTGGAGGGACGTCTCTGTTCTTTCTCTTGTCTGCGTGTGCAGAGCCGCACAAATGTGGACAGGTCAGTTAAGATATGAAATTGTTTTTCACTATATCATGTTATAGCTCATTGTCATTTGTGGTGCATTTGTGTCTTGTCACAAATGCAATACAAAAAAAAATGGGAGAAGAGTGGTGGAATAGTTCAGACGTTTGCCTGCCAATAACTAAACTCGAGGTTTCAGCGTTCGCTCCCCGTACAGGCCTCGACTTTTCTCCTCAGTTTGACTGGAAAATCGAACTGAATGTCTAGTGCTTCGAAAGGGGACGAAAAACGAGTCGGACCCATGTGCCTTCTGGCCTGCGCACGCTAAAGATCCCACGGCAGTTGAAAATCATGAAGAGCAGGGCATTGCCTGGCTGCCTTGGTAAAAATCATTGGAGAGATAGGTTGATTTCCTAGGTCCCATCCCTTGAAAACCAATTTGCCTTCTTGCCTTTCTGAAATCTTGGTTAAAATATTGTGAATATGAATATGAAGTTGAAGCAAGGGAGAGGGGATGGGCGCCACCCTCATGGTGCTGGCCCTGGGAAAAATCGAGGTCTCTGTCACCTTACTCCCCTACAAACACATGGTTATGGAACTATCTAGGTAGGACCTCAGGACCTGGCCAGCTCGTGGGTTTATGTGCAGGCGTAAGGCCTGTGCCGTGATCATTCTGGATCTTCTCCATCACATGGCACCTTAGATGTTAGTGCATGTGGAATTCATTTCGAGCGCGGAGACGTCATCTTAAGAAATTAAAAGTAAAACAAAAAAAACTTGTTAAAGCTGGTTGTCCATTTCAAATTTGTGCTGTGCTGCTGGAGAGTATGTTGGCACAATGCATGGTTTTCCATTTCCCCTCATCTAATATTATGTGATTTTGTTTGTTTGTCATTGAAAACAGGCCTTTCTCCAGAACTAGGCCATGGACAGGTCTTTTGTTGCCAGAAGTCGCTGGGTACTTTAAAGTGCATGCTCATATGGGACCTAAGTTCAGGTTCATTGTCTCTTCTGAAACACTAGTGTCTGGACCATCCCTCAAGGATTTGTGGAGGGAAGGGGACATGGAAATTCCTGCCTCATCCAGGAATCAAGCTTGGGACACTAAGCAGATGTAGTTTCCAGTAAGCTGCCACTTGACAAAGTCAACAGTCAGTTTAACCCTTTTGACTCTTGTACCCTATCCACCAACTGTAAAAACTTAACCCTTTGATTCCCTCACCTTATCCACCAGCTTCCTGAAGGAAGCTGGTGGATAGGGTGAGGGAATCAAAGGATTAAGATTTTGCTTTGTTGACATAGTTGCCAGTTCAGGATGCTGGTGGACAGGGTGCGGGAGTCAGAGGGTTAAATAACAATTACTACTGCTCAGATCTTTTTCTGTGGCTGTGTATATTTTTCTGTTTGCCATGTTTCCTTTTGTATCGTTGTTAACATTTCTTCCTGTGTAGTTTACCTCATATAGGAATGTTATGCGGGTTATGTAGGTCAAGGGTTATTGGTACTGGTTGTTGACTGTTCAGACGTGGAACATCCGGGCCGTAGCACAGTTCACTGTTGTATGTAGAAATTATCTTCAGCCTGATGTAACAACTATATTTTTCTGGAAAGA
>JAPXFY010000014.1:32515700-32520700 GCA_030674185.1 Monoplex corrugatus | reverse complement strand
GTGTGTATCATGCAGGTGAAAGATTTGGATTATGGAATGCTGCATGTTTAATGAAAGATTTGGATTATGGAATGCTGCATGTTTAATGAAAGATTTGGATTATGGAATGCTGCATGTTTAATGAAAGATTTGGATTATGGAATGCTGCATGTTTAAATCTATTTGATGCCAGTAGTGGAGCAAGTTATTGACTAATTATATTTCTGTGCAGTTGCAGCAATTCACCATTGAAGAACTTTTACCAAATGAGGAAGATGAAGAGGTATGTTGTCTTGTTGTCTCAAAAAAAATTTTCTTTTAACTCTTTGAAGACATAATATAGTTGCCTTGCACAACCACTGTGGACGCGATCAATGGGACCTGCCACAACCCTTGGAGACGCACGATTTGGGGGGGTTTCAAAAAATTCTCAAAAATACAGATTTTACAGCACAAGAATATATTTTATATCAAAATAAAATAAAATTTACGCTCTGAGCTGAAACTACATACAGGACAATACATCTATTCTACTTACCTTCCTAGAAGGTGAAATGGGGTAGGGTTTTGGCTCTGGGAAAGAAGTTTTTGATTGACAGTAATCCAACACATAAAGTCAGTAAAACACCCATTCTTGACCAGGTAATCCAGAAATCCAGGTAATCACAAGTCCTTGGTATGACCAGAAGATATAAAAGAACAAACACAGCTTTGTTTTCACACAGGTGAAGCAGCAAAGTGATTATGACGATCCTTAGAAGAAGAAGAAGAAGGCCTAAATGTCGCCATTTTGGTGCAAGGACGGTCACTCCGGTTGGTTTGGATAAAGGCAAAAACTGTAACTAATCGGGATAAAATCGATGCAAGGGAAGTAACAAACACTTCAGAAGATATCAAAGAGTGTTCCTATATGTGTAGTTAGTTCCCCTAGACCAGTGACCGGCTTGCATCTATTTTTAAAAACGGTAGCGGAATATCCGCTATCACGTCTCTAATGGTTTGGCCAGCTGCAGCGGAATGTTCGCTGTCACGTCTCTAATGGTATGGCCAGCTGCAGCGGAATGTCCGCTGTCACGTCTCCAAAGAGTTAATTCTCTTGGTTTTTTGGAATGGCTGAAAATTGTAATATGTTGATGACATTGCAACAGTTTCAGCTTGATTCATTTCATTTCGTGCAGCCTACAGGCCAGTGCAAAGTTCTGTGTGTACTCATATGATGCAGGCCTTTGTAAAGATCAATATGTACTTGTATCCTGTGTAAATGTCTGCATGTACCTGTATCTCTTGTTTGTTGAAGATTTGTGTGTACTTGTATGACTTGAGCTTGTGATAGGTCTGGTATGTACCTGTATGGCTGTAGTCTGTGTAAAGATTTGTTTGTTTTTGTATACTTGAGCCTTTGTAAAGATATTTGTATACTTGTATGGCTTCAACCTGTGTAAAGGTCTGTATGTACTTGTATTGCTCTAGTCAGTATAAAGGTCTGTGTGTACTTGTATTGCTCTAGTCAGTATAAAGGTCTGTGTGTACTTGTATTGCTCTAGTCAGTATAAAGGTCTGTATGTACTTGTATTGCTCTAGTCAGTATAAAAGTCTGTGTGTACTTGTATTGCTCTAGTCAGTATAAAGGTCTGTGTGTACTTGTATTGCTCTAGTCAGTATAAAGGTCTGTATGTACTTGTATTGCTCTAGTCAGTATAAAGGTCTGTGTGTACTTAGATGGCTTTGAGTGTATAAAGGTCTATGTATACTTGGATGGCTTTGAGTCTATATAAAGGTCTGTGTGTACTTGGTTGGCTTGGAGTCAGTATAAAGGTCTGTGTGTACTTGGTTGGCTTGGAGTCAGTATAAAGGTCTATGTGTACTTGGATGGCTTTGAGTCTATATAAAAGTCTGTGTGTACTTGGTTGGCTTGGAGTCAGTATAAAGCTGTGTGTGTATGTATATGGCTTGAGTCTGTGTAAAGCCTGAAGATCTATGTGTCTGTAGATTGTTTGAGTCTGTGTAAAGATCTGTGCGTGTGTGTGTATGGTATGTGTCTTCATGGCTGATTTGATTTGTCTGGTGTGTTGGCTAGTGACTGTGTGCTGGTCATCTCTTGCTTTTAGCCTGCTTTGCTGGCTAGCGTTGTTGCTTGCAGCTCTGCAAAAAGGAGAGCAGAGTGCAAAAGTCTTTTCTGCATAAGTCTCTCTCTGTCAGTACATAGCCTCTGCATCAGCAAGCCCTAGTGGTGCCTGTTGGTGGCGGCACATGGTAACTGAGCCCCTCATGCACTTGGGCTGAACCCTTGAAGGACTTGGAGTAAGTCTGGCCCCTACACATGAAGCATGCAGGCTTATTGGCATATGGATACGTCTTAGTGTCCACAAACCAGACCCCCAGCTGACATGAAGGGGACAGTCCTGTAGATGTATCCTCCTCAGATTCCTTCACCATCAGCAGCAGAGTCAAGCAAGGCTGTGTGCTAGCACCAATCCTCTTCGGAATCTTTTTTTCCCTCCTCCTGATGTATGCCTTTGACCTGTCCACTGACGACATCTATCTGCGCATCAGGTTTGATGGGAAGTTGCCCACCTGACATGACCGTACAGTACTCATCGGGGAGATACTCTTCGCTGATGATGCAGGGAGGATGCCCTCTAGAGACTGGGCAACCGACCGCTTTGCTGACATATGCAAGCAGTTTGGGGTCACCAAGAAGAAGCATTTTCAAAACATGTATCATCTGACAGTTCTGTTTGTACTGCTAAACTGACTACTCGGGTTTGGGTACTAAAACTGATGTCTCAATCCAAGCAGAAAGATTTTCTGACTCCTTTTCCACTTTGCAGGCAATTTCTGGTCGAAACGTTAGTCACCCTGAGCTTTTGAAGTTCTTGGAACTGTTTTCTACTCTTACAAATGAAGGTTACCAGGTTGTTTTTGCCTAGATTCTTGGCCATGTTGGTATTGCAGGCAATGAAAAGCTGACTGCCTGGCCAAGAACGCCACAAGGGAAAATATGTCTAAGTTCTTGATTCCTTACTCAGATATAACATCGAAAGTACAGCTATGTGAGAAATGTGTGGCAGGAGGATTGGAATGAACAGACAGATAACAAACTTTTCCAAATCCACCCTGGTCTGAAAGAAATTCTCCCTTCTGCTGCAGGGAACTGTCAGAAAGAGACAGTGTTATATAGATTACACGCGGGTCACACATCCTAAACTCATTCCTACCTTTAAAAACATGAAGAAGCACCATGGTGTACAGCATGTGACAAGCCATTGAGCATCAGACACCTCCTCCTTGATTACTGGGACTTGTATGATGCAAGACAAAAGCACTACATGGCGCATTCCTTAAAGAACCTCTTCCAAGACGTCTCTTCTGATGCAATTTTCCACTTTTTACAAGAGATCAGTAGATTTCAGCTGATATGATTTTACGGCTATTTTTCTTTATTTGCATTTTAGACTGGCAAGGTTAACGATGTACATGGTTTTTAACTGTTGTCTTTTCTCTTAAACATGTTGTCGTTTTTGACGTGGTGTTAGCCCTGATATGGCTCTAGTTGTCGGCTGGGATATAAGCAATTTAAACTTGAACTTAAACCAAGAAGAAGAGGAATGTCAGTGCACAGGATATCACCACTGCTCCCTCCATCACCTTTGAAAGCATCACCTTGAAGCCATAGACAGTTTACCTGCCTGGGATCCATCAACAGCAATACCTCACTCCGTGTCAAACTCCACCATCGGCTCAGGAAAGCAGACACCATCATGGCTAGACTAACAAAGACACGGCTGCATTTTCCCAGCCATTCTGCCACCCTTTAGTTGCGAGCCGTCATCGCCTGCGTGTGCTATTTTTAGCCAGGCAGAGTCGACCAAAGTCCTTCAGTGTAGCACATCTTTGTGCTCCCGCACTAGTGATAAAGGGACGGGTGAAAAGGGTGTGGGGAATGGAAGGGAAGGGGCATGCTATTAATAGCCAGCAGAAAGTGGCCAACTAAAGTATCTCGGATTTGTGCGCCGTGAAGAGGGTTTGGGAAAACAAAGCGCTGACAGAACACGCCAAGACACAAGTGTATCAGACCTGTGTCTTCAGCTCTTTACTGTGTGGAAGCGAAACCTGGGCCACCTATATGAGGCAAGAACGTATGCGATTCCTCAAACGCATCCTTGGAATCAGCTGACAGGACTGCATTCCACACCAAGACATCCTGGAGTGTGCCAAGATCCTCAGCATGTACTCCCTGCTGAGCCAACACCGCCCACGATGGTTGTGGCATGTTTGTCATATACAGGATGGGAGGCTTCCGAAAGGCATCAGTATGGGCACTTAGTCCAGGGCACAAGAAGAGTCAGTCGTCTCTCACTCCATTTCAAGGGCACCTGCAAAAGAGTCCTGAAGTTCTGTAACATCTCCACAGACAACTGGAAAACTCAGGCCATGGATCATGCTGCCTGGCATCACAGTCTACAAGGGCATCATGGAGGCAGACATGAGGAGAGATCAGTTTACAGTGGAGAGGAAAGACGGAGGAAGCGTGCAGAAGCAACCCTTGCAACCCAGACCAAGTTTATCTGCACCAACTGCAATAGGGACTGCCACTCATGCGTCTGTTTGCACAGCCTTGTAGACGGTGCCAGGACCCAACCAGCAGACGGTATTCCAGGGGCACCTTCAGCATGGTCTTCTGAGACTAAGATGCCAATGATGATGACTTGTATGGTTTGAGCGTAACTGATTACAGCAGTGTAAAATACCAAGTTGGTCAGGCTGTTGCAACAATCTTTCTTTTTGTGATAAAAGCATGCATAGACAACTTGTGCACATGAACACACACATACAACTCATATCTGTTCAACATTTAGGACATGTAATGTAAGTAGGACAGGTGTTTATGCATCTACCAGTTGCCATGTTATACTGTGCTATGTATGCAGGCAAGTAGTATGTGTGAATATCCTGATGAAAGACTTTGCAACATATCAAATCAGTTCTATCAAATTACAAGAGCTTGTCAGTTGTTTTTA
>JAPXFY010000014.1:32473200-32510700 GCA_030674185.1 Monoplex corrugatus | reverse complement strand
CCTGTCTGAATGGGACTGGTCTGATATCACAATTATGCTCGAAATATCTAAAGCTGCCAGAATGGGATTTTTTTTTTTAGGTTGACTTGAACATCTTCTAACTAGTATTATCAAAATGGGAAATTTGTTTGTATAGCTTGAACGTCTTGTTTAACTGTACTTTAACAAGGGAAAAGGTGTAACTGCAGATGTTCACATATCATTCAAAGCACCATACTGTTAATATGTACTGTTTTAAAAATAAATATTGCTAGGTGCTTAATCTTAACTTCATTGTTAAAACCAAGCATAAAATACCACAAAATGTTCCAACATGCCATGTTCACAAGCCCACTCTCTTTCACATACGACTCAACTACACCGCACAAACACCACACACAACTACACCGCTTGCTGCAAAGGAACATTTAACCATTTATAGATACTGGATCTGGAATCGGTTATATTTTTTTGATTGCTATAATGATGATGATAACCATCTCCAGGTGCTATATCTACAGTTCACCCTTTCAATCACTTACTCTATCCACAAGTTCCTGCAGGAAACTGATAGAGTGAGGGAGTGGAAAGGTAAAAAAAAACAACAACAGAAAAACAAACAAACAAACAAAAACCACTGCAGTGACTGATGTGCCCATTAAACAATACTGGCTAAAGATGTGCACACTTCCAAAGCCAGTCAAAATTCTGTATTACTATAATTCTGAGCATGCAATTTAAAAAAAAGACCAACCAAATGCTCAAGCCTTGCATATTATATATCATCAACAACAACAACAACAGAAGAAAGACGAGATCAGTTGTCTATTACTATATGCACAATCTTCCAGGAAGTGGGTGGGTGGGGACAGTTTGTGTACCTGGTTAACAAACACATCATTTATTCATCAAACTACACAAACATGCCTGTACACACACACACACACACACATATAAAAGCATATATATGCAAACTTACCTGCACACGTATGCATGTGCACACACAATAGGATTCTCTACCAATGCTATTTAATCCTGAAAATGAATCAAGTTCTCAGCAACACAGTTCAAATAATTCTCTTTTACACAAATTCACTCTGCCTTAGAATACTTGAAATGATATTAAAACTGACAAAATATATTTTAAACAAAAAATCAGCTCAAGCAAGAAAAAAAGTCATTGCACTGGTCTATGCTCACAGACGTATTTTCAGCATACATTACTGATAGTAATAAATATCTAGCAATCTCTCTACTCTAGCATGCTTCAGTAATATATTGTCTTAATATCATTCCCACATTGTTCTTCAGTATCACCTATACAATGTTCTTTAGTTTCAATAGTATCCCATTCTTGCTTTTAAGCAGATCAATCTATGTGTGTATGTGCAAGTTTGCTGATAAATGCATGTGTACATGCAAGTCTGCTGATACGTTTGAACTTTTCTTACCAAACGCAGAAACAGTTTATACTGCATTATTTTGCATCTGACTCGGAAACTGATCAAACAGTCACTCAATTTATTCATCAACTTCTGGGTTAAGAGTTTCTCAACTTTCTGCCTAAAACATAAAAAAAAATGTTGAAAAATGGCCATTTCATATGAGACATGATACTTTTCAGTGACACGTTGTACTGGCAATTTGTTTCTTTGATCTCTGGTGCTCAAAAGAAATTGCTGGAATTGCTGCTTGTTACTGCTTTGTCGATTCCAGCAACAATGCCTTTGTCAGAAGAACAGAAGACAGAAGAGAATGGCAGGGCACGATTGGCTGCCATGCATAAGGAGATAAGAAGCTTAAACAAGTATAAATAAGGACAGACTGTAAATGTAACAGGGCTGTACACCAGGTATTTGTTTAACAGCTGAACAGTTAAAATAAATGACTTCTTTCAGGCATTTCATGGATCAACTGCAAAATGTGGGTTCTTCTATTTTATGATAACAAAACAAAAGTGATGCCCAAGCCATTCAAAATCTCCTTTTCACACAAGGATTAATAAAAACAAGAGAAATACTAGTTTCTAACCCAAGCATTTCTCAGTGCAAATCTACATGCAGATGAGAAACTAAAAACAGATCTAGAACTGCATGATTAAATTTTTTGTGGTAGTGCTGGATAAAATCTTTGAATAATTTGTACACAGTCTGTCAAAGTGAGATGATCTTCAGTCTCAAAAGCAAACAAAAAACCTGTTGTCTCCATATGAAAATTATGAATCTCGAAAACAATATCAGTTTGTGATTAGTCATCTTGCTTCAAAATGAAGACCTGAGTCGGCCGACATGTTTTTACATACGTGATCATTCTTTACGTCACAAATGGTTGGGTTCCATCTTCAGAAACAGATATCTAAAGCAGAGACAAAATCATTTCAAAGCATGTAATAAGTTCATTACAAATATGAGGAAACAATTTTCAATACATATGTAAGAATATAAGTTGTTTAGGAATGCAATGCTTACCTTCTCCCTTCAATATGTCGTTTGGGAATGAAATAACTTACTTTTCCCTTCAGTATGTATTTCTGAATTTCTTAAAGCTCAGTTCCACAGAGACCAAATTGTTGCACATCAACAGACACACTGAAAGAAAATTAGATATAACTATAGAAAACAACTTTTGTTCTTATGCTAAGAAAGCTGATTCCTTGAATTCTTTTATCATTTTAGTTCAAGATGTGTAATCATGAAGATACAGATGGTCAAGAATATCAGTCACTGTGACCTTGAAAAGACTTTATATGAAACAAATCTAAGTATGTATTAAGAGCAACAGTAGACTATCACAACAGTAGACTATCACAACTGCGAGAACATACCTAAATGCTATCAGAACACAACTAGGTGTGTAGTAAGAACAATGGTAGACTATCACAACTGCAAGAATATACATAAATACGATCAGAAGTGCCTGAGAAAGTGTTGTTCACAAACTTTCCTCAAAATGTGCCAACTCCAGGCTCTTTTTTTGGTCCATGTTAACACTGACCTTGGTGCTTTACCTCTCAAACTTACTCTTTCATGACTCCTCAACAATCCATAGCTTTGACCCAAATGTGGTAAAGATTCATCCATACAGAGCTGGAAATTCATATCCACACATTTTTGTCACACCCACACACAAGCATACGCACACCTCAAGTTGATATGAAAAAGGGAGATTAAAAAAGAAACACATTACCAAAAGCACATGCTTAGAAACACACACACACACACACACACACACATACACACACACCCCTGCAAAAAGAAAGTCACGTATGGTAATGACAATGATACATACAACACACAAATAAACCATAATATGAATTAAGACACCCATTCAAAACCTTCAACCTTTAGTTGTCTTAACAACAGAACAAAAAAGTGCATAGAACAGTTTCAAGCAGCGTACACTAACAGTGACACTGTACACACTGGTTCTTCACATAAATACACTTGTTGACTGAAAACTGACAACAAAAATTTCATACAACACACTTTCCAGATGTTATAAGTCTCAAGATAACACCAGTAATTTGCCAAACTATGAACAGTTTGCTCAACTTTTTTTGCTTCTGAAGTCAGATTCAAAGGAAGTTTGACTAAATGCAAATTCAGTGGGTTTTTGGTTGTTGTTGTTTGTTTGGTTTGGATTTTTTTTTTTAAAGGATCATCGCACTCTGGGAGGTTACCTTTGTGCTCACCCTTTTTTTTTCATCCCATTTTCTATGCCACCTTAATGGCCATAGAAGCTGGCACAGTTTTTACAATGTGATGATGAGGAGGAGGAGGATGATAATCATGCTATGAGTTCCATCTAGGATTGAGACTGCGTGACAGGGCTGTACTTTACGCTTACTATCATAATATATCCTGGCTTCAACCAGGCCCGAGAGATGCAGACACCTGTGGTGCTGGTCAGAAGATTTGAACAACACCCTCAATGATACATCCGTGAAGTGGGTGAGACTCAACTGTGTAGTCCCAGTCTTCCCAATAAGCCCATAGTATGCCCAACTCTGGGTAGGAGCTGGTTAGAGCTGAAAAATCCCACAACCTTCCTGTCAGTAGTCCATTGCGCTAACTACCACACCACAGCAACTAGTTAAGTGCAAATTTGTGTTATGTCTGCCCAGATTTATACTTTTACAGAAATCCAACTCAAGTATGCAGTAGCTTTTAGTGAAATAGGAAACAAAACATGAAATACATAGTAATAAATAGTAAACAGAAAGAAAATAAATGACAGACTGATATACCTTTCATTGAAATACAAGAAGAAACAGTAAACAACAAACTCGTCTATTTGTACTTTCATCTGAAGAATGAAAAGTAAAAAACACATGCACCAGTGGAACACACTTGTATTCTCACTAAACTTTGCACTGTTGATATTTCACATGGATGGAGATTAAAGATAATTTTTATTGCTGCAAGTACTGAAATGAGAACATTATTATGCAAAGTCTCTATATAGGCTTAAGTATTTCATTGGAGCACAGATAGGCTGAACAAAACAGCTTGTGAGCAACATAATCCCATGTAAACTATTTTAAAAGTTGCCATATCCATGAACAAGAAGAAAGACTGGGACAAGAAAGAATGGGTCTAACAAAGTAAAGCTCATTTTACTTTGTTATCAACAAACTCTGTGTTCACCATTGTTGTCAATTTGTTCCTGTTCACAGTATTTGTTTGTTCTTGTTGTTTTTTCTTTACAACACATGTTCACATGCATGCTGTCTTACTGTTAACCACCAAAATAAAGGTAAATTACACCAAAATAAAGGTAAATTTAGAGAAGTATGCAACTAACTGAAAAATCTGGTTTGCTTTCCCTGAATGGACTGTTACCTGTACAAAGATCAGCTTTATGACGATGTAACTTGTAAAGGTAGGAAGCTTGTCTTGTGGTATCTATTAATGCGCATTCACTTTCGCTTTTCATTTAACTGACACAAAAGCAGCACTGTCTAAGTCCATCATATCAAACTGCTGAAGACTGGACTGTTGCTCCTGACATGCTCTTTGGCCACCTGGGAGAATACTTCCCAAGACACCGACTTTTAATGCGCTGCATCATCATCACATCTCTTGAAACACAGATACCAAGTACTTACCTTTTGACTTTGCTATTCTAATATATGATTTTGTGAATGCTGGCAGTTCTTCCAAATAAGCCATTTTAAATTAAGAACTGTTGGAGAATTGTTCACACTTGAGAGACCAGAAATGCACAAAAAATACCTTTAACAATGGGCTTCTGATTCTATTTTAAAATTCTGTCATTCAGATACAAATGTATACTTAGTCACTAATGTTTTGTCTGCTGCAGCTCAACAAAAATTGCAAAAATCTATAATTTTCAATAATAAATCTGAACAGCCTAACATATAAAAACTAATATTTTAGACAACTCAGACAGTGTCTGAGGGCTCACTTTAACATTAGAACACTGGTTCTAGATGCTGAAAATATTAAAAGCTCAAAATCATGGTTATACAAGCCACATCAAGGCTTTAACTGTGGAAAAGGTGCTGTGCAACTTTGACGTTCTTTGGAAGTGGGTCACAATTGTATTTCTAAAGCATTTACCTCTGTAATCATACACTAGAATCGTCATACCCTGGATTACACAACTTTTACACAAATTCTTGTCATCTAATGCATGCTAATAATTCATTACATCAAAAATATCTTGTCAGTTTGACTATCATTGACTACACACTAATAATCAATTTTAGCAAAAATAAATAACATTTCAAATATACATATACTGTTCACTTTAGCAGCCAAAGCCTATATTCATGCAATATATTTGCAGAACTTTGTGAGCAAGTTTTGTTTAGTTTTAGTAATAATCACCAAACTGTAGACAGAAATCTGATGCAGGAGCAAACAGTACATGTTAAGGATGTCAGAGTCGTGACAACTTGAGGCGAATCTGAGCAACTGATACTACACTTCAGCTGATGGTGATATAGATCTCTTTCACTTAATATCTCATGTATGATTGTATGATTGTTGTTGTTGTTGTTTGTTCCTTCGTTTTTTGCCTTCCAATTTTTCTCAAATGCAAATGTACACATTGTTCTGCCCATTCTGTGCAGCTGTATACTGCCACAAAATCTGCATGCTCCACCTTTGGTCAGCAGGGTGTTTTCATGTTTCCGAAACCTGCCAGCCATTGACATGACCTGCAGAAACTTTGTTATATGTGAATGTTTAATGTTCAGTGTGCATATATACACATAAAGGAGATTTAGGCAACGACAAGTACACAATGCACACAGGTTGACTTGTGAGGTCAGAAAAATGTCCACCCTTTATCCATCAGGCAGGAGGTACCCAGCAGATCAAACAGACCTTCCAGTTCACTACTGCGCCCATCATCACAAAGTATAAACTGCCAATTAGAAAAAAAAGAATGGGGCTATTATGTACTTCATTCTTGTTATTTTTCTTTCAGAATTAAAATGGGTGCATGCTTCTCAGTGTGACATGTCATTTTTTTTCTTCTTCTCCAATCGTTTTTCTCTAGGAGAAGAAGAGTACATACGCGTGAGTGTGTGTGTGTGTGTGTGTGTGTGTGTGTGTGTGTGTGTGTGTGTGTGTGAGTGCGTGTAGTTGGGTCATTAGTACACATCACCAAATGGTAGCTTCCATTCTGCTATGGACATTTCATGGCAGAGATCTGTAGGTAGCATTCATAACCACTTACCTTTAGTCCTTATAACAACTTAGCTTTAGTTTTGTTTTTCTTTACATCTACGAGCACATTATGTAAATTATCCCACCAACTAGCATATTCGTCTATATTCCTTCATCACACTTGGCAATCATAAACTGACACACATACTTCTGGCATTTTTGAGAACAAAGGTACAAACTGCCATTTAATGCAAGGCAAACAAAGACAAGTTATGTAACATAACTCGCATTGGTTAATGATCATGGAAATTAAAAGATGATAAAAAAAATGACGATGATCATGCAACTGATCAAAATCTAACCAACTTTTCTTCCTTTACTGTTGAGGACAGGTAAGAAAAAAGGCACCAAAAATAAAACAAGAAACACACACACACACACACACACACACACACACACACACACACACACACACACACAAGCAGAAAGTGCATGCAAATCAAACAGAAGAAAGCTGATACATGCATACACAGAGCTAGCTACACATGCTCGCTAGGTAAGTATGCAGACCTTTGAGGTAAACAGTGAAAGGGATTCACATCCAACAAATTCCACTAATATCACTTCTTAATCTCTGCACAAAGCTGGCTACACTGTCCAGCAGAAATACTCATGTATACATCATACACTTTACCAATCTGGGTTGTTCTCCTTCTAATTTCAAATCTAAAGTTGAACCGAACTACTATACATGTAAAGATACGAATTGACAAATACACACAAAATAAGTTAAATGTTCTAAACTAATTGTGTCGAAGTGACTAAACAACGAACGAACCATACAATCATACGTATAGTACTAGTATTTAAACATGAATAATATGACTAATACCAGAATATTATGAACAGGCGAGTATGTTATGTTTAAACAAGAGCTGAACAAATTCCACACACATAAAACACATCATCCATTTATCATTCACATGGAGTCACCAAACATATTCCCATATTAGGTATCGGTGGAAAATGAGCTCATAAACAAAGCTGCATGCAAGACACACACACTCTCTCTCTCTCTTTCAAATTTACACAGAATCAACCAAAATAATCCTGAAAAAGAACTAGAAGGGCTCTTTCTGTACATATGTCTGCAATACAAGTGCAGAACAGAACTGCTCTGTATTGCCACATATGCCAGAGTACTGGTTAAGCCTGCTTCAGCAAATGTCTGAAACAATCAATAATACACTGAAAGCAAGTTCTTCAAGACTCATTTTGCTCTGATGATTAATCAACAAACATGCCAGAAATATTCATTTACCAAACTGATTTGACTAAATGAATGAACAAAGATGGAATGCATTCATCTTTCACCGGATAAGGTGTTTGTCTTGTTTGTTTTCACTTAAGCACTTGTATTTCCTCGGCTTCTTTGGAAAAAGTTCAAGCAAATTTATTCAAGAGTTTGAACCAATTGTGTATTGCTTACTTGAAACTGGATGAAGAAATTGTGTACTAATTTTTTCTCTTCCTTTCCCAAAACACTGATAGCAGTCTAGATCTAATTATATCCACAGTATTTTATTTGAGGTACCAATTCCTCAAAGCTTGTGTTTATAATGATCACTTTGCCAGAATGTATTAGTAAAGTGGTGTATATGTAAATCTCAAATCAAAATTTTGTTTTCTTGAATGTTATATGAATTTAATACATGTCAGTTTTTTTGTTTTTTTAAAAAAAAAATTCTATTATTATGGGTAGTACAAAAGTAAGCAGTAATGCCACTCTTCCCCTGTCCCTTCCTCCTTATGGCATTTTTTAAACTGAATATTTCTTCTCTCTACATTTAATCTTTTTGTTTTGTTGTGATTATTTTGCATATTTTCATTTTGTTTTGTCTGGTTTACTGTTTTTCTTAATTCTTTTCAGATTAAAGCTGTATGTATCACTGCAGCTTTATTTGTTCTCATTAAGCTTCATTTTTTAAAACTTTTTTTAATTGCCTTTCATTTGCTAGACAAGTGCTAAGATATGACCGACACTGACTGAACGGCCAGGCAATGGCTAACCACTTCGTCTTTTCATGATAAACACTGATTAATTGTTCCAAAGTTTGGTTTATAATCTCACTTATCTTGTCTTAGTCTGGAGTATGGTTAACACTATATTCCAAACTTGTGCTGAAAAGAACTCAAATTACAATTCAGGGCACACAATACCTGTGTCATCATTAATCACAACTTGGATACAATTCAATACATCTGAATAAAAAGCCTCCACAGCTCTGCTAACCATTATGTTCTCAATATAATTTATTATATACATTTGACTGAATTTCATTATACTTTTATTCTCATGACTGAAGTATTAAGCTAAAAGATTACTCACAGATTTAATCATGTGTGCTCATTTTCAAAAGGGAGTGGGACAACAGTCACTGAAACAGTCAAGTCCAGCCACCTTCCATTTTTATGCCGCCAGCTAGTTTCCTCATATTAAATCGTATCAACCAGGTTTTTTTCCTGTTTTGTTATGTGTAGGTTTATTTTGATAATTTGTATTAAAGACACTACTTCTGATATTATAAAAAAATCAATTCATTCCAAATCTGTCATGGCTGCTAATGCGTGAGATAAGAAGCATTACATGTATATTTTAGATAATACATTTATAGAGTTTGAAGTCTGTGGTTTTCTCCTTGCTTGGAAAATTCCATATGGGTTCCATCCAAATCTGCCAGCAGTTACTTGGCAGACTCCTTCAGCCTGCACAAAACCCTACATGCTGGCAAGGTGTTGAAATAAGGAAGGGAACGGGACCTACAAAACAGACACTACCAGAATGACTGGAGCATTAAGACAGACAGAGAATAAGCTAACTTCTATGCTGCAGGGCAGGATTAACCATTTGATTCCCGCAAGCTATCAGTATCCTGCATTGTCAACTATGCTAACAAAACAAAAACTTAACCCTTTGACTCCCACACCCTATCCACCAGCTTCCTGCAGGAAGCTGGTGGACAGGGTGAGGGAGTCATAGGGTTAAGTTTTTGCAGTTGGTGAATTGGGTGTGGGAGTCAAAGGGTTAAACTTGTGACATGAGATCTTGGATCCACAGTGCTATCAAAAGAGCCAGCCGACAGGGGGGAAAACTGTGGCCTGCCTGAAGGTCAAATCCACAATTCCAACATTTTACCTTAACTCTTTCTTCCCTGGGAAACAGTTTTCCATTCTGCAGGATTTTTACCCTTCCTTCCTTCCTTCCTGCAGGCAGAAAAACCGATACTTGCTTTGAAGCTCACACAGTCGCTTCATCAATGCACGTCACTTGCACTTCACTGGGTCAGTCACGGGGTACTGTTTACCAATCATCCATGTGCTATACACCCCTCCCCATTCCAAAGGGGTAAGAACTGTATACTTTATAATTTCTCTTGTCTCTGTCTCTTCTCTAAACACAGGAATGAAGAAAATACAAGCACTATGAGAATTCAGAAACAAGGGGATTAATGATTCATATGATTCATACAAAACTAGAAATGAAAGAGCTAAATCAGAAATACAGATTTACTGAGTTAATGGATTTTGTTGTTGTTTAACATAACATTTGAGTGTGGAGCTGGGTTGACAACTTAGTTGATGTTGCGTGTTGGATCACTGCTGGGTAGCACATACAGCAAACTACAACTCTGTAACTGGCAAAATGCACTACACTCCCTGAAATACGCCCTCTGTAACTAATCCACCTGGATCAACTTCAGCTAAAAATATCCCCCACCCCCCTTTTTTTTTTAAAAATCAAGCACAGGCAAGAATTAATGCAATATTCAACCGCATTTTTTCCAGAACACATACGTATACACAAGATTATCAAAAATGACAATGTTCACTTATGATCACACACACACACACACACACACACACACACGTACATACACTCACACACATGCACACCATAGTTCATCTAAATCCCCTCTTGAACTATTTTCTTAATCGACAATTAAAAATGAGGCAAAAAAGGAGAGAGACTGAGAGAAATGGAGAATATTATGTGCATGAATGGATGTCCATGTGTAAGATCAAGCATGCACATGTGTGTGTGTTTCCAGACAAGACTAACACGACAGAAAGGCTGACATAGATGAATGGGTGTGATTATACTCATACATGATTTTCATGCACTTGGAATATGGTTGCTGGCACTGACAGTCCATCACATGTTGGTTTTTTTTCATAGTATTTGAAATTGAAGAGCAGAGTAGAAAACTATAAAGTTTACACAAAATAACATTTATAGTTCTATACGAAATAACAAAGTGTAACACAATCCCATAATGACAAAACATGAGCATGTGGAAAGGCACACACACACACACACACACACACACACACACACACACACACACACACACACACACACACACACACACACAAATATACACATACACAGAGGCAGCATACATGCACACACATGTAATGTGACATTTTCTGTATACATTTTTTCTCTTCTTTTTTTCTTCTTCTACATATCATTTCAACTTTTTAAACTAATGGTTTTCTCAAAATCAGAAGCTGATGGGAAAATCAATAAACAAAAAGCACCAAGACATAAATGCATGTAATGTATATATATATATCAGATATCCTACAGTATTATTAGAATATCATATGATAAAAAAAAAGCAGAGGACAGCATAATAAATCAATACAGAATGACTCTTGTAAATATAAAAAGAAACACAAAAAAAGCAACAACCAGGCAAACAGACATACTGAAAATTGTAAAGAAGTAATTTTACACTAATTGAAATAAAAATCCCCCAAGTATATATACAACTTGAACTAGGTCCACACTTTAACACTTGCTGAACAACTTTATATCTTGACACAACAGCTTTAACCCTCTTGATGCACACCATCCCACTGACCAGCAGAAAGCTAGCGGGACAGGGCAAGGGTGTTGAGAGTTTAATCCATTTCATGACAACATGGTGCTACATAAGAGTAAAAATAAAATGCCCTGTTTTGTTTTCAGTCATTCATAATCACATCAAACCAGTGACAACTACTATCATTCATAGTCACATCAAACCAGTAAACAGCTTTTATCATTCATTGTCACATCGAACCGGTTACAATTACTGGTAGCTGTTACCTCACAAATTCTCTTTATGATTTCACTGTCGCACAGAAAATACACATATATTCACCATTATCAACACACTCATAGAATTTTATGTATCGAGACTGTAAGTAGCCAGCCTGTGCTGGCATTAGACACACCACATATACATACAGAGAGATCAGTAACTGCTCAACTTCCCTGGAAATCATGGTCTCACTTGATTGATGCTGATGATTAACCCTTTGACTCTTGTACACCAGCATTATATATTGTCAACCATGCTACCAAAGCAAAAACTTGATCCTTTTATTCCCTCACACTTGCACCAGTTTCTGTTGGAAGTTGGTGGATAGGATGAGGGAATCAAAGGGTTAAATTTTTGAAGTTGGTAGGTAGGGTGCAGGAGTCAAAGGGTTAATCTGTACCCACACAATGATGCCAATCATTAATCTGTGTGCACACTATATATCTCAACTACAAACATCTGGTTGGGCTGTTCCATGCCCTCTGCAGTGCTGTGTGTAACAGGCCACAGGCTGTTGTTACAAGATAAATGATAAAACTGTGTACTTCACAGTAAGTTACCTGACTCTCTCTCTTCATGTCTGTGGACACACTGATAAAAAAATACTTCATCAGTTCCTATGCCAGATACATTCTAGATCGGTGCTGAGGTGGGACTGAGATGGTCTGCATAAAATATAAAAATACTTATGCCTCCTTTTAGTCAACACAAATAGGATATGTTTATTTTATCTAAGTTCCATAAACAGACACTTGTGGTTCACTGTCCAGGATTGTGATAATAAAATAATCTTTTCCACTTTTTGTAGCATAGGCATCTAGTCATGCTCCATCTTTGTCTGTCTTTGGTCAGTTGTTTGATTGTCTCCAAGGTGATGTTCTGAATTCTATGTTCTGTCTCCATGGTGATGTTCTAAACTCTATGTTCTTCCACAAGACTGCATCTCTCTGGTTTCTTTTTCTGTCTTTGGAGACTCAAGTCTACAGCAAGTGTAATAATGATAAACTTTGCTAATTTTAGAAGTGAAAACTGGAACAATTGTTGGAACAGGCAGGTTGCTCAATATTTTAACTCTTTTCATCCAGGCTTTCTCAGCATTTCCTGGCAGACTTGCCACCGTTGAAAACTCTTCAGTCAGGATTTCACCTGCACCAATGGACGGGGAAGTTACCAAACAAACTTCCTCTCTCAGTCCATCAGCAACCTACTTTTGTCTCCTTCAAGTCCGCTCTCAAAACTCACCTTTTCTCCTCTGCATAAAATCCTGACCTCACTCAATCCCCTCTGCAGCCTGTCTCCGCTCGGAGGGGAATCACATTGCAATATATAATTGTATATAATATGCTCTCTATAATTTTCCATTGTTTTTATTCTTTCTCCCCATTTATAGCCGTGTTGTGTGTGTGTGTGTGTGGGGGGTGCGTGTGTGTGCGTGCGTGCGTGCGTGCGTGTGTGTGCGTGCGTGAGTGTGTGTGTGTTTCAGCGCTTAGATTTGATTTTATCAAGATTTTGCGCTATATAAATATTGTAATTATAAATTATTTATTAAACTTACTGTAAAAAAGCAAATAAATAAAAGCCGAAACCACCAGTGCTGCTCCAGTCCATGTCAATCTAGTTTGTTGTGTGTATGTCAATATTTCCATATTTTCAAGTGCAATTACTTTCTGTCACTTTCAAAGACATCCTACGTCATTGCATTTATCAGAAGAATATGGAAAGATTGGTACAGAAAAGTTTAAAAAATCAAACATTCACACAGAATATCAAAAGAAGCGCTCATACACCACACAAAAATGACAGAAATAATCAGATCATATCTGTACAAAACAGGCATCTTTTCTACCAGGTACAGTTTTGATGTGTATCGATACCACAGATGAAGAAACAAGTCCAGAACCCAACACAAACAATATCATCACCACAACATAAGGCCAACAACAGAGTTCAGTCACATTCGATGTCATTCTAGCAGCCAGTGACAGTCTGAGCACAAGCCATCGAACATAAGGCAAGCAACTTTTGTTCATTCAGCATACAAAAGTTTTATAAAAACTACGTGAATCTTTACTTTGGTACAGTTTTTTTTTTTCTAAGTTTGAATGTTTTTCACTTTTGTGTGCCTATGCATTTGCTTTCAGCTGTTTTTTCCCCTTTTCTTTTGTATATAAGTGTGTATGCATGTGTGTGTGTGTGAGTGTGTGTGCATGCAGGCACATGAATGTGTGCAAAAAGATATCAAATATAAGAAAAAATAATGGTGCAATAAAAGGCAGTGTCCATGAACATGCACATGTTGCAGCTGACTCCACTGTAAGCAAACACACCATTTACCCTGGGTGAAAAGTACCCTGGGCTGAAGCAAGCCCCTTTTACCCACGCTTGTGTCTCGTCACTTGTGGACGCAATCCCTCCTCTCTGCCCGTATCACCTCAATATCATGTCATAAGCACTGCTCACAAAGTGAATGATCCGAGTGAAACCAACGTCCATTCTGTGAAATTGATCAGTATCAGGCCCAAACTCCATTAATGAATTATCAGTCTCAGCATTCCTCTTTTGTTCCATCACCAATCCTTCCTCATTGTATTTCTGCCATACCAGTTGATGTTCTTGTTCAAATATGCCTGTATTTGCTGGTCATGGAATTGTTTTGCCAAACCATTATTTCATACACTTCTTTTCACATGTTTCATACATTTCACAGATTTCATTCGTTTCTTTTCTGCAGTTGTTTATGAAGATGTACAGGAACCTGCACTCGCACACATTCACATGTAGCACTACACAGTGTATGTCAGAAACCACAGATACAGCTCCTCTTCCTAGAATGATTATAGTGGAATGGTTTCTTTCATTGAACTGGCATACAATATTCGAATGAGGAAACCACATGGCAGTAGTCACAGTGGTGTGAAGATGTAGTTAACCTTTCACTCTCCTATACTATCAACCAGCATCCTGCAGGAAGCTGGTGGGCAGCGTGAAGGAGTGAAAGAGTTATGATGACTGGGCATTTCATGGTTGTGCACTGTACAGTAAGAATCACTCGTGGTGTTAGTATTAATTAAATAACACAAGATCACATTCGCTCACCATGATCACATATCTGGTTTGCTCACTGGATGACCGGCAAACACAGTATACACAAAACTAATCAAGGGGGTCAAAGTTGGCAACAGCTAACTACCTATCTACACTGTTCATTCCATGGCACAATCTGAGGTTGCTCAGTTCCCTTCCACACTCTAATACACAAGTAATATTGTTTTACTAAAGCAGATTTTGTGCCATGAAAGTCTGAAACAATTACCAATAATGTCAATAATGCAATCTTCCCAGAATATTATGATCACAATACAGAAATGCATGGATGAAGAGGGACTAAAACTGAGCAGTGTGGTTGAACTTGAGGCCAGTCCTAACAGAATACAGTTGTACTGACTACTGGAGGAATGATATTTATCGTTCTAATGGACCAGATCAACAGTTCAGTTATGTTTCTATTCACAGGTAGCATAATACACTCTCGTCATCAGTTGTCATCAGATCAACATTTGTAACGAAGTGATAGGTCAGCTGTAATCCTGACACAAACTGCTGAGGATAAATACGAAGCAGTGAGGCTGTCAACATAAATCCAACTGGTTGAGTGGTAGCCCAGTGGGTAACATGAAGCATTAATGTGCTTGCCTGGAAGTCACAAGATTCCAGGTTCGATTTCCGGTTGAACAGGGACTTTGCTCCACCCCTCCACAAAACCCCGAGTGGTGATGAGGGTATCAGTCATTCGGATGAACCAATAAGCCAAGTCGCAACGACATGCATTTAGGGCAAGTAAAAGAACCCATGGCAAAAATATAGTTGCCCCTGGCGAAAATGTCATAGAAAAATCTACCTCAATAGGCAAAACAAAACTTACATGCACACATATACATGAATTAATAAAGATAATTCAAAGAAATAGACCACGGTTGCCTATTCACTGCCCACCGAAGACGGGAGTATGCAGGCTGCACAGCAGCATAATGCCTGCACGGTGTGGGCCAAATCAGAACAATAAGCACATAGGCATTCGAGACAAACACTGCTCGAATGTAGGAGAAAATCTCACTGAAGTTTATACTGGCTGTCATGCCTTGTCTGAGCGATCCTGGTGACAGAGACGAGACGAGTGGTCAGCTACTCTCCAGGTGTTATATAGTCACTGGGGATGGGAGACGGGGGAGCAGGGAGGGATTAGCCACAAACAACATCAAGAAGGGGCCGGGGATGGAGTGTGCGGCTTGTACAAGGTGACAGAGGCAATTTGCTGGTTCTGCATCACCTGAAATCAAACCATACCTGTTGACAGATCTGACAGGACAAAACCAATATTATCATTAATCATAAAAATCTTCTAATGCACTGTACTATTCTATCAATCTTTAGAAAATAAATCAAAATGTGATTCAAATATTTAGAAAAAAATTGAGATGTGATTCAAATGTTTAACTCAATGGAGTCGCAGTCAAATAGTGCTTGTCGACCCCTGAAATCGCGTGTTTTCGGCCAATTTTTAAAAAAATATTACAAAATAACCAGACAAGATAGAAACAAACAGTAAAGTGCAAAAGAAAGGCAGAAGCTTCTACATTAGATTCTACTTACAATTTGTGTGCTGATTTCCTACTTGAATGTAGAAATTACTCCAATTAGGGTATCCAAACATCATTCCGAACAAAAGTTTTGAACCACATGATCGACCACATAGCGATGTCACTTAAGCCAATGCTAGGGACAAACTCGTATCTGAATCCAACAAATCATCCCTATCTTCGACAGATAATTCACCAACAAGCTCTAATTCATCATCAGATCCTTCAACTTGGATGATATCGATCGCCTCTTGCACAGAAAACATACGCCGGTTTCGAAGTCGCCGTGCCGCCATTTTGAAAATAGGTGAATACAGATTCGCTTACTGACTCTAGAAACTTCGTGAAAACAAAGACTGTATGATGATTAGATACGCTCTAAGGGAAGCAATCGATGCATAGATTATTATACTTTGACTTTCAGGAGTTTTCTCCCTCGAATACTGCTCATGTTAAAAATTTTAAAATGGCATTTTCCGACGGCACCCGCATGCCGTCACGATTACGACAACGAACAAACGTGCGGCAGCCGACTGCCGTCAAGACGGCATTAAGTTAAACATAAACACAATTCAATTATTTCGGTTTCATGAAAAAAAAATAGGATACAATTAGCCTAGTGATTTGTGCAACAAGATGTATGAGCACAAAAACACTGACACATACTGCATGTAGTATCTTGATAAAAGGGACAAAAAAAATTGCTGACAGACCTCAAAAATGATGTCCTGAACCCCATAGCAGAAGGTTGAGCCAAAGGGGTTCCTGGTGTTGGTGGAAGAGGCGCGGTTTAGGATGACTGGTCGCTGCTCTGGACGAAGTAACAGTGGCTGGACATCCATCCACTGGCAGACAGAGATAGTAATAGTAAGCTGTTGTATATGCTCTCTCTCTCTCTCTCTCTCTATCTCTCTCTCTTTCTCATATATATATATATATATTTATACACACGCACACACACATACATACATATACATATACAGATAGATAGACAAATAGCTAACCAGACAGACAGATAAGACAGACAAACATATAGACTGATAGATTTTTACAAAATGACAAACACATTTGTTTATACACTCTCTCTCTAAGAGTAAGGTATGTGTCAGACTGAATTTGACAAGTGTCAGACTGTACAGAACCACAGGTAAATGTCATTGTCACTAGTGTCACCATATGCAAAATACACTTCACAAAATGGGGGAAGTAAATGACACTACACTACTGCAGTTAGGTCATGTTTTGGTTGTGGCGGACATGGGAAGTTATTTTTGTGACAGCTCTGAGTGATCGAGCCACTGATAGCTGACCAACTGAACGGGTGTGTATGCTGTCTCCACTTGTCCAGTTGTATCACTGTCAACAATCTTGTCTGATACATGACATGTCTTCAATTTATCTTCATTCTTTACAGTCTTGTGATGCTGTAGTTTGAACAAATAATCTTTTCCAGCAGAAAGAAAATGAAATGATCTTGGGCCGTATGCCTGGATGTTTCAGCAGTGTAAGCACTGACCATGTTCGTTGTTGAACAAAGTCCATTATGTTTGCTGGCTACCGCACTGAATGCCATGCCCATCACAGTCACTTTCTTCCACAAGGTAAACGTTTACTGTTCTTCTAATTCACATTTGCAATAACTTATTGTTTTTTTAAGATCTGATCCAATTTGTCCTGAAAATCAGCTCTGATTTCATCAAAACTTGATAGGTGGTGTAGTGGCCAATGTATAAAAAGGTAAAACATCATCGCATGACGCTTCATTCAGTGTTTGTCCCTCCTTTCTTTGTGTATGAGAGTGGTGCCAGCACTCTAAATTAGTACCAGCAGTTTATAGGACTATGCTTGGGTTTTCTTACCAAGTTGGGGGCTTCCTTGACAAATCTAGCGACACTAAAATGTGCATAAGTTTTCTCCCACTGTGAGAACAAGAAGGTTAATGGCAGAGTGAAAAAAGGTCAATATGTGCAAAAGCCCATTTGTATATTAGAATACATGAGGAAGTACCTGCCATGAAAAAGAATTGTTGTGTTTTTGGTACTTCTGACAAAGGACATAGATGTGCACTAACATGCTTCAATCATTAAATAAGTTATCCTCACTTATGGACCCTTGTCCATCTGAATAATAGCAAACAAGGAAGATGGTATAATGCATGTGCAGGAGAAAGCTCACATCCTTACATCTATATTCATGTTTCTTTCTCCCCCACTCCCAGATTAGGCCTACTATTATTTTCATATATCAAAATTAAAATGTTATAATGATCCACTACATGTATAATGGAAAGTGCCACAAACATTCTTTTGACATGGATTGTATATGTTAAACCAATGAAAGTATTTTTGTTATTTATGACAAAAACAAAAACAATTCTGACCTTTGAGTAGGCATGAATGACTAGTTGATCATCCTCATCCCCTTGACTCAGTCGAGATTTCCCACTCTTCTCAAGGATCACAGGCAGTTTGAATTCACATCGGCAGTAACTAAAATACAAAGCACAACCTGTCTTCACACTGAAATGTAAAGCACAACTTGAATTTGCTCTGATGTAACTCAAATATAAAGCACAAGCTGAATTCACACTGATGTAACTGAAATGTAAAGCACACATTAATTTCACATCAATGGTGTGAGAAATATACAGCACAACTTGAATTCACACTAACAGTAACTAAAATTCATATTAACGACAACTTCAGTTTCATTCACATCGACATAAACTGGAATACAAAATACATCATGACTTCACATGAACACCAAGTAAATGGTAAACAGAATACAGTTTCAATTCATATTAACACGAAGTAACTGGATCATAATTCACACTGACAATAACAGAAACACAAGAGAACTTGATCTACTAAAGACATCATGGAAAACGAAAATGCCCAATATGAATTTATGCATATCAACAAATAATGAAACAGCTTACATTCATACTGGCAGATAATTGCAATACAAAACTGGTACTGGTACAGTAAGCAATTCAAAAACACCGGCTGAGAGCTGCAAAATAAAACACAACTACAACTGCCACTGACAAAAATAAACTGTATGAAACAAAATGCATTCATGGACAGTAACTTAATTGTAGCACACAACTTGCATTACATCAACAATACCACAACTCTCTCTCTCCCTCTCTCTCTCTCTTTCTTTCTTTCTTTCTTTCACACACAAACTTACATGTTGAAATTATAATGACCAGGGTAGTTCGTGTGTAGAACAAACTTTTTCACCATGTGTGTGTTGGCATCAAACAATATGTCCTGCAACATATGTAAAGGAATCCTGACCATGTCATGCAAAAACAAACAGGCCAACAGACAAAAACAATCACAATCATCTTTCTTCTATCAGTCCCCTTGTATCATCATGGGTGTTGCAGGGAGAAAGGGCTGACAGTCAGCAGTGAGATGGAAGGCCTGAAGAACAGGTACGCTGTGAACATCAACGATACGTATCCTTCAATCTGTCAATACAGGCCTCTAGTCTGCATCTCACTTTAAAAAAAACAAGGAAACCTACATCTTTTTGTCATATGTTTGTTAAGACAGTTAGTAGGATCACATTCCAGACAGATGACCAAACCAGTTTTAACCCTTTAACTTCTGCAGACTGTCTGCCAGCATACTGCATTGTCAACCATACAACCAAAGCAAAAACTTAATCCTTTGATTCCCTCACCCTATCCACCACTTTCTCGCAGGAAGCTGGTGGGTAGCGTGAGGGAGTCAAAGGCTTAAGTTTTTGCAGTTGGCGGAAAGGGTGCGGGGGTCAAAGGGTTAATACGCTACTGATAAATATGATGATAAACTGCTGTTACTCCTGCTATTTCCATGATGTTAGTGTTTCTGATCATGCTGCCAAACTTGAATAAAGCAGATGAAAGTGACCATGCCAATACATCAATACTCATGTCGTCTGCTCTGAGCAGAGCAACAGTTCTCTGTCTTTAATTATCCCCATGTTTCTCCATTTAAGTAAAAAGAAAGAAAAAACAACAACAACAAAACAACAATAACCGAGAGAGACAAGACACACAAACAGATCTGCATGTGACGCGTCTAATACCATAGTGTACTCTTTTGTCTGAAGTTTAGGAGACAAGACAATACTGATCATTAAGCAGTGTGAAACTCTCACCACTGTCTCTTCTGACCCTGTATGTCATTTTCAGTACAGAAACTGAAGAACAGATAGGAAAAAATGAACAAAATAAAAAACATATAACAGAAAAAGGTAATGAAAAAAAACCGAACAAAATAAAAAAAATATATAACAGAAAAAGGTAATGAAAACTATTTTACATAAACAGAAAACAAATTTCAAGTTAAAGCCATAAAGAGGAGGTATGAACAATATGACAGGGAAAAAAGTACACGAGTCAACTCACTACGCCGAGGGTGAAGTAGTTGTAGAAATAGTCAGCATTGCGAGTGTGTACTCGTTTGTGTGCGTCAGCGCTATGTATCTTCATCTTGTCCTCCGACTTATAGAACACCTTGCTAGGGGCTCCCAGACACATCACTACTTCCTGCATGGAGAGGGAACACATCATGTTACTAATGCACACACATGCATTCACACACACACACACACATATGTATTCCATACATACAACTAAACACACCCAAACACACATACACATCATCACCATCCATCATCAACACCATACAAAGACAAATGCACACACATGAATGCAGTTTTTAACTGTATTATTTCTGTCATAGTGTGGAGAAACAAAACTCAAACATTTCCTGGATTGGCTGATCTGCATGAGGAGGCTTCAGAATCACTTCAACATATGCTCAAGAACAACAGACATCTGATCAAAGACGCTCCCAGTACTCCTCTGCTGCTGGACATCGTGAAACATGTCCTCCACAACAACGTCTTTGACTTCGACGGCCACTTCTTCCGCCAGATTCACGGAACGGCCATGGGCACACCCATGGCGCCAGCGATTGCAAACCTCTTTATGGGGTGGATCAAAGAACGCCTGCTGCCATCATCCCCTCACCACATTAGCAGACCTGTGGCGTCGATTCATCGACGATGTGATCATGCTGTGGACCCATGGAGAAACAAAACTCAAACATTTCCTGGACTGGCTGAACAAACAGCATCCCACCATAAAATTCACCGCTCACTATGGTCGTAGCAACATCCCTTTTCTGGACACATCAGTCAGCATCAAAGATGGACATCTTATCACAGATCTTCACAGGAAACCAAGTGACGCTAACATGTACCTTCCCTTCAGATCCAGTCATCCCCGCCACTGTGTCAGAGCAATACCTCATGGACAGTGCCTGAGAATCAGAAGGATCTGCTCAGAAGAAGCAACATGCAAGAAGAGATGCACTGAACTGAAGGATCGCCTGAGAGCACGTGGCTACCCCAACAACATGATACAGGCTGCCATTGACAGGGTGTCCTCCATCCCCCGAGAATCCACCCTCAAGTACGCCACCAAACCCAAAGAGAATGCCAACAGAGTTCCATTCATCGTGACCCATAACCCCAGCCACCCTCCACTGGCTATGTGGCTGAAGGAAGGCATAGCCACGCTCCACACCAGCCGCAGAATGAAGAAAGCGATGCCTGCTCCACCCATGGTAGGAGAACGAGCCAGCAAAAGCCTCAGAAATATACTCATGCCCTCCTGTCCCCCATTTGCCAAGATTCAGGGGAATACAGAAGCGGGCTGCAAAAAGTGCACTGCAAGGAGATGCGTCTTGTGCCTCAAACACCTCAGAGAGACTACAATGTTCAGAAGTGTCCGATTAGAACAGAATTTCATCATCAGGGACTCTATGACATGCAAAAGCAGAAACCTTATTTACCTCATTGACTGTGCCAAATGTAAAGATGTGCAATATGTAGGAGAGACGGTACAGACTCTACAACACAGATTCTATGGACACAGATCGAACATCAAAAACTCAGACGAACAGAAGAGCACAAGAACAACAAAACCTGACTACAACAAGAAAGGGGTGGAGGAAAGAAGGGAAACGCTGGTGGCTCGTCACTTCCAGACCCCTGGACACTCCATTGAACACCTGAGAGTCACAGCCATAGAGCAAATCCAAACAGAAGATCCAAACAGGAGGAAAGAAAGAGAAAGGTTTTGGAGACACAAACTGCGCACCAACTACCCTCAAGGACTGAATGTGTGGGACTGACTCCAACCCTTCCCATGGTCCAATCTGCATGAGCTCGCGACTACAGTGCCCAAAGGAAATCCTGCTCGACGCGATAAGGGAAGGAAGGACAATTTTACCTGTTAGCACACCCTTCACTTTAGTGTGTGTGTGTGTGTGTGTGTGTGTGTGTGTGTGTGTGTGTGTGTGTGTGTGTGTGTGTTTGTGTGTGTGTGTGTGTGTGTGTATGTGTGTGTGTGGCACACAGCATGACATCATAAAAATGACGCACCATAAAAATGACGCACAATCAAAATGACGCACAATATTTGTACATAACTTCGTAATAGCTATGCTTTGTTAGTCGACATTCTGAGTTTCTTGAGAAAGACTTTAAAGTCGAAAATTTGACCCCTCTACAAGGTGTTCGGGTGTTGTGTACAGTAAGAATAGTGTGTGTGTGTATGATGTATGTGTGTGTATGTGTGTGTGCGTGCGCGCGCGTGCGTGTGTGTGTGTGTGTGAGCGTGTGTGTGTGTGTGTGTGTGTGTGAGAGAGAGAGAAAGTGTGTGTGTGTGTGTGTGTGTGTGTGTGTGTGTGTGTGTGTGTGTGTGTGTGTGTGTGTGTGTGTGTGTGTGTGTGTGTGTGTGTGTGTGTGTGTGAGTGCGTGTGTGCGTGCGTGCGTACGTGCGTGTGCGTGCATGCGTGTGTGCACGCATGTGAAAATGAAAAGTTAAACAGAACACTTCCACAAATTTCAACCTGGACAGGTCTCTTTGCCTGGTTGTTATTGGCTAAGCCACTAATGATGGATGGATGCTTTGCTAAAATTTTGATAACTTATGAACTACAGATAATTTCAGTTACTGAAAATAAACACTTTTATACCTTGTACACATATCAATAGTTCAATTCATTCATACAGTCTGGTCATGGAATTTACCACTAGTCAACACAGATAGCTTAATAATCCCATCCATTTCAAAACAGTCATATCTTTTACAGTTTGTGTTGTGGAAATCCCCTTCTACCAATGGTCACTTTCACTTTTCCCAAATTCTGTCACTCTAGTTTTAAAAATACTACCCTGCAAGGCACTAAATATCTATTAGAGTACTTGCTTCACAGTAAACCACTGTCTTTTGACCATAGTTATTGAAAACAACACAAAACTGGCTGAAAATTATTCAAACAGCACTCTTTCTTCACTGGAAGACGAACAAAGAAGCCAGCAGGAACTGTGTCCCTTCTACGATCATTTATGTGTGGTTTACTGGTTAGGAAAGCCAGTTTAAAGGATTGGGATTGGCACCTATGGACTGCTCAGGCACAGGCAGGTAGGACAGTTCTGTGATACCAGAGCTATGAGCGAGTGCAGAGTGCAATGAGTCAAGAATCGAATAAAACTGTAATGTTTCTTCTGACAGAAAAGTCATTTTCAGTGGACTGGGTACAAATTACATAAAACAGAAAGGACACAGGTAAGCTATACACAACACGTATTAAGAATGTCACTCACCTGACAGGAGTCTCCAAAGCGAACCACTCTCTCCACCAACTTTTTCCTGGGATCTGTCAGCTTCACCTGACCATTACCTGGCACATACAAACTAATACCTTCACTTTAAAGTCTGACATAATGTACCTGGCACATACAAACTAATACCTTCACTTTAAAGTCTGACATAATGTACCTGGCACATACAAACTAATACCTTCACTTTAAAGTCTGACATAATGTACCTGGCACATACAAACTAATACCTTCACTTTAAAGTCTGACATATGTACTTGACACATACAAACTAATACCTTCACTTTAAAGTCTGACATAATGTTCCCGATACATACTAACTAATACCTTCACTTTAAAGTCCGACATAATGTACCTGACACATACAAACTAATACCAGAGTTTAATGAAGAATATTTAGCAAGTGTATAAACTGGAACCTGATATTGCTCATCTTCTTAATCTTCATCTTCCACAGAATCAACACACTGCAGTTTATTTTTTTGTTCATCAAACATTAATTCTAATCCTTTCTAACCAGCATCTAAATTCACGAGTTAAGGGCGTCTTGTGCTGCTCACACTCTTGCTCAGGAAAGATGTCCTATTCTACTTGCTTCACATATTTGTTCACACTCTTGTACAGCCTGTAAAAATACATGAATAATACTCTTCTGGGCAATATTGCTGGTTTTCCAGTTATTTTCAGATTCAAGGGAACCTTGACAGGTCTAAAGCTAACAAGTTTGATTCCTAAATAAAGAATGAACTTTCACAAGACTAAGATACATGACCAACATTCTTGAACAGCAAATCATGGAAGCGACAGGGCATGAATTACCTGCTAGCCTAGAGGAAGATGAAGTCTGCGCCACCTTCTCCGTGACTCCAAAATTACAAGGTGACCTTTATCCAGTGATAATTAGACTTACCTTCAGTGATCAAGATGATCTTGATGCCCTGGGTTATGTTATTATCCCGCAAAACCTCCAGGCATTCCAGGAAACAGTTGCCATGGAAACATGTTGCTGGTAATGTTGGTGCCCTGTCACAAATGATCCATCACACAGACTATGATAATTTTATCGTAATGAAAAGAAAACTGAGACAGAAAATGAAATGATATAAAAACATCTATCCTCAAGAAAGAAGTGGACATCACTTAGAAATCTGTAACAAAGAAAATAAAGATATAGAGAAACACTGCCATAAAAAAAAATTCAAGCAGTATCAGTGGGTCTAGTGGAGACTGCTTGACTGTCATGCGGATGTCCCGGTTCAAAATCCTAATCGATGCATTTATTTTCAACACTGGCAACAATGCATATGGAATTTATTCCAAGTGCAGAAACATAATCTTGAGAAGCTGCTCAAAGTAACTGAAAAGGTTTCAGACAAAATTTTAACTTCATTCAATTGATCACATCATCATATAAAACAATGTTTTCATCCACACCCTCTTGATTCAACAGGAGAAACAGCTGTTTATCTTTAAACTTTAAACAATTTCCTTTTCGCTCATGATGTTTAATTTAGACCATTTTACAGTTACACTCCAAATAGTGTATCCATATTTTTGTGAAAACTGTCATTATTTTTTTTCCTCCAGTTTACACAAATGTTTTTTAAGAAATACGGGGAAAATCGTTATAATAACTCAATGATTTATCAAGGGACATAATTACTTTAATCTTCTATTTCACCATCAGCAGATGAACGCAGTTACTTCCCTTCGTATACACTGTCGCTATTTTCTTTTCCATTTCCAGTGATGGGAAAGAATGTTTGCAAAACTCTTGGGGGGGGGGGGGGGGGGGGGGGAGACTGCTGCGTGAAACAGGGTGGGCTTTTTCATTTACTGTATACATAAATCTACATCTGCTGTATATTGTAAAATGTAATGGTCAAAAATTCAAAACAAACAAGAGGACTGTTTGTGTAACCATTCCCTCTTCCAAGGCCAAGGGATGTTGAAAACATATCACCTGCAGCCTTTCCAAAAAAAAAAAAAAAAAAAAAAAAAATGAAGTCATCAAAAATAAGTAAGTCCATTTTAATTCATACGTAATATATCTGAATGAACTGAATGACCAGAAGAAATCTTCAATGAAACAATTTTTGTATCCAATGGACCCATTAGGTAAACTGAGCAATGTTTGTATGTGACAGTGTGTGTGTGTGTGTGTGTTCTGTTTTGTTTTTGTTTAAGGTTAGTTTCAGTCTACAGGTTGGACAGGGAGGGTTCCTGTTCCACTGCACACAAGCTGTACACAGGGGTGGTTCGGAATGCACCAGAGGCAGAGGCCTGGATGGATGGATCAGGAATGGAGGATGAGCTGAGGAAATTAGGGTGATGGAGGTGATAAATGTCTTGGTAAGAGGAAAGTGGGATGGAAATGGGGGGGGGGGGGGGGAGGGGCATATTGGGTTGTCCGTAGGCAAGCTTCTATGATATGATTATGTGAGGCATAGTACAGTCCACTCACAGAGGAGAGGGAAGAGGAGGCAGATTATTATATTTACTTATACGTACATGAAAAATAAGAAATTTTTTTCTTACTTCTTAAGACACCAAAGATGAAGAGAAACATTTCACTACAATACAACCTAAGTTGTTTCAATAACACACTGATACAAGGGCAGACATAGAAAACTTATGCTACATAGGACCTCAAGACTTCAACAGTGTGAAGGGTTTATGTGCGGTCTTCTGGCTAATGACATGATCATTTTGAATCTTATCAATCACAATGACATTTCATATTTGAGAAAATGAAATGGTACCACAAAGCATGGAACAGAGCCCTGACTGCCAGAAATGTTTGCTTTTTATATCTGATTTGCATTCTTTTCAGATACATGATGCTTACTATGTCCCAACACACACACATATACATGTATACACACAGACGCACACACCCACACACTATACAGGGTTCATACAGATTTCCAGACAAAAAAATTAAGGACTTTTTAAGGACTTTTGAAGCACTTTTTTTTTAATTTAAGGACTTACTTCAAGGATAACTTTAAGAAAAATAATCATGAAATTCTGACACAAATTAAATCATTCGCTGTTACTCTTCAATACTCACATCATGGATCCTCTGCGAGCATAGATTTCTTTTGGAATCCCAGCTATTTATATCGGTATAGCCACAAATGTTTGTCTCTTACAATACAGCAGAGCAAATGTAGGATTCTCACTTATTGTGATGAATTGACAAAATGTTTGAAAATGTTTGCTGTACACAACAAATTCTCCAATCTTTCAGTTGACAAAAATGTTTGTTTGCCTGTCGTCCATAAGGAATTTCAGTTCTTGTGATCAGTAGACACAAATACGTGTATGTTTGAAGTCACTGACGGTAAAATGTCTCTATAACTAAAACTACAGGTCACAACACTGGGGGCATAAACATCAAAACACTGAGAGGATGCAAGCTGTAATAGAACACTAACAGTTAAACTGCATCTTTCACTCCTTCCATCTTCTCTTGGATCTCCTTCTCTATCTGCTGCAAACTTTGCTGCTTTTCATTCACTCTCTTCCTCAAAGCATTTGATTCAGCTATCAAAGACAGTTGACCCTTTCTCTCTGCATCCTCTGCCAATGAATCAGCTGATCTGGACAGATGTTTGATGTCCTGTTCTAGTCGCTGTTTTTTGCTTTTCATGTCAGACACCTCATCCAGAACTGCTCTTCTTTTTTCTGTTTTTCTAGACGCCTCTTGGATTTTCTTTGAGTCGTCCAAATACTGCTGATACTTTTGACGTGCACTTGATGCAGACAGTATCAGCTCTTTGCTAATTTCCACCTTTTCCAACCCTCCTATTTTTTTCACATGGTCAGCAATCAACCGGTGTGCAACAATAGTGTGCTCTGCCATGTTGTCCACACTGATTTCTTTGTTCAGGGAAAAGCCTCTTTCCACTGTAGCTTGTCCATGTGACAGTAGCAACACTGGCTTCACAAATCCCCACAAATCAACAAACTGTTTTTTCCCTGCCATGTGAGTGTAAAGCAGTCTATCAAGCCTATCTGATTCTTTTTCAGAGCGAAAACTGGCAAAATCTGAACTGTCAGACATGACACTGTTCAAAAACTGTCCATACTGACTCAGAATAGAGTCACACTGGGTTTCCTGAACCCTGCCTGCATCTGTCATAATTTTCAGAGTCCTAGACAGCTTTTTGGTGTTGTTCTGCCGCTGTTTTTCAATTCAATTTCAACCTTTTTTTTTTTTACAAACTCAAGATTTTACACAGACTTTATTAAAAATCATTGGCAGTTACAAAACTTAAGGACTTTTTTAGTTTTAAAGACCTTTCAGCAAATGCCTGATTTTTAAGGACTTTTAAGGCCTTAAAAAGCATGCCCTCAAAATTAAGAACTTTTAAGGACTGTGCGAACCCTGCTATATAACTGACCTGCATTCATCCAGACTGCTGCCACTGTAGATGCACATTCGTGCCACTACAGGTGATGCTCCATTAGGAAACTGGAGGGATCCCAGACCATGGGCATAGCGAGGCTGAACACACAGCATATATCATGGAAATGGTTATTTACCGGAAATAAACTGACACAAAATCAAATTCACTGTTTGCTAGAATAATACACATCTACGTTATACTGCATGGTATTATTCGTTATGAGGTGCTTGCTCTTCCCTTTATAACTGATAAGACATTTTCTGTTGTTTCTACTTTTGTCATGTATTTTTTGCCCCAATATTAATATTTATCAGCCCAGTGCTCTACAGGCTGTACATCCATTCTGAGTCTCGAACATCTCTATATCCCTGTCCACCAACTGCAAAAGCTTAACCCTTTGACTCCCTCAACCTATCCACCAGCTTCATGCAGGAAGCTGGTGAATAGGGTGAGGGAGTCAAAGAGTAAAATTTTTGCTTTGCTCCCATAGTTGACAATGCAGGATGCTGGTGGACAGGATACCGGAGTTGTGTTTGATTCTAATCCTTCAAAGAAATTTTGGGTTCTGACAATAATGAACATGATCACACAGTTTTACAACAGGTGTGGAAACTAAGTAATAAGGACTTAACCAGTCACTGTGATGTATTGATTAGCACAACAGACTACAGCCTGAAATGTTGTGGATTTGAATCCCCATCAGACCTTTCAAAAATCATTGTAGGATTTTTCAGCTCCAACCGGCTTCAACCCAGAGTTGAGCATGCTAGGGGCTCATTGGGAAGACTGGGATCACACAGTCAAGTCTCATCCACTTCATGGATGCGTCACTGTGGGTGTTGCTCAAATCTTCTGTCTAACACTGCATGAGTCTGTGTCTCTCTGACCTAACTGAAGCCAGAATATATTATGATAGTAAGGGTAGAGTACAGCCCTGTCACACAATCTCAATCCCAGATGGCACTTCACAGCATCATGATCCTCCTCCTCATTATCTTATTAAAACTGTCCAAGATTCTGTGGCCATTAAGGTGGTGGTGCTGCTGAAAATGGAACAAAAACAAAAAACAAAAACAAGAACAAAAAAGAAAAAAAAAGATAAGCACAAAGGAAATCTTCCTTAATGCCATGATCTTCGGAAAAAAAAAAATAGCATGGATTTCACTTCCAAAGGGAAAGTCTGGGTTCTATCCTACCAGGTGAAGTGGTTAGTGCAAAAAAGTACTGACTGGATTAGGTTAGAATGCCTTTGAGTCCAAAATATGACTGAGATATATTTAGCCCTGACTGACTTGTACGTCGTATCCCAAGTTGAGGGTGCAATGGACTCACTGAGAAGACTGGGATCACGCAGTATGTCTCATTAATTCTCACAGTATCATTGAGGGCACTGCTCATATTTCCTGACCAAAACTGCAGTTATCTGTATCTCCTGGGCCTTGATGATGCTGATAATTGTAAAAAAGATCAACAAATGCAGTGCAGTCCTGTCACACAGTCTCAATCCAAAATGGAACTCCACAGCATAACCAATGTCATGCTGATCATCTCCATTATCATGAAATCATCACAGTACTAGTATCATGTAAATTGATCCAGATTCTGTTGCCCTTCATGAACTGTTCTCCTAGTGACAAACTTCAGTTCTAGTGGTCCATGGGATTTATAGTTGAAAGAATGTGGTGGTTTCTCTTTATTGGGATGTCAATCACTCAGTCTAGCTCCATAACTAAGCAATTATAGTCATTAGTGAGAGGGCTTATTAAGAGTGTCCTAAATATGTTGGATATGAACAGGCACTATAGAACTCCATGCAAAGTAACCTAAGAGCAGTACATACAGTCTCCCCTGGTGGGTGGCCCCATAGAGACTTGGCATCGCTGGCTTTAACAGAATTTTTGACAATGGAGCATCAACTGAATGATCTAGAGTTTGGTGGTGGGTTTAGGAGCTGGAATGAGTAGTATGAGATCAATAAGTAGTGGTGTGTTTAGGAACTGGAATGAGTAGTATGGGATCAATCAGTAGTGGTGTGTTTAGGAACTGGAATGAATAGTATGGGATCAATCAGTAATTGTGTGTTTAGGAACTGGAATGAGTAGTATGGGATCAATCAGTAATGGTGTGTTTAGAAACTGGAATGAGTAGTATGGGATCAATCAGTAATGGTGTGTTTAGAAACTGGAATGAGTAGTATGGGATCAATCAGTAGTGGTTTAGGAACTGGAATGAGTAGTATGGGATCAATCAGTAGTAGCGTGTTTAGGAACTGGAATGAGTAGTATGGGATCAACAGTAGTGGTGTGTTTAGGAAGTGGAATGAGTAGTATGGGATCAATAAGTAGTGGCGTGTTTAGGAACTGGAATGAGTAGTATGGGATCAATCAGTAATAGTGTGTTTAGGAACTGGAATGAGTAGTATGGGATCAATAAGTAGTAGCGTGTTTAGGAACTGAAATGAGTAGTATGGGATCAATCAGTAGTGCAGTGTTTAGGAACTGGAATGAGTAGTATGGGATCAATCAGTAGTGCAGTGTTTAGGAACTGGAATTAGTATGGGATCAATAAGTAGTAGCGTGTTTAGGAACTGGAATGAGTAGTATGGGATCAATAAGTAATAGTGTGTTTAGGAACTGGAATGAGTAGTATGGGATCAATCAGTAGTAGCATGTTTAGGAACTGGAATGAATAGTATGGGATTAATAAGTAATAGCGTGTTTAGGAACTGGAATGAGTAGTATGGGATCAATCAGTAGTGGTTTAGGAACTGGAATGAGTAGTATGGGATCAATAAGTAATAGTGTGTTTAGGAACTGGAATGAGTAGTATGGGATCAATCAGTAGTGCAGTGTTTAGGAACTGGAATGAGTAGTATGGGATCAATAAGTAGAGTAGTATGGGATTAATCAGTAGTGCAGTGTTTAGGAACTGGAATGAGTAGTATGGGATCAATAAGTAGTAGCGTTAGGAACTGGAATGAGTAGTATGGGATCAATAAGTAGCAGCGTGTTTAGGAACTGGAATGAGTAGTATGGGATCAATAAGTAGTAGTGTGTTTAGGAACTGGAATGAGTAGTATGGGATCAATCAGTAGTGCAGTGTTTAGGAACTGGAATGAGTAGTATGGGATCAATAAGTAGTAGCGTGTTTAGGAACTGGAATGAGTAGTATGGGATCAATCAGTAGTGGTGTGTTTAGGAACTGGAATGAGTTGTGCAGGATCACTGTCACTGGAAAGGTGCAAAAGATTGGATAGCCAGGAAAAAAGGTTTTCAGTTGATTCAAATTTAGTCATGGCCTTGCCCCAGTCTGTAACAAGTACTATTCTAATTAGTCAACCTATTGCTCTGGAAGCTGAATGTCCATTTTAACTTTATTTTAAGCCTTGAAAATTTGTATATCTGGCTCAAATAGTTGGGTTGGGTACTGATTCTTTCTTCAGGTTGTGGCAGTAATGAACAGTGATCAGAGACAACAAAAAGTCTGAAACATAATCCTGCTGACCAAACACTGCCATAGACATGATGAGGAATCCACATATCTGTCCTGCCCCCCCCCCCCCCCCCCCCATATTTCTCTCTCTCCATTACACACACACACACACACTACAGACACACAGAGACATAATGCAGACACACATAATACAAATACACACATACATAATACACACACACAATACAAACACATATACACATAATGCAAACATACACACACACAGACACAAAAACAATGTGTGAACGCTTCTATGTTGCCAAGAATACAGCATGTTATAGAGAAGAAATATAACTGTCATGTTCTTGGCTTACAGCTTTATCATAATAGTTGTTTACATGTGTTAAAAACAGCCGACACTGTAACGGTAATCGAGACCAACATCCAGCAGCACAAATCTAATTTTTTGTTCTCCCAGATGACTAGCCAAAGTGTGCATAAGCAAAATACATACAGACAGAAAAAAAATCACCCTCACATCACAAGAAGTAAAGTTATAATTCTCCAATCAAATAAATATTAACAACTCTCACAGAAATTAACAACAAGAGAAATAATTTATTATATTTATAATGATGATAATGACAATGATGGTGGTGATAATTGTTATTATCAATGTTGTAATTGCAGCTATTGTAATTGTTGTTACTGTTACTAACATTATAACTACTATCAACATCATCATCATTGCTATTATCATCACTGGTATTATGTTATTCTTTACGTATTGTACTGAAATAAGTATGCTGATGGAAATTGAAAAGTCTAATCAAAAGCAAAAAAACTGAGGGAGGGTAAGGGGGTGGAGCAACATCTCCCAATGGTGAACATCTAATCAGCTATTTCAAGTGCTTTAAAATGTGGGTGATAATCCAGGTCCTTGCCCTAAACTTTTTGAAATTTTGTAACAAACAGAATCTGAGGTGATTTAATCAGTCTTATTGAAATAAAAGTTGTTTTCTCAAAAAGAAACATGAAATTTTTGAATGCTGAAGTCTCAGTGAAAACATGCACACAGACACATCATCAACAATGCTGCCACTATTACAACACTGCATATTTCTTTACTGAAATTAAAAGACGTTTGATGTTCACTATTGTGGGATGTGTTTTCGAGCATGCATTTCTTTATTTTTGATAGTTATAAAACAAAAGGCAGCAACAACAACAGAAACAAACAAACAAAAAATACAGTGCTTTTGCACAGGAGAAAAAAGTTAAAATCTCCATGTGAAATGACTGGCAGTTTACTCATGCACCTAGGATTTAATCCATAAGTTGTGCTCACACACACACACACACACACACACACACACACACACACACACACACACACACACACACACACACACACACACACACTGAGAATAACTAAAACATTGAGGATACACAGGGAGACATTTTTACACGAAAGGTCCATGTTTATGCATGCACACATTTATACAATGGAAATGTGAAACAAGGGAAAGGTTATCCCATAACCCAAAAGTCATATGAAAGTGAGATAGTCTAGCCCTCAGCTACTCCCTTTCCATTGGGAGTGCAAGAGATCCTAAGTTCCAATTCCCCAATTATGGGGTTTTTCTCCCCTCTCCACTAGACAATGGCGAAACATCCGAATACATGTTCCAGTATTTTGGATGAGACAACGAATGTCCAGTTTGCTGTCAGCATGTAAAAGAATCCATGTTAATTAACTAAAGGACTGTCTGTGGCTAATCTCTGCTTAGAAAAAGAAACCTCAAACTGGTGGTGATCGAGCGATGGGCCAAGATTCAGGATGGCGACGTTCTCTTCCAGATGAGAACAACCCTGTTTTCATATGGGGAAAAAATGTTACCAAATATAAAAGCAATGCAATGGAGTCAGGGTTCTTATCCATTACATGTGCATATACATGTACACTTATATGCACACACACACACAAACATTTATGTATACACACACACACTCTCATAAAAAAATTCTTTTTCTCTGTCCCTCTCATGTGCATATTCATGCATATATGTACACAAGCATGTGACACACACACACTCTCCCAAACATAAACACACATCACATCATTCCATTTCCCTCTCTATCTTCTCTTTTTTGGACGGGAAATTCAATGGCCACAAACTGAAACCTGAAGAGATGGCATCTGCCATTGCTGCATGGCCTTCATAATTATATTGTGCCTGTGCAAATTTTACAAGTGAAACCTGTCAGCTAACTGTTCCTGCATAAAAAAAAAACCCACACAAAGCAGATCACAGCTGTACAGAACTTGCATGACTAAAAATCAGTGTTTTCTTGTACGGAACTTGCATGACTAAAAATCAGTGTTTTCCTTGGATGTCTAGTTTGAGACAGCCTTGACAGAACTATCACAATCAGGCAAGAATAGTTACTTGCAAAACCTGCTGCAATTCAGTCTTCCAATCATTTAGAGCTGCCGCAAAGACTGGCCATGTGATTAAACAGTTTGTTTAGAAAGTGTGAGGACTAATCTATTGCATTACAAAGCATGCAGGCTATAGTTTGGCAATTGTTTAGACAATTACGAAAGGACCACAGACAGGTGGAATAGTGAAGTGGTTAGAATGTCAATCTTTCAGATGAAAGATTTTGGTTTGATCCTACATGGCTATGGATAGCACATGGGGGTACACGGTGAAGATTTTTCTGATTCAATAAATGTGCAGACCTGCTCATGTCTAAATTCCTCTTCATAAGTATACACATGCAGAATCTCATATATGCACACAATAAAGATCTTGTAAGCCATGCAGAGTATGCAGACTGTAAAGCAACATACCGCCTGCGCAGTGTGTGTCAAATAATATGTATGAACCCATTCAAAAACACAATCGATCAAATGCTATTAAAACAAGGACTGGTCCAGTTTATAAAAATGGCAATTATATAAATAGCAAATCATTGATTGCAGAAACATTTCCGGCTAAAATGCAAATTAAAAAAAAAAAGAATCCTGTTTAGAAAAATAGGCAATTATACAGATAGCAAATCACAGGTTGCAGAAACATTTCCGGATGCTGTTGAACAGAACTGATTATCATTCTAACAAACATAACAACAAAGAATACAATTATAATGATAGTGTGAGACATTTCATGTATGGCTTTGATATTTCAAAACTTTTCTTAAACAAACATACATGGATACTCTTCAACATATACACACCTCAAACTTGGAGTCAATGGAAAAGTCAAAAGACAGGCCCCTGAAGTTCAGGACAAACAGCTGCTTCTCTGTAATGTATACTGCACACACATATATAAAAGTCAAATTCATGGCTGTGTGTGCTGCTATTTTGTAATGTACACTGCACACACACACACACACACACACACACACACACACACACACACACACACACACACACACTTTAATGTCAGTTCATGGCTGCAGCCTGTATCCCGTACTACCTCTTCTAACCACAATTCATATTAATTTCAGTGTGCTGCAAATGCTTATGTGTAACATCGCAAATGCAATCTATTCATTGGCCTTACGTAATTCATAACAATTTTCCCAAATCACTGGCTTGTACTTTGTGACACTGTTTCCAAAATACATTGTTACCTACATCAATTTCTAAACTACGTGTATGCTTATTAAACCACATTGTACAAGATGTAGGCCTACATCAAAACCTGGAAGACACTAATTTTGGACTGGTTTGGATTGAAACCCACTATGTTCCAGTCATCAATCCAATGCATACATTTTTTTTACATGGGCAGGTCAGGATCTGGTATCTCGAGTTCAATCCTGGCACACAACATTAAAAACTGGCTTGTTAGCTGCCGAGCCTAATGTTTCCATCATTCTGGTGGTGTCAGCCTGGTGTTTCATAAGTTCCTCCCCTTTTTAAGACCTTGCCAGCACACAGGATTTTGCAGAAGCTGAGGGAGTCTGCCAGACACTTGCTGGCAGATATGGGTGGTGAGTTTGTGGAAATGTCTGAGTGTAATGAACCCCTCTTGAAAAACTCCAAGCTCCAATGCATACACCACTGTGACTATGGCATGATAATATATATATGTGAGAGAGAGAGTGTGTGAGAGAGAGAGAGTGTGTGTGTGTGTGTGAGGGAGACAGTGTGTGTGTACGTGTGTGTGTGAAAGAGAGTGTTTGTGTGTGTGTGAGAGAGTGTATGTATGTGTGTGTGTAAAAGAGAGAGAGAGAGAGAGTGTGTGTGTGTGTGTGTGTGTGTGTGTGTGTGTGTGTGTGTGTGTGTGTGTGTGTGTGTGTGGAGAGAGAGAGAGAGAGAGAGAGAGAGGCTGGAGTGGAATGCAAGGAGATGCCAGATGGAGGATAGTAAGAGAAGTATTTAATATGTATGGTACGGATAGAACCAAAATTGATAAACAAATGTATAAATGTTCACTACTGTACTTTAGGAATTTATGAAAAAATGTTTAAACCCAGACATTTTAGTGATTTATTTGACTGATCTCAGAAGTCCAAGATCGTACTGATACCTTGCGGCTGAGTGGCTCGTGAAGCACTTATGCTCATGAGGGCAAATGGATGAATAATCAACCGACCAGAGAAAGAATGTTATATCTAGATCTACAGATAAAAGCACAAACATTCACGGCAATAATAGTAGTTTACCATAACTTGAGGAACAGGTGAAAACGAAAGGTAAGAAAATGTGACATTCAATATTTGGTTAAACCCGTAAAGACGGCAGAGCTGATGGTGAAAAAAAAAAAAGGCATGATCCAACTGTTTGGATCTACATAAAAGAGAGATAGACAGAAGTTTAGATCAAGCTGCCTCAATCAGATAAAGATTATCTGATTTAGACAGATTTAATACTATAAAATCACCTTTGAGCAGACGACAATTCCATTCCGATTTTTTACACACCTCATGGGCTAGCTTACGTCAAAATCACTTTGCTCGTTGAAATGAAGCCAGCAGCAACAACTAAATCGATGACAGATCTGGATCTAGAATTGAAACTTTTGACAAAAAAATTTAAAACTAAAAAAAAAAAAAAAAAAGATAATAAAAGAAAAAAGGAGTAGAAGGAAAAGACTAATAAACGAAATGGAGGCCGCGAGTTTAACCTTGACCCAGCCAATGGGGTTGTGGATGACGTATGAGCATGATATGGCTTCAATCTGCTACGTCTGTTAGACATCTCATGAACGTAATAACGGCCTAAATAAAGTGAATGTGAGACGAAAATTTAGTGCGTAACAAATACTTTCTAAACTACAGCTGGATTTTGAGATTTCAATATTTCATACACCTTTGACCCATTCTAAATCAGACACACTACATAAATATTCTGACAAATTTTATCTCTAAAAAAAAAAAAAACGAAATGCAGATCTAGCCATCAAATTCGTCAGTCACTCATTGCACAGTCGTCCGCTGACTAAAATGTCACTGACATAAAGATTACCTGGATACTCTTGCGAAGAACATCATATGATGTATGTATGTGTTCAAATATATAAACTCAGATATCTACTTTATG
>JAPXFY010000014.1:32465700-32468200 GCA_030674185.1 Monoplex corrugatus | reverse complement strand
GGCTAGATTTGTGGCGGACATCCTATCACCTCTCGTAGGACACACAGATCATCACATCCACAACAGTGCTGACCTAGTGGAAAAACTGAGTAACTACACCCTCGCTCATGATGAACTCCTTGTGTCATATGATGTCTCTGCCCTATTTACCAGCGTACCAGTGAAAGAAAGCATAGAGATCATACGCCGAAGGTTACAAAACGACCAAACCCTCCACCAACGTACATCTCTCACAGTGGACGACGTATGTGAACTCTTGTCCTGCTGCCTCACCACCACCTACTTCACCTTCCAAGGTGAATTCTACCAACAAAAAGAAGGAGCAGCCATGGGCTCCCCAGTAAGCCCAATAGTAGCCAACCTGTTCATGGAGGATTTTGAAGAGAAAGCATTGGCTTCTTTCCACTCCCCACCACGATACTGGGGGCGCTACGTAGACGACACCATGACTATCCTCCCCCAGCAACTGGTCGAACAGTTCACAGAACATCTGAACAACCAACACCCAGCCATCAAATTCACGAGGGAAGTGGAACAGAACAACTCCATAGCCATGCTGGACACCCTCATCACCAGAACTGATGGCATTCTATCCTTCTCGGTCTACCGTAAACCAACTCATACGGACCAATATTTACAGTTCGACAGCCACCAGCCCCTTGAACACAAACTGGGAGTGATTCGAACCCTTACCCACAGAGCTAACACCATATGCAGTACCCAAGAGGCAAAAGACAAGGAGACAAACCACCTGAAAAAAGTGCTCACCATCTCGGGCTACAAAAAGTGGGCCTGGAACAGCCCGGGAGGCAGGAAATCCAACACCGCATCCCAACAGCCAGTGAAACAACACCAGCGCAAGGGACACATCACCATCCCATACGTAGGAGGTGTGAGTGACGCTCTGTCCAGAAAGATCAGAAAACTGGGGGTGGCTGTACATTCCAAACCTTCCACCACCATACGCAGCCAGCTGGTCACCCCCAAGGACAAAACCAGCAAACTCGACAAAGCTGGCATTATATACAGAATAGACTGCCAGGACTGTAACCAACATTATGTCGGTGAAACTGAACGCCCCCTTCAGAAGAGACTAACAGAACACAAGAGGGACTCTTCTCCAGTAGGAGCTCACCTACACGCCGAAAAACATCAATTCAGTGCGGACAATGTCAACATCCTGGACAGAGAAAATAAGTGGTTCCAGCGAGGAGTCAAGGAGGCCATCTACATCGCAGCCACCAACCCCCCGCTCAACAGGGACCGGGGCCGTTACACCCTGCCCCCGGTGTACCATTCTCTGATTCGATCTCGTGAACTGGGTTCATCCCATGTTCGCGAGATCTGAGTAGAGATTCACGCAGACAGCATTAGAGCGCTGACGAAGATGGCGAGAACGCCATCGAAAGCTACGGAACTGTGAGTAGCGATTTTTACACTGTTGGGAGACCTTGTTCTTCAAAATTGGTAGCATTAAGTTTGTTTTCTGTTTGATAGATATGAAGTGAACCAGGAGAGAGCAATGTCAGAGATGCCAAAAGTATGATGAAGTCTAGAAAGGAGAATACCATTTATCAGACAGGAGGTACCCAAACAGGATCAAACCCAGACTTTCTGGTCAGAAATCTAACGTCTTGTCCACTTGACTATCATGTCAACTTGGCTATCATGCCCATCATGAAATAGTGTCCACCTGACTATCAATATAGTATCATGCCCATCATGAAATAGTGCACACTTGACTATAATCATGCCCATCATGAAATATTGTCCATTTGACTATAATCATGCTCATCATGAAAGTGTCCACTTGACTATCATGCCCATCATGAAATAGTGTCCACTTGACTATCATGCCCATCATGAAATAGTGTTCACTTGACTATCATGCCCATCATGAAATAGTGTCCACTTGACAATTATGCCCATCATGAAATGGATCTTAAGTTTCAAATTGTACATATTGGCCAATTAACACATCTACTCTTGCTAATCTACTTATATTAAAACAAAAACAAAACAAGAAAAAGGTGATAGGACGACAAAGAAAGGCAAAATGTAAAGAGACACACGGGCCGACAAAACACCCCATACGAAGGAGTGTGACCTAAGCAAAAATCTACCTCTGCGTGTTTAATTCTTCTCCTAGTCGTCTTTTTCTGGAAGTCTGTTTGTTGTTTGTGTCTTTCTTTCTCCTAGTCGTCTTTTTCTGGAAGTCTGTTTGTTGTTTGTGTCTGTTATCAATTTTGCCTTCCCTTCATTTCAAGAATGCAGATAAATCGATCTTTACAGAGATGAAACTGTACGTCACTTAAGGGAACAAAATCGCTTAAGTTAAGGATTTCCTAGTCCAACATTTTGAAACACACACACACACACAGAGAGAGAGAGAGAGAGAGAGAGAGAGAGAGAGAGAGAGAGAGAGAGAGAGAGAGAGAGAGAGAGAGAGAGAGAGAGAGAGGCAAACCCCTGTGTTTTTTCTGAAAGTCGTTAGGCTGAG
>JAPXFY010000014.1:32453200-32455700 GCA_030674185.1 Monoplex corrugatus | reverse complement strand
AAGATGATATGAAACTTGAGGACAGTGGTAGACTCATCATCATCAGGTGCCCTGCCGCATGGCGTTGGCGACCATGGACTTCCAACCATCTCTATCTCTCGTTGCCCCCAGCATCTCCCCCACCCTCTTCATCCCCAGCCACTCTGCAAGTCCGTCCAGCATTCTCTCCCTGGGTCTACCCGGTGCTCTCTTTCCCTCCAGCTTTCCCGTTGTGACCAGGTGCTCCAAATCCCCCTTCCTCATAAAATGGCCTATAAATGTTGCTTGTCTTTTCCTAATCTTCCTTATCAGTGATCGACTTGTGTCTGCTTCCATCAAGACTGTCTCGTTTGTTTTCTTTGCTGTCCATGGTACTCTCAACATTCTTCTGAGAAACCACATCTCGGCTGCCTCAATCCTGCTCTGGTTTTGCTTGCTGACTATCCACGACTCGCATCCGTACAACAGTATTGGTTCTATATGACACTCAAGGACTCTCTTTCTGATGTTAATTGATAGGCATTTGTTGGTAAGAATGCTTGTCATCTTCTTGAATGCTGTTTTGGCTTGGCCGATTCTGCCAGCTATTTCCGATGTGCATCTGCCGTCTGACGAAATGACCGTTCCCAGGTATTTGAACTTATTAACCTGTGTCAAGTGGTAGACTATCACAATAAATGAAACAGGATTTAAACAGTGTCGAAAGTTCCTGAAATAGTGCAATGAGCGCTGATGTTAAGCACTTTTTTGGTCCAAGTGACCTTGACCTGGGCGTCAAGACTTCCAAACTTACGCACTTGCAACTCCTCGACGATCTACACTTTTGACTCAAATCTGATTAAGATCCACCCAGAAAACAGCCAAAACAAATCTTCCTAACACATTTCTGACACAGACACAAAGAGTAAATCTTGCTAACACATTTCTGACAGACACAAAGAGAAAAAACTTGCTATCACATTTTTTACACAGACACAAAGAGAAAATCTTGGTAACACATTTTTTTTGCCACCAACACACACCTCTCTTCTATCGATCTTAAACTTTTTAAAAATTATTATTATTAAAAAAAAAAGTGGGGGGGGGGGGAGTAAAGAAAAACAACATAGAAACAAACAAATAAATTTCAGGACACAATCAACAGAGGTCATGTAAGACGATCTTTGCTAACACCATCATCAACAGTTTTCAGGTCAAATGACAGACAACTCGATAGCTTGTGTTCACGGATAAGCAGCGCGCTTCTTACTCGCAGCGTTCTCTTGGATCAGGTTAACGATTCTAAGAAACGGATTTGTCATTACGGGACGTTTCGAAACTGCTTCTCCCAGACATCATTTTTTTTGTCAAGATGTAGGTCAACAGTAAACCGATCGTTCACACACTGGTCGTTTTTCCTATTCGGCGAAAACGACCAGTCGCAGTCAAAGGTCACATTTTCAGTTTCCTAAAATAAAATGATTGTTCTGCGACGTTTCAGCTGCCGCGGTAGAACCTAGTTTCCCTAAGCAAACGCCGCAACAGGACGCTGTTGCTAAGAAATACATGACAAGAGTCATGAGACCAAAGAACAAGACACCTCGATAATCTCAAGCCTATATTCACAGACAAGTTCATTTACAGGAATTACGCCGAGACCATGACGATGATGATAAGCTTGCATTTTTCAAACAGAGGCAGAGATATGGAAGGAGTGCGCGTGAATTCAACTAAAAATATGGTTTCGTAGACGTCTCTAAGGGTGAATTGGAAAGACAAGAGAAGTGACAAGAGCATACTCGATGAGCTGAAAACCCGGGGGGAAAAAACTTGTCCAGGTCATTCTTAAAAAGAAATTGTCATTCTTTTGGACATGTGTGCAGAAACAAAAGATGTCATTCAGGGAAAAGTCCAGGGCAAAAGAGAAAGGCCAAGACCACAAACAGGTTACCTAGGAAACAACAAGGAGTGGGCAGGTCGTAACAGTTCAAAGATTTTCAACCTGGTTGAGGAAAGACAGATGTGGAGGACAGAGATCCGGAGAGCAGCCAACATTTAAATAAGTGATGCCGTAGACTAAACTAGACTTACGACGTAGGCCTACAAGAAACTGCCAAAATAAATACGTGAAACAATATCCTCGTACTTCATTTGCACTTTAAAAAAAACTGACAACAGAGGTCACGTGATACGATGTTCGCTGACAACACCATGAATAGTATTTAGGTCAAAGGCTAAAGACATTCTAATACTGGCGTCAGAGGCTAAAGACACTCGAATACTGGCGAAGCCTACTGGGATAAAGCGAGACGTGAGAGAGATGATTACACGCCGTCTACACAAAGGCAGACACGTCAGTTCTCATTACATCTGCTCCACCAGCCAGTAACTGCTTTGCCGTGTATTCCATGATAACAAGATACTGGGGAATTTTTGTACAGTATTAGTCTTAGTATGCACTAAGTTTTTTGGTGACACCCCGCTAATAATACACAGCTTATAGTTCGTTACGTATGATACGACTTGACATTCATCATAAACA
>JAPXFY010000014.1:32448200-32450700 GCA_030674185.1 Monoplex corrugatus | reverse complement strand
TTTCACAGAAGACGATCCACTCTACCAAGGAGGAGAAAAAAGTGAAATGAATATAACCTTGGCCCAGAGCTCAAGAACAAAAGACAGCATTAGGACAAGTCTAAAGACTAAGAGAGGTCACGGCTAGGGTGACAGCTGGACACAATGCCACCATCCTAAGGCCAAGGGGGTACGGGGTGAGAAAAAAGTGAAGTCGTTTTTTCCCCCTTTTTGTCGCAGTGAGGGTGGAGAGAAGGAACCGGAGGTCATTTCTCAGTGTCTGTGATTTGAGGGTCAACAATCAGCGATGGTCTTTTTGAGGTCCTTGTGCACACACCCTCCCTCATCGTCGCCTTCTTCTACACAAACACACATACGCGCGCGCACGCGCGCGCACACACACACACACACACACACACACACACACACACACACACACACACACACATATATACATATGCATATACATATACAAAGTGACATGAACATACAAATCAAACTCTCTCTCTCTCTCTCTTTCCCACACACACACACACACACACACACACACACACACACACACACACACACACACACACACACACACACACATCCAGCTGATTGCTGGACAGGCAGATGGACCAACAAGACCAGACGGAAGCAGTGGACATACCCGTCAAATTTGATTTACGAGAAGGACAAAAATTTCAGTCACCAAATGTAAATGATTCTAGACTTTATTTACTCAACAATACCATCTAGCTGCTTTCAAATCAGCTAAATCTCCAATGATATTTATATGCCAACAGATTTTGACACTGCCAAGCGATATTAGTCGCTATTCGCTCAACATTTTCAATTAGTTGTTTTAACTTGACCAGTGACATAATATTAAAACAAATTATCATATCACTTTCATATCTATCTATCTATCTCTGTCTGTCTGTCTGTCTTTCTATCTCTATCTGTCTATCCATCTGTCTATCTAATCTAATCTAGTCCGTCTGTCTGTCTGTCTGTCTGTCTGTCTGTCTGTCTGACTATCCATCCATCTATCTATCTTTATTCAGACCTGTGCACCCAGAATTTGCTGTATGTATGTATGTATGTATGTATGGATGGGTGGATGGAAGTATACACGTAATAAAACACACCAAGTTTTCTGAAAATGTACTCATTTGAATTAAGAAACACTCAGAGAGCAAACTGTTGGTCTTGTTATTATCAAGGGTTTACGAGTATTTATTCACATATCTGCTTTTGTCTCATGCTTTTGTAAAGCGCATGAGTCATTAGTGTAAACTATGCACGCGCGCGCGTGTGTGTATAGCAGAGTAGCAAGGACTGGCTGTAAGACAGATCCAATGGGACCTCATACTACTATCCTTGACTAATAGTAATACGGTATTTAAGTCTTAAGTCTGAAGTCCCTCCACTGTTGTCCCCAGGTACCGAACAAATCACTCCTTGTATACTGGCAATGGCGCTCTCCTACCGTGCTCTCCACAGTCCCAGCTCTTTCTTTAAAGTACTATGGCAAACTCTCTTAGTATCTGACTGCTTTATTTGCTTATGTAAGGGTTAACTTGAAGTTGCCTCTGGCAAAAATCTACGCTTCATATTTGCTGCTGAGTTCCGTGCCGATGGTTTCCACGCAGCAACGGCGGTTCGCGATCTTGTGAAAACTCGTGGTAGAACGATGCAAGGGAAGTCACTCTCCCCACCAAACTTGAACCGGTTTTGACGCAAGGGATGTCATTCTCCCTACAAAATGTGAACCGGTTTCGATAATGTCAGGTAAGTACATTTGCTGGGCGCTCCCCCCCCCCCCCCCCCCGCCAGTCCCCAACCTCGGTGTGTGTGTGTGTGTGTGTGTGTGTGTGGGGTGTGTGTGTGTGTGTGTGTGTGTGTGTGTGTGTGTGTGTGTGTGTGTGTGTGTGTGTTTTAACAAACTGGCGTAAAATTTACAGCCAAATCGTACAGGTGCATGGGTCACAAAGGCATCCTCGACTCTGTTTCTACATAAGCGCATCCACTAAAAGAGCCTAATAACGTTTATCATGTCTAGTGGATCTCTACTGCATCCTGCACGGGATCCGCTGCAATAATACCAGACCTCACTGTTTTCAATTGACAGTCATGAGGACAACGGAGAAAATGACAAGATATCATTCACACCTCTACTTCCTTGCTGACTGCATTCAAATAGCCACTACTACAAATGACATTAAAGTGAAGTTTGGTAAAGACATACTGCCCCAAGTCTAACTACCTGTAAAAGGTAGTGACAAGCACTACAAGACTAGCCAACAAACCGTTATGAACTGCAGGGATACCTATCGCATCCTGGCAGATGAACAGAAGGCACTCCGTCATAGACTTGTGTGTGCTGCCTATCAGACAGCTACGTTTGATGAATTTGACGATTTTTACAGAAGACAAAATAGTAAATACACGGAAGTGGAAGCAGCTCCTATCCACCAACAAGAAAAACATGCTGCGACGCCTCTTCAGATATCCTACCAGTTCAGAATTTTTCCCC
>JAPXFY010000014.1:32443200-32445700 GCA_030674185.1 Monoplex corrugatus | reverse complement strand
CTAAAAGAAGGAATAGATAAAAAGTGGTTGACTAGCTGGCTGGTTGATTGCTGATGGGCTGATTTATTATTTCTGTTGGCCAGATGCTTTACACGCCGGAGAACGTGGGGGGGGGGGGGGGGCACAAAAGAGAGAGAGAGAGAGAGGGCGTTAGAACTGAAAAGATAGACGGCAAGAGAGAGGGAGAGAAAAGAGTCAGACAGACAGACAGACAGAGAGATAGAGATAAAGAGACAGGGAGAGGCAGAGACTGACGGACATACAAGGAGAGACAGACTCAGAGACACAGACAGGGCGAAAGGGAGAGAAAAGAAGGGCGAGAGAGACAATGAGGCCTGACAGACAGAGACAGAGACAGAGACAGAGAACAAATCGTTATTAGTGGCACACTGAGTAACTGTCAAAGTCGGCGCAATCCATAATACAACTGAGCACTGCACATTAGCACAGGTTTCTCCTCTACTCCCCCCCCCCCCCCCACCTCCCCATTTCACTCATCAGTGTCAGGCCAGTCATTGAGACAGACAGTCAGGAAAATGAGACTGTCTGGGGAACCAAAATTCTATTTGCAAATCGTCTGCATGCTGGCGAGGAAGCGTCTATCTCCACAGCTTCATATCTGAACACACGAGTTCAACTTCGGGAAAAATTTTTCTACATGCTCAATCCACTCTGCTGTGTACAGTTACAACACTGTTCGTGGTCAGTGAAGGTAAAGCAACGAGGGTGAGGAGATAGGCATTGACCTCACAATGCTGGATCCGAGAAAAGAAGAAGTTTCTACCATTACCTGTTGTGGTGTATGGGGTGTAGGGATGGCAACACTGGGGATAATGATTGTATGAGGGGATAAGTCTATTCATCATGTTGGGATATTTGGTAATGGTGTCACAGAAAAGCAGGCAGACTGAACATTAGGCCTACACTGCAGTTCCCTGTTACGGAGTAGTTACACCATCAATAAACAATTCAGCAACAAAGGACAATCCCCCAATGCTCGGTGCACAAGGCTTAAGCACATGGCTGAACAAATGCGTCACGTAACAGCCTCCGGTGTACGTACAGGACTAGTGTTTAATTCCACATTGCATACATCCCCAACCCCACTCCTACCTCGTATCAACACTGAACTTGTTCATACGTGTCGCAACCCCTACTCTCACTCTCACACGTTCCTCTCTGTGTGCAGAACACTGGTGGCTACCCTTTGCTGTTCCAAAAGCCCTGCTGAATAGTCTGCTGACGACATAACTACTGCATAAAAGAGAACTGCAGAATAGGCTTAATTTAAAAGTCTGCTTGCTTGTCTATGATAGTGATATGACAATGGCGCTTGCTATTCTGTTGTCTTGTTACGTAAAATCTGCCCTCAACTTAACAAATAGTAACATGTTTGCATATTTGTTTGAAAGACAATTTCCTTTCCTATACTCACATTTAATAACCATATTTACCACGACTCACGAGTGTTAAGATCCTACTACAGTTAGCTTTACTGATTGTTCAGTAGAACGCATATTTGATATAACAAAACAAGACGGGCGCAAATTTTCCGCCAATTGGCCTTTGTCAAGCGTATACAAAAGACAAAATGAAAGAACGCACAACACTTGGCGCAAAAAACAACAGGCAACTTCCAAACGTAGTATCCTGGCAGGAGAAAATGGAAGCATTTTAAATACGCACTGTACTTCTATTCTTGTTTTTCTGGCTTGCGTTTGCTTGAATGATGGCAGTTCCTTTGACTCAGATGACTGTTCAATGTTTCGTAGTCCCATCAATCCCAACCCACACTTCTCTCTCTCTCTCTCTCTCTTTCTCTCTCTTTCAAGACCTTGCCAACATTTAGGACTACCACACACTTAAGGAGTCTTCCAGACGTGGGGGATGGAGAGAACTATTTGAGGTCCATTACATGTAACCTCTTGAACAAAATCTATTTCAATTCTTATGCACTGCATAGCTATGTGGAGAGGAGACTGTCTTTTGGACTTCACAGCTCTTTCAGTGAAACAAAAGTGTCCACTCTTCATAAATAGCAACAAATTATCTGATGATGGCTATGTCATGGCAATAAGAAAACAATTGTCATGCAATGAAATCTGCATATAATCTATCACAGTTTCAGGCTTCTCACTCAATCAATCAACGGTTCATTTAAAAACACAAGTGCACATCATGTACTATACGGTATTTGATTATAATATGCACGTCTTGTTTCATATATATTGTGTTTGAATATATTCATGTCATGTATAACTGTGTCAGTGTGTGATTGTGTGTTTAGATTGTGTGTCTGTGTGCTTACACTATGTGTGAAAATAACATCTGTTCTTGAATAGAACAGATCAAACAACATGATCTGTTGTCTATTGGTATCCACATTATTTCTAACGCATAGGGTCCTCAGAATGTTCAGCCAAAGCTTTAAGAATACTTAATCATGTATAATTTTCTTAAAAGTGTACATACACCACCACCCCCCCACCACACACACACA
>JAPXFY010000014.1:32413200-32440700 GCA_030674185.1 Monoplex corrugatus | reverse complement strand
ACAAACATCACATGTACATTCACACCAGCAAGACTGACAATACACACAAATTCACACCAGCAAGACATACATGTACATTCACACCAACAAGACAAACAATACACACACATTCATACTAGCAAGACAGACAATACACACATATTAACACCAGCAAGAAATACATGTACATTCACACCAGCAAGACAAATAGTACACACACACACACACACATTCACACCAGCAAGACAGACAATACACATACATTCACACCAGCAAGACAAAGAATACACACAAATTCACACCAACATGACAGACAATACATGCACAATCAAACCAGCAAGACAGACAATAAAAAGAATACACACACATTCACACCAGCAAGACAAGACAATACATGCACATTCACACCAGCAAGACATATACACATCCACACCGGCAAGACAAACAATACATGCACATTCACACCAGCAAAACAATACATGCACATTCACACCAACAACAATACATGCACATTCACACCAGCAAGACAAACAATACATGCACATGCACACCAGCAAGACAAACAATATACATTCACACCAGCAAGACAAACAATACATGTACATTCACACCAGTATAACAAGCAATATATGTACATTCACGCCAGTATGACAAGCAATACATGTACATTCTCACCAGTATCACAAGCAATACACACACATTCACACCAGCAAGACAAACAATACATGCACATTCACAACATAAAGACAAAATGTTTCTGATAATGGCAACTTATGACAACTTATCTGTCTTTAGGTCTGATGAAGCTATTATGGTTCACACATGTGTGCGTGCGTGCGTGCGTGCGTGCGTGCGTGCGTGAATGTGTGTGTGTGTGTGTGTGTGTGTGTGTGTGTGTGTGTGTGTGAACCAGACACCACATTTCATTAAACTTTGGATAGACAGTCAAAAACTATATTCTACCTTGTACTGTGTTAGGAATCCTGTTAACCCTTAGACTCCTGCACCCCATCTACCAACTGCAAAAACGTAACCTTTTGACTCCCTCATCCTATTCACCAGATTCCTGCAGGAAGCTGGTGGATATGGTGAAGGAGTCAAGGGGATAAGTTTTTGCTCTGTGAGCAATGCAAGATGCTGGTGGATGGGGTGCGGAAGTCAAAGGGTTAAATCAGTTGGTTGGAGTGTCACGCTGATAACAAAGAGTTGTGGATTCAATCTCCAGGTGGGCCACAGTTATGGGCACTTTGTTTTGTTTTGTTTTGTCCTGGTTTTGTTTTACAATGGCAGGCTCCATTTTTTTTAGCCCCACAATATAAAATTACCTTGCTTGCTGTCCACTTTAATACTCCAATCATTCTGGTGGTGTCAATGTTTCGTACATGGGGCTCATTTTCAAAACCATAGCAGCTTGTAAGGTTTTTGTTCAGGATCAAGTAGTGTGTGAGATAACTGCTGGCAGATTTGGGTGGAACGCATATAAAATTGTCCTAATGTGATAAATTCCTCTTGAACACATTTGAAACACTCCAAATTGTATTGTGATGCTCGCACAGTGTGGGCAAAGCCACCACATAGCATGCATACCAGCATCCATGCCAACATGAAGGTCATGTGTTATATTGAGGTACGCTCATACCCAAACACTGAAAAAAGACGATTTATGAATAATGCACCCATATTTACACACGATTTATGAATAATGCACCCATATTTACACAATCAAGACAAACTGTTTCTGACAACAGCATTCTAGATTAATATTTTCTGTCTTACATTATTAGACTCTGTGTTGGCAGCTTATCCCCTCATGATTTCTGATGGAGATATATGTACATGTATACATATAATTCACTAGAAATAAATGAGTGGATGAGTGTGAAAGTGTGAGAGAGAGAATGTGTGTGTGTGTGTGTGTGTGTGTGTGTGTGTGTGTGTGTGTGTGTGTGTGTGTGTGTGTGTGTGTGGTGTGTGTGTAAGTGTGTGTGTGTAAGTGAGTGGTGTGTGTGTGTGTGTGTGTAAGTGAGTGTGACTGTGATAGTGTGTGTGTGTGTGTGTGTGTGTGTGTGTGTGTGTGTGTGTGTGTGTGTGTGTGTGTGTGTGTGTGTGTGTGTGTGTGTGTGTGTGTGTGTGTGTGTGTGTGTGGTGTGTGACTGTGAGTATGACGGTGAGACAGTGAGTGAGTGTGTGTGCGCGCGTGTGTGTGCGCATGTCTGTCTGTCTAGTCTGTGATTGTGAATATGTCTGTGTGTATGTCTGTGCTGTGTGTGTACATCACTACATGCCTGCGACTAAGGGAGCACTGTGACTATAAGTGGGGGGGGGGGGTGAGGCAGGGTGGGTGGGCAGAATGGATGATACACTAAAGGTAAATGAGTGACTGAGAAAGAAAGGCACAGCGTGTGTGTGTGAGGAGGCAGTATGTGTGTGTGTGTGGGGGGGGGGGGGGGCAGTGTGTATATGTGTGTGTGTGTGTGTTGTGTGTGTTGTGTGTGTGTGTGTGTGTGTCTGGTGTGTTGTGTCTGTGTGTGTGTGTGTGTGTGTGTCTGTGTGTGTGTCTGTGTTGTGTCTGTGTGTGTCTGTGTTGTGTTGTCTGTGTCTGTGTGTGTCTGTCTGTCTGAGTGTGTGTGTCTGTGTCTGTTTCTGTATGGGGGAGGGGGGAGGGGGGTTATGTTGCATATGGAAATCAAAGTCTGATTCTGTTAATGTTAATGCAAGATTGGGTATGTTGTGTGTGCATCATACTGTACTGGATAATATACACATAAATATATCTAATGTGTGAGACACAAACACGGCTGAACGAAAGAAGGACCAAAAAGCAAATGAATAAATGAACAGCTCGATATATATGTTAAAAAACAATATGATGATAATTATAAACAAATGTGTCCAAATTCATTGCCACAAAACAGCTGTACACTACTTATATCACTATCAGTACTGCAGCCATGTAATCTTTTATCATTCAGTTATACTTGTTATGCCCTAATTTCAATGAGTCATATTTTCATTACAACACCAAAACCTCAGTGAGTGTGTGTGTGCACTTTTGTGTGTCTGTGAGTGAGAGTGTACTTTTGGTGTGTGCACATGTATGTGTGTGTGTAAATGGGGGAAGAATCTAGTGGGTCTGGAGTTACACAGTCTATTTGTGTTTGTGTGCATGTATGCTGCATGACTGTTGATTTGATGTGAACATATCTAGATAAATGACTACATTACAAGCCAGAGTGCCCAGACAGGAGACAGGTTACAGTTAATTACTATAACATAAACAGGAAAAAAAAGCAAAACCAATAAATGAATAACAGACATTGTTCAATGCATTGAAACATCTGTTATATTGATATTTTAAAAGTAATGTTTAATCCACAGTTTCTATTATTTACGAATACATTTAAACTTGGTGTTTATTATAATAATAATAATAATAATAATGTTTATTTGTATAGCGCATATTCCATACAAAAACATGCTCACCAGCGCTTTACATTTCACAAGAAAGGCAAAAGGTGATAAAAAATGTTCACAATTACATACACAAAAGATAACAACAAACATTAAAGCTATACAAGTAAGAAGACACATAAGAAACCACAGAATATTAAAATTTAAACACTGACTTATGTAATGAAGAAAGATTAACAGATTTTTCATATGAATAAAGAGGCATACTGTGTTTATATATTGCTGCGTGTGTGTGCTTGCGTACGTGTGTGTGTGTGTGTGTACGTGTGTGTGTGCGTGTGCATTGCTATGCGCGTGTGTGTATGTAAGAATGTGTGTGTGTGTGTGTGTGTGTGTGTGTGTGTGTGTGTGTGTGTGTGTGTGTGTGTGTGTTGTGTGTTCGTTCGTTCTTTAATTTAACGTCTTTTCACTATAAGTGTGTGTGTGTGTCCTTGCGTATGTGTGTGTGCGTGCGTGTGCGTTGCTGTGCGCGTGTGTGTATGTAACTTGTAAGAATGTGTGTGTGTGTGTTGTGTGTGTGTGTGTGTGTGTGTGTGTGTGTGTGTGTGGTGTGTGTGTGTGTGTGCGTGCGTGCGTGCGTGCGTGCGTGCGTGTGTGTGTGTGTGTGTGTGAGTGTGTGTGCGTGTGCTATGTTTGCATGCGTGTGTGTGTGTTTGTGCATGCAATAGTTGTACATAAAATTATAATCAATATTTTGAATGAAGATAAAAACAGAAAAATTCTAATTCATATACAGGAAAAACATTATAACTTCAGTATTACAGCATTAACACCTTGACAATCAAAATTACCTCACAAATTATAAACTATTCGCATATCATACCTCACAATTTACATACAAACAAAGATTTTTAAAAAAATTCTTAAAGTATTTCAGTCTCTTTCCCATTCAATTTCTCCCCTATCCCCTCCTCAGCTGTACACATACAGTGATACACACACAAGCTCACACATGCACACACACACACACACACACACACACACACACACACACACATGCACGCACACACATACCTCGCTCTATAGGCCCTTATACAAAATACTGTTATACAGGCAGGAGAGATTAGTCTGATGACAGACTTGCAAACTAAGGCTCTTCAGGTTAGATGAGTTTGAAAGAGGTGGGTTTTCAGGTGCCCTTTGAAGGTTGAGAAACACTTAGTTTTTCTGAGAGACAGTGGTAGAGAGTTCCATACATTTGGGCCAAAGACAGAGAAAGACTTTTTACCAAAGGTGTCTAAAGAGAAGCGAGGAACAGTCAACAGTGAGGTGTCAGAAGAGCGGAGCGTTCGAGAAGGCTTGTAACCCTGCAGGAGGTTGGCAAGATAGGATGGCATGTTCTCATGATAGATACACTGAAAGCAGAGACAGGCAACTTTATATTGAATCCTAGCCTTTACCGGGAGCCAATGAAGTGTTCTAAGCAAAGATTTTGCACTCTCACGCCTGGGCTTGCGGAGAACAAGGCGAGCCGCGTGGTTCTGTATGCGCTTAAGTTTAAATAGTTGATTGTCATGGAGACCTGCGAATAGAGAGTTACAATAGTCCAGTCTAGATAGTATAAAAGAGACAGCAAGCTTGTTGGCAGCATCAGTGGAAAGGAAGGAGCGAATCTTACCTATTCTGCGTAGCTGATAGTACAGAGTAGGGCACAACTGTTTGACACAGGCTTCCATAGCTTTTGTGATTTTGCTGGGAGTAATTTGGTGTTCATTATGCCTTTGTGATTTTGCTGGGAGTAATTTGGTGTTCATTATGCCTTTGTGATTTCGCTGGGAGTAATTTGGTGTTCATTATGCCTTCGTGATTTTGCTGGGAGTAATTTGGTGTTCATTATGCCTTCGTGATTTTGCTGGGAGTAATTTGGTGTTCATTATGCTTTCGTGATTTTGCTGGGAATAATTTGTAATAGCACTGATTCTGTATGTGGGGGAGGCGGCAAGTACACAGTTAGTTCAAGAAGGATTCATCACACTTAGGTAATCCGATGTGCTCTACGTCCAAAATGTGCCAGGAATTACCTGGCAGACTCCTTGAGCCTACACAAAAACTTTATGAGCAATCAAGGTCTAGTAATGGAGAGAAGGGAAAATGACCTTTGAAACATTCAGCCGACACCACCAGAATAATGGAAACATTAATTAAAATGGACCATGACCAGGCCAGTTTTTAATGCTGCAGGTAGGGACTGAACTAGAGATATCAGATCTCCAGTCCACAGCTCTATTACAAGAACTTGAAGAAGCAACCAGCCTGCATTGTGTTAAAAAAAAAAAGGCGGGGGGGGGGGGGGGGGGGGGTTGGGGTTAAACCCACAGCCTATGTATTACGAACATAGTGCTCTAATGATCGAGCTAATGGACCAAGGAAAAAAAACAAAAAAACCCTGGCCCGTCTGACGGTTGAACTCACAACCCCTGCGTTATGAGCATGGTACTTGAACAAGTGAGGAAATGGGCCTAAGAACATGGGCAGCCTGTGGGTTGAACCTACAATCCCAGCATTATGAGCATGGCACTCTTAACAACTGATCTCATGGACCAAAAACAATGACCCACCCGAGGGTTGAACCACAACCCCTGTGTTACGAGCATTGCGCTCTAACAACTGAGCTAATGGGCCAAAGAAACCATTGCCTGCCCAAAGAGTGAACTCACAATCCCTGAGTTACAAGCATGGTGTTCTAACAACTAAGCCAATGGGCCACAGTGGGTGGTGAAGGTGTATATGTCTGCTTCTATTTGTGTATGATTGATGGGCACTGGGCACTGGGCATGTCCATATTACTTGTATGTATGTAACATGACATACTACACTGTGTCATGAAACAGGCACTAATTGGGTACAATCCAGACAGAAAAAGAGAACAAACAAACAAACAAACAAAACACAATGCAGTTAGAGCCATCTATCTAGAAGTGTGTCTATATGTCTTTCGTTTTCCATCCAATTTTTCTTGGATGTGTGTATGCACGAAGTTTTGCTGCACAGTCTGCACACAACCTCCCAATTAAAGATTGATCTCCTGCAAAAATTGATTAACTCCACAGACAATAAATATCAAATTGTCTAGCTTACTAGGAATTCCAGTTGTGACATGTACAATTGCAAATCACAGTTATTAACAACAACAGATTTGTTCCAAAGTACATAGGTAAGCTAGAATAAAGTGGGAAGAGCGCCACACGTCCAACTCTGACAGGATCTCTTGCATGAATGATGAACTCTCGCGTTTTCTCACTTGATCCAGAATCCTGACGGAATTCTGGGAGGCAAAACTTATGATATATAGTATACTATGTAAATTTATAGATCTGAAAAAAACATGGAAGAGAGCAGAGAAGTACAGAGAGGGAGGGAGAGAAAGAGTGACGGAGTAGTTACCATCAGTTATTCCAATTTCTATCATAAATTTGTACTTGTAGTCACTGTACTCTCTCACTTTCAAGATGAAAAAACAATATACTAACTTTTGAGTGTGTGCGCATGTACACACATGTGTGTGTGTGTTCATGTGTGTGTGCATGTGCCTGCACGAGTTCACATACTTATGCACATATGTATACATGTGCACGCTTGCTAGCATTGATATCATGTTTAAGTATTGACTGTGTGTATGTGTGTGTTAGTATGTTTACTCGTGTGATGTGAGTACAATTAAGTGCATGCATCACTTTTGTGTGCATGTATGCGTGTGTGTGTAAGTGTGTGAGCACAACCATGCATGAACATACAAGTCTGTGTGCTTGCATGTGCATGTTTTTGTACATGTATGTAAAGAGGAGCGAGACAAGCAGACAGCAATTACAAAGAATAAACAGATGAAAAAGAAAAGAGACAAAACAGAATATCATACAATCATGATTCTAGGACTCCCCAAGGTAAAACAGAGCAAAGGCACATATTCCAGTGACACAGCGTGTTGGTGTTATTTCATAAGTCACTTTCCATATATCCAAGCAGTCATAAATCATGCCATCATAGCAATTTTTGTGGTGTAGCGATTAGTGCAATGTACTACCAACTGGAAGGTTATAGGTTCGAATCCCCACCAGTCCTTTCAAAATTCATTATGGGAGTTTTTGGCTCCAACCAGTTCCCACCCAGAACTGAGTGTGCTATGGGTTCATTGGGAAGACTTGGACCACACAACTGTGTCTCGTCAACTTCACAAGTGCATCATTGACAGACTGAGAATGTAGCTCAAATCATCTGACCAACATCACAGGTGTGTGTATATCTTGGGTCTGGTTGATGGCAGACTATACTATGATAGTAAGCACTGAGTACATCCCTGTCACCTAATATCAGTCCTACATGGAACGATATTATCTTTCTCATTGTCATCACCATCACTGCATTATAAAAACTGTGCCAACTTTTGTGGCCATTAAATTGGTACAGAAAATGGGGGGGGGGGGGGGGGATGCCATCATTATTTCTGATATCTGAAACTGTTAATGTTATGGATCAGTTATGATCGGTGTGACAGCAAAGTCATTAGGACCTTGATCTTCCAATCAGAAGGTCTGAGTTCAATCCTGCCTACTACACCTGTTGAGTAAAGTGGGGAAAATATGTGAAGGTTGAAGATTTTCCTGATCTCAAAGGTCAACATAACTGCAGACAAATGAGTGCCTGATCCCTCTTCATATACTACATCATAGTACATGCCCACAGATTACCAAATATATACATTACACACCCTGTAGCATAAGCCATGCTGGTGTTATGTTATTGATGAAATATCAGAATATATTGTATGCACACACCCCAAAATTGGGTACAACCTGATATGGCAGGGTAAAAAACACCCACACAAGTAAAAACATTTGTTATTCACTGTGTGCATGGGAAGAAAAAGGATCAGCTGAAATCTGAATGATATGGAGAGAGGGGAGGGGGAGAGAGAGAGGGAGGGAGAGAGAGAAAGAGAGAGACAGAGAGATACAGAGAGAGAGACAGAGAGAGAGAGACAGAGAGAGAGAGACTAAGAGAGACAGAGAGACAGACACAAAGAGAGAGAGATACTAAGAGAGACAGACAGACAGACAGAGAGACAGAGAGACAGAGTGTGTGTGTGTGTTTGTGTGTGTGTGTGTGTGTGTGTGTGTGTGTGTGTGTGTGTGTGTGCGTGCGTGCGTGCGTGCGTGCGTGCGTGCGTGCGTGCGTGCGTGCGTGCGTGGGTGCGTGCGTGCGTGCGTGCGTGCGTGTGTGTGTGTGTGTGTATGTGTGTGTGATGTTTTGAATTTGAGTGTTTGTCTGCCTATTTGTCTGTGTGTGTACGTGAATGTGTGAGAAGCAATGACGTAAGTATAAAGCAGGGGCTTGTGTGAATATGGGATGAGTGTTTGTCTGCCTATTTGTCTGTGTGTGTGTGTGTGGATGTGTGAGAAGCAATGACATAAGTATAAAGCAGGGGCTGGTGTGAATATGGGATTGTTGTGTACCTATTAGGAGTGGGGTTAGGACTGAGTTCTGCTGCACTGATAAAAGCAGATAGTCATGTTTGCTGTTAGGCTGGGACTCGAGACTAAGACTAGAGTCACTCTTGTAACTCTTTATAAGACTGTCAAAACTAGACCAGCAAAGAATGACAAAAACACTGTCTTGATCATCAAATTATCAAAATCCAATGCTATCCACCACTCTGTGTACACTGTGTAACAGTAATACTAATAGCAAGAGGATTTTCTGCTCAGACTGTAATTTTGAAAATTATGTGTGTGTGCGTTTGTGTGTGTATACATGTATGCCTTACTCATGCTCATGTGCATGTAATGATGTATGCCTGTGGTATATGTGAAGATACATGTGTGCATAAATGACCAGTACAGTCATGTCACCCATCATCTGTCAGAATCATCGAGTTTGATGGCAGCCATCACAGCAGATATGACAACTTCCTAAAGTTTTGACTTTTCTGTGCCACTCTGTACACCTTCAAATCGCTGATGTTGGTGATGTTGTTCATACAGGAGGTGGATGGTCTGCCCAGATTTCTTTTGGTCTCAACCTTTTCTTGTAAAATATTTGTCCTTAGGTTGTGTTGTTGTCGCACATTGCATGACCGATGCATTTTATTTTTCTTCTGTCAATTTCTGCAAGCAGTTGACGATGGACATTGAGTTTGTTCAAAATACTTTCGTTTGTTCTTTTATCAGTCCATCTGAGTCTATGAACCCACTTGGGGAACCATATCTCGGCTGCTTCGATCTTATTTTCATCTGCTTTTCCACACATCCAGGCTTTACAGCCACACACTGATATAGTATAACTGGACAGAGAAGTCACTTTACAAATCTGATTATAAGGGCTATTGGTATACATCTGCATTTTCAAATGTTATTGATTTGGATCATTTTCTGTTCTGCCATTCTACTCTTATTCTGATGTGTTAGGACAGGTGCCATCACGACTTTTAACTAATAGTAAGCCTAAATATTTAAAATCACTCACATTTTCTAATGCCGTCTTGTTAATTTGAATATCTCAATATGCATGACTTCCTTCTTCTATGTGCATTGCTTTTGTTTTCTCAACATTACCGTTTCAACCTGCCTGCTTGCTGGCTGCAAAATTTCTGTATAGAATTCTTTTCATACTAATGATAAATGATATTGTCCGACATCAGTGCTGTGTCATCAGTGTACTGCAGATTACACACAATCATCTATATCAATTATCATGTAATGACGTACACAGTGAGTTAATGGAGTGTTATCAGATATGCTGTTTTGCCCTCAGTATTCTTCAAATAACTGATAAGATATTTCCTGAACTTCACATTCTCAATGTAACATGACAATGAAGCCACAAAAAGGATTAACCACACACATACACACACACACACGTGCGCGCGCGCACACACACACACACACACACACACACACACACACACACACACACATACACACACACACATACACACACTAAATGTCCATTCATTGTGGTTGACTGACCTGGTCACTGTACCAGACCTGCACTCCCTTGATGAAGCGATCCTGTCTGCGCAGGATGTTCACTGCCTGGTAGAAGGGCATACCTGTCAATGAAATATTCATATAACATTAAAAGCAGCAATCATTTGATGGGTACAATCATACACTATGTACAATATCATTTCCCCCTCTAGTTTAGAAGCAATTTTTTCACCGTTACATAAAAAACACAATTTCATCAATAATTTGTTTCTTTCTTGCGCTTCTTTGGAAACTTTATATTTCATCAACAAAATGATCCAATCGTAAATTATTAATACCAGTTTTCAGTTTCTCAAGATAACGTCTCAGTGCTCAGAATGAATTCCATATGCCCTAATGTCACTGGTGCCTTGTGATGGAGAAGATCCAAAAAATAATATCAAAACAAGTAAACAGAATTGAAAACTAACAAAAAAAGTAAAATTTGTCCCCTAGTCCTGGGCACAAAGCTGGTCTACCTCATCTTTTCTCTGGGCCATCACTATGCAGGCCTGTCTCTCACTGCTTTACTTTCCACAACCTTGAAAAGTAAACACTGCATTAACAATAACAGTCCCTGTGACTTTGAGACCTGTATGTGCCAAAGGAAGGATCAGTTACCAAATTATTAATACACACATGCTGACGGCTTAATATGCATAACCCTAGCCCTTTATCAAATCAGTTTTGATGTCATATTCAGTCTATAAAATTAAAAGTTGTGGTCAGGAATTCACATTGTGTTTAACCCTCTGACTCCCGCACCCTATCCACCAACTGCAAAAAATTTAACCCTGCAGGAAGCTGGTGGACAGGGTGAGGGAATCAAAGGGTTAAGCCATCAAAAATGGGTTATACCTATAAGGAATTAGTTTCTTATTGATGCTGAAATAGATTTGAAATCATTGTTCTCACACACACACACACACATACACACACACACACAAACACACACACACATCCGTCTAATATCACTCATAGTGAAAAGACGTTAAATCAAAGAACGAACGAACGAACACACACACACACACACACACACACACACACACACACACACACACACACATACACACACACACACATACACACACACACACACACACACACACACACACACACACACACACACACACACAAAACAGCTGCTACTTTATTTATTGTTTACACATACACACACAAAAAACAGTACGGTCCATGCCCACCCACAAAATCTGCTTTCACAATTAATTTCATTCCATGACCACTTCTGTCCAAATGCAAACACAAAATATGCAGTTAGATAAACAAACAAGTAAATGACAGGTGTGATACTGATTGATTGTCAGACCTACAATGTTCAAGTTCAAACCTGCCTGGGCAGTAACTTGTGGATAAAAGGTGGAGATTTTTCCTATGATCCAGGTTTGTATGCAGACTTGATACTGTGATAGTGATAGCACCTGAACCTCCTTCATGTGTGTATTATATTTATATGCAGATCATAAACATGTATATTATAGATCCATATGCCATGTCAATGTTTGGTGGCTTATGCCATTATGGAAACAGGAAAATACCCAGTACAGCTGCCAAAGATGGAGTAAGCGGACTGTATAGCAACACAATGCTTGCATAGTGTGGACTAAACAATGTGCACACATTGCATCTAAAAAAAAACCACTACTGAAAGTATAAACAGAATTTATCAATATATCACAATAACAAATAATAATTAATATCAATATGAAAATACAAATAAAATAAACAAAAACATAAACTGATAAAGCATCAGGAAATACTCAGGGATTTTTCCATTTATTTCATGCATCCCAACCTCTTGTAAATTTTGCAACAAAAATTCGCTCTCTTCTAGTTCTACCATTCTTACTCTAATATTAAAAGGACTAAAAAAAATTTCTTTCATTCTTTTTTAATTCATTCTTTCTTTATTTGTTTATTAATTTATTTTTTTGTTTATTTATTTTATTTTAAAATTGAAAACATACACTGAAATGTAATCTTGAGTCTGTGTTTGTTTATTAATCCGTTCACTGCCAAGACTAATTTGTACGCATGTTGCTGCTGGGTCTCTGCCAAGGAATTTTCAGTGAAAATTGGTAAAACTTAACACACACAAAAAAGTCCCAGGTCAGGTATACCCATCCTGTTGCACTGAGGCAGTGAACAGATTAAGCATTTCAATATAACAGCACTTTAATTATATTTTATATTTCTGTTTGCAGATGAACATCTAATTAAAGTGTTAATAAAATATTAATACTATATTGCTTCTGTTGATTTTTTTTCTTCTAGTCATTTCCACCATGCCGTGTTTTGAAACATATAAGATAAAAGATGTATAACAGGCCTATACAAATGTAGCTTCTGCACAAATGTGGTATTCATATGTTTATATGAACTACAAAAGAATAATTTGCTGCACTTGAACTTGTGGATTGTGTTTTAAGCATAAGAAATGGTGGCCTTTGTTGAAATAGAACTTTAACATATTAATCAACAAATTTCCTCCTTTACATTATTATGATTGTTTTATTATTATTGTGTAGGTTACTGCTGTATAAATATGCAACTGTCAAAATCTGTAAATCATACAAGTACACTATGTCACATGTGTGCATCCACATGACAGCTATAAATCAAAACATGATAAGACTTGACTTTTTGTACTCTTGTCCCATTTTATGTGGGACAGTTCATATGATCCTTTTGCATCTTAGCAGTTGTAACATAAGCACTTTTTAGACTCATAAGTGTAAGCTGAATTATTAGCCTATATCAATTTATCATATATCATTATATGGTTATTTCTATCATACATATGAATTATCAAAAAAGCATACTGACCTATATAGTAGCCTACACAGATACAGCAGGCCTACACCCTACTAATCAATCTTTGTGAATGTGAATCTTTGTTACACATAACTCAGAACACTTCAGCGGTAACTTGTACTTGTAGTGCAGCCTACATATATCTATTTCTGTGACGACACTTACATTACACTTGAATAATAGACATAAATATTGCATTTATTTTTTCCATTTTACAATTTGCTACTGATAACTCATCCTTTATTGATTTTCATCCAAAGAATAATCTATGAATCTGTGCCTGACTTTGGTCTGAGTCATGGAAAACTTGATGAAAACGTTTACGTTCGGCAGCCAAGTTGACTCGCAGACCAGCGTGTTTATTTCATATCACGTCAATTATCAAACTATTTTCATTGTCAACCAGCATACTGTGACCTCTGTTTGCAGTGTTAGTATCTTTTTAGTAACATTTTAGCAGACAGCTGATTTTTGTGACGTTATGCGCATAAATAGAAGCTTCAACCAAAGGAAATGGGTCAAAACTTACCCAGGATAAATTCCCATTGCTCGTTTCCAAGCGACCTTTCCGGGACGACTTCAAGATCGAGCATGGCTACGGTGTCTGCAGAGCAACCATACGGGACTTAATTAAAACCTAGATCACTGTACAGTCATGATCATCTCTGTTCGAATCCGTTCATAAGCTCAAAGCTTCATCAACGCCATTTTTGTTTTGTTTTTGTCAGCCTCCAATAAGGTTTTCTAAAAATGCAGAATCAAGCTCCGTTTTCACCATCCCACAAAATTGAAGTTTATAAAGCTTCAACAATCGTAAGGCACGAGTCATATAACCACAAAACTATTTAGTAAACTTGAATATATTAAAAAGTATTATAATTAGTATGCAACGGAGAAATCCATGTCAATTTTAGCATACATTGTTGCATCGGATTTACCGGAGTGTCTTTTTACTGTCAACGTGAACAGAAAGTTCGTCTGCTTTGCAACGTAGCACTGAGACGTAAACAAACGCAGATCTTTTAAGTAGGGCACATCTGAATTTGAAAAGAACAAAGGATTGTCTTTATTCATATTTGAAGGACACTATCAGCTGCGACAACCTGGATATCTGCTTAACATTTAATCGTTCACTCGAAAAGAATTTTATAAGTTTTGATTCAGTGAGATGTAACAGAACGTTGGAAAATTTCCTTGCGCTATTTAAAGTATTTTGTAATGATCCGAGAGACCGAAAATTCGGTCAGTGGCCGTGACTCTACCGAGTAAGTTATCGTATGTTTGAAGTGCGTACTATGATGTGGTTTTGTGGATCACTAATCAAATGGGCGATCGTGTTTACTCCCGCCTTTACAATACACTATTACAATGACATCACACACACACAGTAACAATACATACACACACACACACACACACACACACACACACACACACACACACACACACACACACACACACACACACACACACACACACACACACACACACAGAGGCTGACATTGCCCGGCGGGCGTGCCCGACAAAGTTTATTGTCTTTGGGGATTGGTTCGGGTTTACAAGACATGAACAGGTCAGAAACTCATTGTTTTAGAAAGTCGTTTGGCTGGATATTTTTGACTTATTTTGTGCGCTTCTTATCTCGCGTTATGTACGTTCGCGTATGCATGTTACATACGTACGTTCGCACACATATGCATCAATGAACACATACACATATAAGCCTACATGCGCGCGTGCACACATACGCACACAACACTCTACTTTCCTGGATTGCATTCATTAATAATTACAGTCTTTATACAGTGCCAATTCTTGACAATTCAAATCAAAGTGCACCCACGCACCAGACATACGCATACGGTCAACGCAGACCATCGTACAACATACACACACACACACACACACACACACACACACACACACACACACACACACACACACACACACACACACACACACACACACACACATGATGGAAAGAGGCAGTTGCAGAATTCATTGTCGGTTTTGATTGATTTGGTTCTGTTTTTACGTCGACACCCACCTAATCCTATACTGACACCACCAGAACAACAATGATCTTAAGATGGGACAATGAGAAAGCCAGTTGTAATATAGCGCATCCCAGGACTCGAACCCACAACCATTAGCATGTGAATCCGACGCTCAACCAACTGAGCTACTGAGGCCTGCATTTTCGGGTATAGAGGTGAGTTTTTAAATTGAATTTGAAAACAGAAAGGGTAGGTGGTCGATGAAGGGAGAATGAAAGTTTATTCCAGGCAGATGGTCCCGAAACAAAAACAAAAAAGAAAAAAAAAGAAAGAAAAAACGATGGCCGACCGTTAAAAGTTTAAATCTAGGAACCTGAAGGGAAAGAGTATCTGAAGCTGAGCGCAAGGTTCGAGTTGGCGTATGAATGTTGATGTTGTCAGAAAGGTGTGATGGAGCAGACTGGTAAGTAGATTTATAACACAAGGTATCCAGTTCTGTTCATAACAGACAAGCAGTGTAGAGAGCGAAGGAGAGGTCTGACATGATCAAACGTTTTCTTTCTGAGGACAAGACGAGCAGCTGAGTTTTGTATGCGTTGCAGACAGAGGAGGGAAGAAGCTTGTGGTGCAGAAAAGAGAGCGTTACAGTAATCAAGACGAGACAAAATATGAAATTCACAAGCTTAGATGTAGCCTCAGTAGAAAAATATGTTCGAATGTAACCAATACTCCGAATCTGAGAGTAAGACGATTGGCAGGTCTGCGTTAGAAACTTCTGCATAGAAAGAGTGTTGTCTCTAAGGTCACACCCAGGTTCTTGACAGAAACAGAGAGAAGGATGATGTTGTCACCTAGATAGATGGTATTTAGTGTAATAGAGGCAAGTTTGTTTTTGGTGCCTACGAGCATGGGTTCAGTTTTATCACAATTTAACTGTAGTTTGTTTTGTGTCATCCTGTTCTGGACGTCAACAAAGGAGCTGGATGCTTCTGAGATAAGGCAAGTGATAACATGCTGGTTGATGATGTTGGCTAGGGGTGAGGTATAAAGGGTGAATAGGGAAGTCCCTAGCACAGAACCCTGAGAATTCCGCAAGAAAGCCTGACAGATTGTGACTGACTTCCTTTGATGAGGACTTACCGCGATTAGAAAGATAGACGGAGGAAGATACGAGGAGGAAGCGATCAGAGAGATAGGAGGAGAACCAAGAAAGAGCAGTACCATGAATTCCAACTGTTTGTTTAAAATAAAACAAAAAGGATGGAGTGGTAAGTGGTATCAAAGGCAGCAGACAAATCGAGGACTGTTAAAAGAAAAATTTGACCAGCATCAGAAGCAAAAAGAAATTCACTGACTATGCGAATAAGAACTGGTTCTGTACTGTGGTTTGTTTAATGTGTGTGGGCTGGGCCCAAGTTGAGAGAGAGAGATTGGTTAGACAGAGGTAAACACAAGCACTTACTTTCCAATCGTCTTTATCATCAAAGTGTACACTGACATCGCCAAGAATGACAAATATTCCTGATCTTAGAGTGTAGTAATCAAGGAAACTCAATTTCATTATGAAACATGGAAGGAGAGAGTTTGTTCACACGGCTGAGAGGAGGACGGTAAATACAAGAGAAAATTACAGTCTGACCAGACATACAAAGAACGACTTCAGTGGTTTCAAATGACACGGTAGAAAAGGAAAAGGAGTCGGTGAATCAGAGACAAGGTTCAAACATCTTTATACATGTACACAACAGCAGTGCCACTCCACGACATGCTTGAGGGAAGGAAAGGAGTTTGTAACATGGAGGTGTGAGTTGTTTAACTTTTGGCTGATGGCCACTTGATTTCAGCCAAGTTTCTGTCACAAAAATCAAATCAAGATTATTTTCAAAAATAACATCTGAGATAGAATCAGTCTTTCGTTCACAACAAACAGACTGAGCTCTGAATAAACAGACTGTGAAGTTCACAGAAGACAAGAGAACAAGAAGATAACAGTGGGCTGTAAGGCAGAGGGGCACGTATGGAGGATGCCAGAACAGGAGATCCGGATGGTGTTGACACAGATGGAAGACACAGCAACAATTCTTGTAATCCAACACCCAGCCCCAACGAGTGGAATGAATTGACTGCTTGTGTAGTACACAGGCACACGCAATTGTTTTAATGCACAAACTCGCTCACACATACAGTAACGGTGCTGAGATGTGCCTTCCACTTTATGACAAAGAATCAAGATCAGACAAAATCATTTACTGTCGGAGGTCATAAAGTAACTTGCAGCAACAAGTGCATGTTTACGTAAAGCCCTGACCCTAAAAAAGGAAACCAAATAGCTAATGAAAAACAATCAAACCATTCAAGCACACGCAAAAAAAAATCAAAAACCAGTGCCTGACAAAGCTAAAAACGTGAAAGCAATGAAAAGAAACAAACGAAAAGCAATTGTAGGTATTCTGAAGATAAGATACACAGATACACATGTTATTTATATGTAACCAAGATTATTCCAGTGATAGTCTTGATACAATACCAGTATAACATAATAGACTTAGTAAAACCTCAGGACCTCAGGACCTGGCCAGCTCATGGGTTTATGAACAGGCTTAAGGCTTGTGCCATGATCACCATACACATGGCACCTGTGACGTTAGTGCATATGGAATTTGTTCCAAGCGCGGAAACGTCATCTTGAGAAACTGAAACTGAATTGTAGATATTGAAAACAATTCAACACACACACACACACACACACACACACACACACACACACACACACACACACACACACACACACACACACACACACACACACACACACACACACACACTGTAGCATGAAACTTAAGGAAGAGAGGACAACAGGTCTTTAGAGGAGAATCCCTACCCCCACCCCTCAAGCAACTTTGCTGAAGACACAGTGTTTCATTTTCAGTTCTTTCCACGGTTTGTTTAATCCTTGCTTCTTCAATTCTGAAGTAGCCGTAATTTGTTTCCTTCAGAATCCTTTGTTTCCCCAGTGACGCTGACATCTGGATTTCTGAGGAAGTATTTTCACCTGGTTTGGCTGTTTTACTCCATAGGCGTCCCTACATGTTGCATTTACAATATCTCTGAATGTGACTGGTCTGTGTTCTCTGGTGCTCCTTCCTCTTTAGAGCATTTGATTTGTGGACTGTTTCCTTATCCAGCCTCATCCATTTCTCCACTTGCGGGCGGCAAGTTGTTTCAAGAGTTTGTATGAATTCCTTCACTGAACGATTCGCAAGGATGCCCTTAACTGTGGTTTGATTCCATGTCTTGTTTTCTGACGTCTTATCTGTTTGCTCAGTGCACTGCTATTCATTTATCAGAATCCATGCACAAACCTTTATTGTCCCGTGGATCTCATGGTGCTGTGCATGGTAGAGAATCTCCTTCCACAGACAGACATTGGGATTCCATTTGTTCCATATTCTTGGTCTGTTGTGGATTCCCAGTCGTGAATGGGTTGGTGCGGAAGGATTAATCATTCTCTTCCCATTTCGGTGAGTCCCAAGAGGATCTTTCTGTTATGGAACTAGAGGCAAGTTCAGGAAAGGGAAGATGGGGAGCCAGGCCACAGAGCCTGTAAATATTGTCTTTCCCAGTGTCATCCTGTCTTTCCCAGACGTCTTCCAGACTGTTCATGGAAGTCAGTGATCTTGACAAGAGTCAGTGGCAAGAAATTGAGGAGAGCTGAACAGCAGAAGTCTTAAGAGGAGAAGCTCCCCCTCAAGCAAGTGTTTCAGCCCTAAGTTCTTTACATTCTTAAGGGGACCAGACCGCATCCAGGTCATGACTCCTAGATTACCCTCTGCTTTTGCCACTTTTTAGAAAAAAATAGAAATTAGTCATCCACCTGAATTCGACATCGTGCATCCAAGGTAGTCAGGTGTCTCAAGGCCAGGTCGCTCTTGTCACGGTGATGGATGTTTTAACCACTTGGCTATTGGACATCAGCAACATATATAGGAATTTTAAGCCTTATGAAGTTCACTTTTGTTTCTACTCAACCAGGTCCAATTGGAAATCTTTCCTGCTGCTTCTGCATTGTCTTTAGGACTCTGGTCCTCTCGTTCCCAGAAACAGCGAACTGTTTCACGAGGACATAGTCAGATGTGCCTATCAACCCCTCTTCCTCCAGCCGGATTTCCTCTAATTCTGGCTAGACTGGCATACTTTTCAGTCTTGTAGATATGGGCTAATACTGCATAATAATTATATATACGACCCTATGTTATTGATGAGCATCATGTACAGTCAACCGCAATAGATTTACACACATGTAGACTCACACGATTCTAGAACAATTGCACAGACGCATGCACGTACATGCACACACGCACGTACACGCACACACACACACACACACACACACACACACACACACACACACACACACACACACACACACACACACGCACACACACATACACACACGCACACATGCCACTTCGGCTGATCCTGTAGGCCTAAGAAACGAACGAACAAAGTGTAACCACTGGGACAGTGACAAATGATTGACCCTTCATTGTCCTCATCAGCAGCATCACAATAACATTGTCCACCTGTGAGACAATGAGGACGTCTTTCGCCTACCGCGAATGGTGTCATCCAAACATCAATTAACCAGTCTTTTTTTTTTAATGGTAGCAGTGTATTGTATCATTAAGATGTCAAGAATCAGTCTGTTTTAATAATAGCGATGGTACTACCTTGGGCTGGTGCCACCATCCCCAAAACCATCCAACTCCAGAAACATGGAGAGAGAGAGATTGGCAGCCGATCTACCCGTCCGGTCCCATCTTCTGCACCAATTTGACTCCCGCACCCCGTCCACCAGCTTCCTGAACTGTCAACCACGCCAGCCAAGCAAAAACTCAACCCTCTGACTCTCTCACCCTATCCACCAGCTTCCTGATAGAGTGAGGGAATCAAGATTTGAGTTTTTGCAGTTGGTGGACAGGATGCGGGAGTCAAAGAGTTAACTTCACGCTGCTCCTTCCAGCTCTTGAACGCACCTAACCCCAAGTTCATCCAGTTAAAGACCTGGTGCCAAGAAACTCGTGGGAGCCAGCGATGTCAAGCCACTCTGAGACCACCCACCAGAGGAGACTGTTCACTTCTACTGGATCACTTCATTGGAGTTGAGTAGTGTCTGTTCAGATCCAGCTTGATAAAGACACTGCCCGCTAACAACAGTAATTAGTCGCGGAGCCAGACCAAGTGAGAGATCCCCAGGTAAGGAGATTGCCATCACAGCCTTCCAAAGACGGCCCCCATAAGCAACGAAAACTAAAGACCACAACTTGAGTTTATATCAGGCTTGGAAGCGGTGGAGGAGACTGAAACTGAGTTCAGCACGATATCAGGGCACGACAGACCTCATAACCTGGAACAACTTTCACTATGCTATGATGATTGATGATGATTTCATGATAATGGGGATGATGACCATGGTGCTATGGAGCTCTAAGATTGAGACAGCATAGTAGAGCTGTATTCTACACGTAGGCCTACTATCATAATAGTCCTGGAGTCAACAGACGCCTGCAGTGTTACGTAATCTGAATGATACCGCTAGTCCAGTAACGCATCTGCAAGTGGATGAGACTTTAATGTGTGGTCCGAGTGTTGGGAATGAGTCAACAGAACAATCAGGTCTGGGAAAGAGGTGGTCAAGGCCAAAAAATCCCACAACTTTTTGAATTAGTGACGGTTCGAACCCACAACATTCCAGTCACTAGTCAATTGTGCTTCCCACTTCGCCACGTTGAATGGTGAGATGGGCAATTATTTTCCTGCAGCACACAAAAACATTATAAACATAATTATTTTGTTTATAATGTCTTTTGTAACACGCGATCTGTCTTTTCTCACTGTGACAACGAAATATGTCTTTATTTCAGACTTTGCAATGTGTATTACCATCTACGACGTATAGCAACGTGTATTACAGAATTAAAGTATTTCAGAATTGATCGCAGGTATACTTATGCGTGAATACGTTCACAATGGTTTGTGTTTTACCATTTAAAGCAACGTGTATTACCATTTAAAGTATTTCAGAACTGATTGCAGGTATATTTATGCGCGGATACGTTCACATTGGTTTGTCTGTGTCGTCGACAGCAGCGTAAATGTTGACGTTTGTGATGGAAAATGAGTGATGCCTTGCTGAGTTGTCTCTGAATGAGGTGGAAGGAGTCGTGACAGGAAAATTGGGGTGTTGTTTGTCACAAGAAAATGAAGATTGTGTGTTCATTTCAAGATAGTTGTTTTCCATCTTAATTCAGAACTGGTTAATACGAAACATCCGAGAGTGCTGGATGGGACTCAGAGCACCAATGCCTCCCCACTCTCCAGACGATCACCTTCCAAGCTCCTGACGCCACTCGATAGCCATTTCTTCAAGCAAGGAGGTGGGGGGAGGGGGGGGAGGCTGTCCATGCTTTGCATGACCCATTCGGACCCATTCGTCAATTACCTTGTTTACAAACCGAATGGCAAGGTGGGAAGATGACAAACCCTGGGACATAGCCACACAACGTGCACCTATCAGGTCCAGCCCAGCCACTGGACCAAGAGAGAATGGAAGAGTCATCTCTCACCCCATCCTGGGCCTTCATCTCTCTTTTGGGCAACCTGTCTAGCCACCGGCTCGCATAGCTGCCGGCTCCTTTCCCCTTACTATAGTCTCGATCCCCTTACTATAGTCTCGACAGTTAGATTCAGAACTGGATATTTATCACTGTGTTGAAAGTATGTTTGTATCACAGGGTGCCCCTCAGACCGCATTGTTAGACGGGTAAGTAAGGTTTGCGTAATGAAGATCATGCCATCTATGAATTAACTGGTTACTCAACATTTTCCACCGACCTAGTCCCCCTCAGACCGTATCGTTACTCAGGTACGTAAGGTTTGCGTAATGAAGAGCACGCCATCCATGAATTAACTGGTTACTCAACATTTTCCACCGAGCAGGATCTAACGCTCACATTGGTCTTATCCAAATATAGAGGGTAGGTTATCTAGTACACAAAAGGTTTCAGCAAATACCAACGTCCAAGCGAAAAGTCCAGAAAGTTGAATAACAGCCAGGGCCGCCAGGTGTCAAAGATTGCTTGGTTATTCAAATTTCGATGTCCAATGAAAGACATGTTAGTTGTTCAAATTTCGATGTCCAATGAAAGACAGGTTAGCTATTCAAATTTCGATGTCCAATGAAAGACAGATGGGAAGGTTTTGTGACAGAAACAACAGAAACGCACTGTATAAAAGCCAGAAAGTCAATCACTATAAGAATTCACCCATTCGATTGCCACCCAGCCAGAGACCTTCCAACCTATCTTAGAGGTATGTAATCCCACGTCTCATTTTATACCTTAGTTAGGGTAGGGTTAGAAGTAGGTAGTATGTTTGATTTTCCACAAAGCAAAGAATAGAGTAGGACATAAGAAAGTGTTCAGCATTCTAGTGATATGCAAGTTCTGATGATTCGTAGTGCATCTTAGGATTTTAGGAATATAGGACCCAGGACAGTAGGAATGGTGAATCACGTTTATGCTGAAGTTGACTGATTAAATAAATACGTTGTAGTTATTAATTTATGTGTGGACTGCTTATGAGAATCATGCCTAGTGTGGTTAGTGCATTTCTTCTCGTCACTCTCTTTCCTTATTGTGTGTGTGACTTCTAAGTAGAGAAACAATTCTTCCTATACATCCCCAATTCACCTCCCTGTTACATATGACTCCACCCAAAAACCTTCTTGTTATATTTGCATGACCACAGAATTCCCTTTAGGCTGTAGAATAATTCTTTACATCGCGTAGGGTTTATGTTATACACCTGTTTTATTTTTTTATTTTTTAATTTTTTATTTGATTTGTTTATTTATTTTTTGTCTGTCCCATTTCCTACGCCACATTAAGAACCACAGAATCTGGGATACTTTTCACCGTGCGATGAGAAGGATGACGATGTGGATGATAATCATGATGCTGTGGAGTTCCATTCCAGATTGAGACTGCGTGACAGGGCTTACTCTGCACTTACTTTCATACCATACCCTCCCGTAAACTAGGCCCGAGAGACACAGACACCTGTGATGCTGGTCAGGAGATCTGAGCAACACCATCAAAGACGCATCCGTGAAGTGATGAGACTCAGTTGTATGTTCCTAGTCTTCCCAATGAGCCCATCACACACACAGTCAACTCTAGGTAGGATCGGCTTGGTAAATGCTATTTAATTTTCGTTCCTTTTCCATCATATAGCATTTGCAGTGTCATTGCATGTAGAACTATTCCGAGCATGGATGGGCTGCAGAAAACTGAAACTGTAGAGGCTACCACCAGTCACATATACACAACGCTGGACAGGACTGGGGACTATAAAAATAACTAATTGTTGCAGATCTCTGAGACGTATGGCTCACATGCATGCTAGAAGTTGGCGTGGATCAAGCGAGGATGCGATTCCTGCGAATTTGTGCAGGTGCCGATCTTTCTATTGATGTCTCTGTCCAAGACAAATGCAAGTCTGCCTAAACTTGTACAAAGCCTTGGAGCGACCGGTGGTGACTTGCGCTGTACTATTACATGTATTGTCTTCGGTGCCTCTTTCTTGTGTTGCCGTCAAGGCTGCCCCATTTGATGGACGTGTTTGACGGAGTTTGCCTGGAGGACGTAGGAACAGGGTGGAATGTGGAGGAAGATCGAAGAAACATAATCGAGGAAGGGGTGGAACAGTGCCCACATTATACCCCCTTGTATGTTTTTGCAGGTGCAGCGACCGAATTATCCAAGCTGTGCAAACGACAAGATTTCCCTTCTCAAATCTTTTTCACCCCCCTCTCTCTCTCTCTCTCTCTCTCTGTGTGTCTGTGTGTGTGTGTGTGTGTGTGTGTGTGTGTGTGTGTGTGTGTGTGTGTGTTTTGTGTGTGTGTGTGTGTGTGTATGTAACTTTAAAAGCGTACAGTTCTCACACATTCTATGGTCAGGCACAAATGAAAACCGCAATATTGAAACACACAGACTTTGTGTTGAAACTGGGCCTTGTCACGCGTCTTTTCAGCTAGGTGTTAGCGCTTTGATACAAGACCAGCTGTTTGTTAATTTACACGGTTTTATGTGCATAACGCAGAAGGAAGAAGAAGAAGAAGAAGAAAAAGAATGTATATGTAAGAATAAGTACAATGCTACGAGTGTGTTGTGTGCCCTTAGAGTGTATTTATTCAGTATTGATTAAGGCTTGTTTCCTGTCTGCAACGATGCTGGTTTTGTTACGATGATTGTCCGTATAAGTTTGATATTTTGTTCTGTTGCAGTTACCTAATCTTTGTGCTCGAAGACCCAGACAGAAAAGTAAAGATCGAAAATGAAGAGCTAGAAAGGGTTGACCACTACATCCACTTAGAGCAACGCATCTCAGCAGAATTCTCCTCCAAAGAGAAAGAAATCAAACGTAGGATAACCCTTGGCTGACAAGCGTTTGAAAGAGCAAGTTCTGATTGTCCTGAAACGAAAAAGCTTCGACCAATGCATTTTGTCCAGTCACCTACGGTGCAGAAACGTGAAATCTAACGGAAAAAAAATCGCTTTGAAACTAAGAACCATACAGCGAGCACATGAAAGAATCATACTTGGTATCACCTGGAAAGATCGCAAAACGACTCAGTGGATCAGAGAAAGAACAAAAGTGCGAGACATCCTGGAAACCATCAACAAACTCAAACGGAACTGGTCAGGACATCTCACCCGGAGAAAGGACAATCGTTGGACAACAAAAACTACGTTCTGGATACCAAGAGACGGCACTCGCAACAGAGGAAGACAGAAAACTAGAGGAAGAGACGATGTAGATGGATTTGACAAGAACTGGAGAGGAAAAGCACTGGAAGGAAGTAAATGGAAGACAGCTGGGGAAGGGCTACGTCCAACAACGGACTTTCAATAATGGCTAAAAGATAATCTTTGTGCGTTTGAAAAACTGCTGTAACCTTATTGTAAGCGGCTGTTGACAATTATACAATAAATTTCGTGTTCGTGTGTTTTGTTCTCCCTCTCTCTCTCTCTCTCTCTCTCCTCTCTCTCTCTCTCTCTCTCTCTCTCTCTCTCTCTCTCTCTTCTATATATATATATATATATATATTGTTGTCTGTCTGTCTGTCTGTCGGTCTGTGAGCGTGTTTTGTGTGTTGTGTTGTGTAGTGTTGTGTTGTGCTTGTCTCTCTGTGTGTATGTAGTTGTGTGAGAAAGACTTCAATCATCAAGTTCAAGTGCAGTGAATGATCACTGATGGGCAAGCAGAGAATAAGCACACATACTGCAAAATAGCCTGTATCATTGATGAGACATAACCAAGTTTTTTATGTTTTACAATCTCAGTCTTTAAACAAACAGAAAAAAAAGTGGTGGAGAAGGAGGGGAGATTGGTTGTGTTTCTCTGGTGGTGTGTGTTTTGTGTTTTACTGGTGGTGTGTGCTTTGTGTTTCACTGGTGGTGTGTGCTTTGTGTTTCTCTGGTGGTGTGTGTTTTGTGTTTCACTGGTGGTGTGTGCTTTGTGTTTCACTGGTGGTGTGTGCTTTGTGTTTCACTGGTGGTGTGTGAATCGTGTTTCACTGGTGGTGTGTGCTTTGTGTTTCACTGGTGGTGTGTTTCGTGTTTCAATGGTGGTATGCGTTTTGTGTTCCACTGGTGGTGTTTGTGTTGTGTTTCACTGGGGGGGGGGGGGGGTTGTATTTCAATGGTGGCGTGTGTTTTGTGTTCCACTGGTGGTGTCTGTGTTGTGTTTCACTGGTGGTGTGTGTTTTGTGTTCCACTGGTGGTGTCTCTGTTGTGTTTCACTGGTGGTGTGTGCTTTGTGTTTCAATGGTGGTGTGTGTTTTGTTTTTCACTGGTGATGTCTGTCCCGTTTCACTGGTGGTGTTGTTCTGTTTGACTGATAGTGTCTATTTTGTGTTTCACTGGTGGTGTGTGTTTCGTGTTTCACTGGTGGTGTGTGTTTCGTGTTTCACTGGTGGTGTGTGTTTTGTGTTTCACTGGTGGTGTGTGTTTCGTGTTTCACTGGTGGTGTGTGTTTCGTGTTTCACTGGTGGTGTGTGTTTTGTGTTTCACTGGTAGTGTGCGTTTTGTGTTTCACTGGTGGGTGTGTGTTTTGTGTTTCACTGGTGGTGTGTGTTTTGTGTTTCACTGGTGGTGTGTGTTTTGTGTTTCACTGGTGGAGTGTGTTTTGTGTTTCACTGGTGGTGTGTGTTTTGTGTTTCACTGGTGGTGTGTGTTTTGTGTTTCATTGGTGGTGTGTGTTTTGTGTTTCACTGGTGGTGTGTGTTCTGTGTTTCACTGGAAGTGTGTGTGTGTTATGTTTCACTGGTGGTGTGTGTTCTGTGTTTTACTGGTGGTGTGTTTTGCGTTTCACTGGTGGTGTGTGTTCTGTGTTTCACTGGTGGTGTCTGTTTTGTGTTTCACTGGTGGTGTGTTTTGCGTTTCACTGGTGGTGTGTGTTCTGTGTTTCACTGGTGGTGTCTGTTTTGTGTTTCACTGGTGGTGTGTTTTGCGTTTCACTGGTGGTGTGTGTTCTGAGTTTCACTGGTAGTGTGTGTTTTGCGTTTCACTGGAAGTGTGTGTTTTACGTTTCACTGGTGGTGTGTGTTTTGCATTTCACTGGAAGTGTGTGTTTTATGTTTCACTTGTGGTGTCTGTTTTGTGTTCCATAAGTTCCGTTTTCCCCATCCTACCCCCACCCCCATTTGAAGACTTTGCCTACACTGAGGAGTCTGCCAGATATTCATTGGCTTATTTGGGTGGAGCGCATGTGGAATTGTCCGAGTGCAGTGAATCCCTCTTGAACAAACTACAAACTTCGGACTCCAACAGTCTCTCGGCTTTTTGTAATCTCTGACCTAACAATCAAGGCACAGAGACAAGAAGTCTTGCAACAACAGTACCACGAGAGTTTGTCTTGTCGTTTAATTAACGACACCATAATTCTGTCAAGTGCACGTGCTCGCTGACCTCCTGACTAATAATGTGGTGATATGTTTTATTAATTAGGATCTCAAAGATCATTGTACCTCCTCCCTCAAATCTCCCCCGCCCCTCCTCCGCCTGCCCTCCTCCTCACATCAAATTTCAGCAGTGATTGACATGATGAATAGTTGAGAGAGAGAGAAAGAGAGAGAGAGAGAGAGAGAGAGAAGAGAGAGAGAGAGAGAGAGAGAGAGAGAGAGAGAGAGAGAGAG
>JAPXFY010000014.1:32400700-32408200 GCA_030674185.1 Monoplex corrugatus | reverse complement strand
AATGTAGAAGAGGACAATTATGCAAATGAAGTGAGGTTGTTGGTAAACAAGAATATCAGATTTGCTGTACTAGGATGCTGCCCTATATCCAGCGGGATTATGACTATCCACATGCGAGTGAAACAATTCAGCACCACGATAGTGCAGATATATGCTCATACACTAGATTATGACGATGACTAGATTGAAAAATCTATGCTCAGCTTCAAATGGACATCAACAAAATCTATAAATAAAAAAGACATCCTCATCGTTCAGGGTGATGGAATGCCAAGGTCGGTATGCCCAAGAAATCTGGAAGAATTTCTGCTGCTGCCGCATTAGGAGAGTACGAATGATAAGATACAACGCCTGCTAGAATTCGCCAACAATAATAACTTAGTTCTTGCAAACACTCTTCATGAACATAAAGCATCTCGACTATCAACATTACATTCCCCAAACGGTCGGTATCACAGCCAAATGGATTTCATTCTTCTGAAGAACCCGAACGAGTCTGGCATCAATGGGACTAAAACAAGATCTTTTCCAGGAGCTGATCTTGGCTGTAATCATGACCTTCTCATGACGAACTTTAAAGTATGGCTGAAGTTCAACAGGAGAATGAAAAAGAGTTGTCTCAAATTCAATCTTGATAAATTGAAAGATCCTGACATTACCAAACAATTCCAAGTGGCCATAGGAGAAAAGTGCACCCTACTACTACTGCTTGAAGAAGATCTTAACACCCTCACAAATAGTTTCAACCATGTGATGACTGAAACAGCAAAAGGTGTCCTAGAGATAAGCCAATGGAAATCCATGCCAAAATCCCAAGTAATACCTTGCCCTAGAAGGATCCTGGGTATTTCCTGGAATGACCGTGTGCCAAAATGAAATATTAATGCTCATTGACATCAGAGGGATCATCCTGTTTAGCATTTATATCTCCCTTCACTGACCCATCCACACCTCCGTCGCTCTCATCCCCGTTGAGTCCCCTTTCCACACCACACCCCGTTCCGAGTTGATCAGTTGCTTGCAAGATAATGTGCACAATATCAACTCGCCATGATGCGAAGCAAGACTTTTATGCATCCCTTCTCTCTCCTGCCTGCCCATAAACTCATCTCTATCCCCTTCCTCACAATCCGCACACAAGCGCACAAAATGAGAACATGCGCTGACTTGAATGGCCAAGCTTGTTTGCTATCTTGTCCCATTGTCCAGCACTAACAGAATTATAAATTGCTCTTTTGTTATCAGCGAAGTAGCCTTTTTAGTCAAAATTGAAAGGGTCTCTGTTATAAGCGACGTAGTCTTTTGTTACAAGACAAGCGACTCACAAAGTAGCCCTTTTGTAGCCAGTTAACAGATTTACGAGGTTTACGAGAACAGCGCGTCGGAGGCTTGCTGGACCCAGTAAATGAGTAAACAACGAGGAGAGAGAGAGAGAGAGAGAGAGAGAGAGAGAGAGAGAGAGAGAGAGGAGAGAGAGAGAGAGAAAGAGAGAGAGAGAGAGAGGAATAATTTAAAGAGGTGCGAACATAATAATACAAATATTTTGGAACACAAAAGGAGTAGCATGGTCATTCACGGAATGTATACTCGCAACATCAGCTTACACACATTCAAGTGGGGGGGGGGGGGGGGGGGATGGTCCAACAAGAGAGAGAGAGAGAGAGACAGACAGACAGACAGACAGACAGAGAGAGTGAAAGAGAGAGGACAGACAGAGACAGAGAGACACAGACGTAGAGAGAGTGAGAGAGAAAGAGAGAGAGAGAGAGAGACAGATAGACAGAGAGAGAGACAGATAGAGAGAGAGAGAGAGAGAGAGAGAGAGAGAGAGAGAGAGAGAGAGAGAAAGAGAGAGAGACAGAGACAGAGACAGAGACAGAGCGTGCTGACGAATAATGCCCCTCAAAACACTCGCGCATACGAACAAGGCACAAAACACCAAAAAACAGAAAGCCGAAAAACGCCGTACAGTTTTCGCAGGTGCTTGTCCGGCCCCCATAGCGCGTGCGTTGCACGTGGCACGCAAGCGGAAGACTAACAGAGGCTTTGTTGTGTGGGCACGTCTACACGGAGTGGACAGCGTCGAGTTGTGTGGACAAGGCATGGAGAAGGGATCAGTCTTCATCAATTGATAGCTTTCCCCCTGCTCATCCTTCAATCACTCATGTGATCGGGGAAAGCTTGGCAGGCAGTACGAATAAAAAGAACGATGAACATACCCCCCTCCCCCCAAAAAAAACCAACACACACACATACACAACACGCACACATCCCCACCCCCACCACCACCACCACCACCAAAACAAAATAAATCAAAACAAAAACATAAGAATAAAACTACATGAGCCACTCATTATTCAATAACTCAAAAGATCAAAGGAAGTAAAAAAAGTGTGTGTGTGGGGGGTGGGGGGTGGGGGGGGTGGTGAGTGATAAAGTTACTGACAAAGAGGAAAAAACAAATCAACAAAAAAAAAAAAAAAAAAAAGAAACAGAATGAGCGGCATGTGGCCAATGCCACAAAGTTGATGGTGGGATGAAGAAAAAAATGGTTAAGAACATGGACACAGAGAGAGAGAGAGAGAGAGAGAGAGAGAGAGAGAGAGAGAGAGAGAGAGAGAGAGAGAGAGAGAGAGAAAGAGAGAAGATCAGCATAACTGATTAACCGGTTTTATTATAACCAAAAACTCCTTGACCATACCAGACAAACAAACAAACGAACGAACATCGTACATTCGAATCCAGCATGGTTCTTGGAGTAGCTGCGGCAGTTCCAGATTTTCGGAAACATGGCAGTTTGTCATAACCCACAATACAGATACTCTGTTCTCGTCAGGTTCTTCTGGCCATCCGACCTCTGTGACTAACACCCATTCAAGTTGACAATTTCTCTGCTTCCTCTTAGCCCATCGCAACCGAAATCGTTTTATCAAAATCCCTGGCAGGCGCAGCGAAATATTTTTATTTTGTGTTTGCATGTGTAAACAACAGTAATTCAAAACTGGAGCCAACAACTTTCGCGTTATCGTGTATTCTGTGAAACCAAAAGTAAGTAAACTGTTCCCTCGAGGGGATGTCGGGGGTTCTTTCAGTATGAATAGTATCCCCACTTTCTGGAAATTCTGTGCTAGAAATGTCCTCTTTTCTGTCACTCTCTTTGTTTCTGCTTTGTTCCTTTGCTTTCTGTCATTTCTTCCTATCATTTTCTGCCTTGCTGGTCCATTCACCTGTATGTGTTCGATAAAGCCTAACATACTCTCCCTTAGGATTGATAATTGGGTACATGCATGAAGTGTACTTTTGGCTCTAGGGAAATGAGATACGCGGAAACAATTTTAGGTAATTTAGCCTGTTACATTTTTTGGTGTCCTTAGGTATACTTAAATTTGTATTTAAGTGTGCTTTTGAAACACTTGTGCGATAAATTGGACGGAGTGGTCAACGCCAGTGGCTTGTCCTTAGATTATGTGCGCGAATGTATTGATATGTGTATTTAATTTTCTTTTCCTTTTTTTTTAAACAATAACAATAACAATAAATAAACTGTGTCAAATACTATACCTGTTTTCGCCCTCGGGTGCATGTGTGCAGAGATGTTTGGCCCACACCGTGCAAGACGCTGCACGCTCTGCCTGCTCCATATTCAGTAAATATGCGCGCTGGATGTTTTTATGTTTCCGTAAGCCATCGAACACTGACGTGGCTCTCAGGATCTTTAACGTGCGTATTTGATCTTCTGTGTGCGTGTTCTCACGAAAGGGGCTCAGGCACAAGTAGGTCTGCACATATGTTGATCTGGAGGGAGGGGGGGGGGGTGATGTCGGATAAATCTCCATCCTTTACCACTATACGGTAACCAAGCAGGTTAACGCAGACTTCCCTATTTTCACAAGCGGATCTGCATTAGATACAACTGATAGTAGCGCTAGATTTGTAATTCCCGCATTTCAAGTACAAACGATCTTATTTCATAGGAAAAGAGGTCTCAGTGTTTACTTACAATAATACGCAATATTGATGGTCCTGAACTATATTAGTAGTCTCTCATACACCATCTACAGTGTAATATTATGACTTAATCAGCGTTATATTATTTAAAACAAAACGTAAGTCAAGTTCGAAATGACATTGTTTCTGAAATCAAACATTTAATCTATTGTATCTCGTAAAGCTGTGGACTACTGGAACGAAGTTTCCGACAGACTTTGTAAAGAGGGTATCTCAAATAATGCAAACTCCATAATTTACAATAATCTAGGACTATCAGTTCATGAAATTAGCTCTTTGCTAGAAAGATCAGCCTATCAACTACTAGGAGACCTCTCTCATTGCTTCAGACATCTAGCGTCTTGACAGCACAGTCCAATAAATGTAGGACAAAGTTTGATAAGAACATAAGGAAAATAACCTGCTTGAGAGAAAAAAAGAAAGAAAGAAAAAAAAAAAAAAAAAGAAGAAGAAGAAAAAAGAAAGAAAAACAGAAAGAAAGACAGAAAGAAAGAAAAACAAAAAAATTGAATAGATAAGGGCAAATTCCCAAACGCTGAGATTGTACATATGTGAGGCTGTAGAAGCCACTACTCTCGGACTTACTTTTGAGGGCTAATCCATCTGTCTGTCGCTGTTTTACCTTCCCCAAACCTCAACAGTCAGGTGCTTATTCACAGGTTGGTGGGCTGGAGGTGCACACACTAAGTTTTCTAGAACCAGATTCGAACCCGTACTGTCAGATTGTACTGAAATGCGAGAGTAGCTCTACCGTGCGCTATGCACCGAATTCAGTTGTTACAGGGTTAACATGCGTCTTGTTTGTTTGTTTGTTGTTGTTGCCGTTGTTGTTGGTGGTGGTGGTGATGTTGGTGATGGTGATAGTGGTGATGGTAGTGGTAGTAGTAATAGTAGTAGTAGTAGTAGTAGTAGTAGTGTGTGTAAGCTAAACCCAAGTAAAACAACAACAGCAGCAAACCACGTACTTGATGTGGAAAATGGAGGGGAGGTGAGAAAAAGAGGCAGGGAGGAACACTCACACTTTGCAGCGCTATGATAGGGGTGGACAAATGACCATCACTGACCATCTGGCATCATCAGGGTAGCACGTGTCCTTTGCTAAATCCCAAGCGTCAGAAAGATACTGGTCATTTCAGCTAGACCTCATACTGTCTGAGATTCAGTGAAAATTTAGAAGACTTGATTGATTTCATCGTATTTGAAAGATGAATGGACGGCAGAGGGAAAGAATGCCCCTGTGTCCACAAAGTACTACTACTTGTCAGTTTAGTTGTTCTGCATGGTGCTGTGTGTCCGAGATACCGTGCAAATGTAGAGAACGTGATTGATTTAAGTCATCAATAAAACTGAAGAGATATCGGTGGGTTTGAGTGAGAGTGAGAAATGGAAATTTAACCAATTCTTAAGTTATTTATATGGGTAGGAAGGGAGGGGATGGGAAGAAGATTTATTCCTAATGGTCACGGCCCCTTGGTGGGAATAACATGCAAGTAACAAAACTGCACACACACACACGTTAAATGTTGACACAGCTCTCTCTGAAAAAAACAAAAAACCTCGTAAGATTTGTTAAAATAGTGTTTATTTCAATGGCTTCTGTGTGAGAATAGACGCAAATTTTTCTTTTTACGAGCGCGTTCACAAACAATTTTAAACTCACAAAAGGCAAGTAACGGGGGAGAACTCTTACTCAATTTGCTTTAGCTTAGCAGACGTGAATTTGACGTCTGCCAGATCTAGCTTAGGATCATGGCGCAGTGAGCTGATCGGAAAAGAAGGGAAGGCAAGTAAAATGGAAAAACAGCAAGTGTTAACGGGTTACCAGAAATTTAGATCTAGGAAAGGCTGATTGTATCACTGCAGTGAACAGTTACCGTGCTGGTAATGTTGTACAATAGAATACGAAAATAATTGGAGCTAATTTCACGCACTTTTACGGGTGTTTTCGGTTCTGCTCGATGTAAAGAGACGTAAGACACCCTTACCTTCGATGTAAAGAGACGTAAGACACCCTTACCTACTCGCTTTGACCAGTCCTTCCCCACAAACATGCATTAAATATCCCTGAATGACTGGCGACCATAACCCTGATCACGTGGGTGACGTGGGTGAAAACGTCATCACTGTTTGTGTGTTTTTATTTGAAACCGAAAATAGGAAACACGTGGTAATGTTTACATCTAGATCGAGACCAGTAAACTCCGGAAAATGCCGAAAAAAACGCGGAAAAAGCCAAAAAACGCGAGGTAACCGAAGGGGTAAACAAGTGTTGCACTGCACACATATTTTAGGTCGGTGATTGCACTGACACACGTGGTTGATGTTACTATTTATAGACAATAACTCCCCACTAGTGATGACGTTGTGCCCATGTGATCAGCAACCAAAATGGCGTGCAGGTGACTGCTGGAGCTGTGGTCGCCAGTCATTCTGGGATACTTTGTGCATGTTTGTGGGGAAGTGAGTAGGTAAGGGTGTCTTACGTCTCTTTACATCGAGCAGAACCGAAAACACCCGTAAAAGTGCGTGAAATTAGCTCCAATTATTTTCGTATTCTATTGTACAACATTACCTGAAAAATGAATAGAAAACTTAATGAACAGACATTTTTTTAAAAATTCGTTTTTGAATGGAAACTTGAGATGTGTGGCGGATGGGGAGCGGGGGGGGGGGGGGGGCTAGTTATGTTGAGGGTTCTCTAGAGGGCCTTCCTTGCACATGTACCTAAATAATGTCCATTAATGAAGAAACGCATTGGGCGCTTGCACAATTTAAAAGATAGAGGAAACTCGAAGACAACTTTTTTTTTTCGATGATGAAAACTGAAATGTGCTTTATTTTACTGCCAATACTGGTATTAGTGTAGTGAGCTTCAGGCTGAAGTTATCGGAGACATAGTAATGATGATAGAACATTACAAAATTTTTATTGTTGTGTATGCTGCAAGACATGAACATTTTCTTGTCAAAGAAATATACAAAAATAAAATGCATACACATCAAAATACAGATCTAGCTCTATGCTGTGTCGTATTTTGGATAATCTGTTAGTATCTTGAATATACTATTATAGATCTGCCAAGTATTGCCACACTCCGCGTTTCATCAGTAGGGATGGTGTGTGTGTGTGTGTGTGTGTGTGTGTGTGTGTGTGATTGGCAGACTTTTAACATTCTTATTGGCCAATATGCCATTAGCATGCATGGCAGCGACGAGGGTCTCCCATTTCTGTCATGTCTTGTTTTAGGCCAGCCTCTGTATAGTACTCCCAGTGTATTTCTCTTTTCGGGTCTTCTTCTCTTACGTCTTCATCCTGCTGTCCAGTGTAGAGCAGTTTGGGTGATGCTATCCTGCTGTCTTTTGATGATGTATCCAGTCCAGTTCCATCGTCTTTTCGTGATGATAGTGCCCTTATTGTTATGGTAACTTTGGAGACAAGATTGTTTTGAATGCTACTGTAAAATCATCATTTGAACAAACAAATAAACAAACA
>JAPXFY010000014.1:32388200-32398200 GCA_030674185.1 Monoplex corrugatus | reverse complement strand
GAGAGGACACTCCAGCCTCGCTACTAACACTAGTGTCGGCACAACACGGAAAGCAACAGATACCGGTGATAAGTCATTGCTCAACTGGCGTAGAGCTGACGCCAGGGGTTGCTTTTGACGGTGGGAGAGACCTTCGTGACTTACTGGACAGCTACCGCCCACCTAAGCTGGGCAGCCCCCAGCCAGTTAGGTGCTGTCCCGCCACGACCTGCCTTCTTCATTGGGTGCATGAAGATTAGGAGAAATCTGACAAGCAGGTCGTTAATTACCGCACCAAACAAAAAGAAAAATTCAAATTCAAGAAACGGATCAGGAAAAGGATCAGCAGTGAAACTGGGCTGTTGGAATGTCCGAACAATGATGCCTGGGCTCTCCCAAGATCTGCAAGACATCAGCGACACCAGAAAAACCGCCGTCATAAACAGCGAACTAAAGAGGCTCAATGTGGACATTGCCACTCTGCAGGAAACACGGCTGGCTGACTCAGGAACACTAAAGGAAAGGGACTACACCTTCTTCTGGCAAGGAAAGAGTTCTTATGCCCCAAGAGAGCACGGAGTAGGCTTTGCAGTAAGGAACAGCCTGCTGAACATGATTGAACAGCGGCGGTTCAGAACGACTCTTGACTCTCCGCCTCAGCACCACCGAAGGCTATGTCACTCTCATCAGCGTTTATGCCCCAACTCTGTCCGCCTCTCCAGACACCAAGGATGAGTTCTATGAAAATCTTGCATCAACCATAAGGAACATCCCCAGGACAGAACAACTTGTTCTCCTGGGCGACTTCAACGCCAGAGTGGGTGCAGACAATGACTCATGGCCCTTCTGCCTCGGTTCATGGAGTGGGGAAAATGAATGAGAATGGACAGCGACTGCTTGAGTTTTGCGCCTGCCATGAACTGTGCATCGCCAACTCCTTCTTCAAGACGAAGCCTCAGCACAAAGTCTCCTGGAGGCATCCCCGCTCAAAACATTGGCACCAACTGGATTTGATCCTAGTAAGACGTGCCGCTATCAAAAACGTTCTCCACACTCGCTCTTATCACAGCGCAGACTGCGACACAGACCACTCTCTGGTATGTTGCAAGATCAGGCTACAACCAAAGAAGTTCCACTGCTCAAAGAAACAAAGGAACCCTCGCATTGACGTCAGCAAGATGTCTCAGCCAGATCTTGTGGAACAGTTCGCAGAGGCCTTTCAGAGAGAATACGATGCATTGCAGCCCAGAGACTCTGCCACTGAGAGATGGGAAACGCTACGAGACACCATGCACCGCATTGCTATGGCCACCTTTGGGAAGAAAACTGTGAAGTCCCACGACTGGTTTGAGGCCAAATCATCAGAGATGACTCCCACTGTTGAGGCCAAGCGTGCCGCACTCACCAAGTATAAGCGGTCACCCAGTGAGAAGAACCTGCAAATCCTCAGGGCTGCCAGAAGTAAGGTTCAGCTTAACGCCAGGCGCTGCGCAAACGAGTACTGGACAGAGCTCAGCGAAGAGATACAGAGTGCTGCTGAAAGAGGCAACATCCGAGAAATGTATGATGGCATCAAGAAGGCACTGGGACCAACACAGAGCAAGATCGCCCTCCTCAAATCCTCCACTGCGGAAGAAATCAGCAATCCTAGCCAACAGATGGAAAGATGGGTGGAACACCACTCCGACCTCTACTCCACACAGAACATGGTGTCCCCCTTAGCCCTCGATGCCATCAAGTGCATGCCGGTAATGGAAGAACTTGACGCAGAGCCAACTGTGGACGAACTCAGCAAGGCCATTGATAGCCTGGCCTCAGGGAAGGCACCTGGCAACGACGGAATTCCCCCAGACCTCATCAAGCACTGCAAGACTTCTCTTCTGCACCCTTTGCACGCAGTTCTCTGTCAGTGTTGGAATGAGGGAGCTGTACCACAGGACATGAGGGACGTCAAGATCGTCACCCTGTACAAAAACAAGGGCGAAAGGAGCGACTGCAACAACTACAGAGGTATCTCGCTCCTCAGCATTGTTGGCAAAGTCTATGCTCGGGTCCTCCTAATCCGCCTGCAGAAACTGGCTGAACGTGTCTACCCGGAATCACAGTGTGGTTTTCGAGCAGAGAGATCCACGGTAGACATGGTCTTCTGCCTTCGCCAAATCCAGGAGAAGTGCAGAGAGCAGCGAATGCCCCTGTATGTGGCATTCATTGACCTCACCAAGGCCTTTGACCTAGTCAGCAGAGATGGCCTTTTCAGGGCTCTCCGAAAAATCGGCTGCCCCCCCAAACTGCACAGCTTAATTGAGTCCTTCCACTCAAACATGAAAGGGATGGTGCAGTTCAACGGAAACCTCTCCAAGCCCTTCGACGTACGCAGCGGTGTGAAACAAGGCTGCGTCCTGGCCCCAACCCTCTTTGGAATCTTCTTCGCTCTCCTCCTGAGGCATGCGTTCAGCACAGCGCAAGAAGGGATCCACCTGCGGACCAGATCAGATGGAAGGCTCTTCAACCTCGCCCGCCTCAGAGCAAGGACAAAGGTCCGTGAAGCCCTCATCAGAGACATGCTATTTGCTGACGATGCCGCAGTTGTGACCCATACTCAGCGGGACTTGCAGTCACTAATGGACCGCTTCTCCCAGGCCTGCAAAGATTTTGGTCTGACCATCAGTCTTAAGAAGACAAACGTCCTGGGCCAAGACACGCCATCTCCACCAGCCATCACCATTGATGACTACGAGCTTGAAGCCATCCATCAATTCACATATCTTGGGTCCACCATCACCGATAACCTCTCCCTTGACACAGAGGTCGACAAGAGGATCGGGAAGGCAGCCACAACACTAGCCCGCCTCACACAAAGGGTGTGGACAAATCCCAAGCTGACCACAAAGACAAAGATGGCTGTATACAACGCCTGTGTCCTCAGCACCTTGCTGTATGGCAGCGAGGCGTGGACCACGCATGCTCATCAGGAGAAAAGGCTCAATACCTTCCACCTGAGAAGCCTACGGCGCATACTTGACATTTCCTGGCAAGACAAGGTGACCAACACCGAAGTCCTAACCTGCGCTGGCCTCCCAACCATGCATACCATGCTGAGACAGCGTCGGCTGCGCTGGTTGGGCCACGTTCGCCGCATAGAAGATGGTCGCATCCCAAAAGACATCCTTTATGGTGAGCTTGCCACAGGGCAGAGAATCATTGGCCGCCCACAGCTGAGATACAAAGACGTTTGCAAGCGTGACATGAAGGCGCTTGAGATCAACACTGAGTCCTGGGAGGACCTCGCAGACGACCGCAACAGCTGGAGAACTACTCTCAAGAAACAGCTGCGGATTGGTGAGGATAAACTGTCAGCTGCTGCAGCAGAAAAGCGAGTTCGCAGAAAAGGGATGACAGCCAACAGACCAGCATCAGCATACACATGCGACCGATGCGACCGCTGCGACAGAGACTGCCTCTCTCGCATTGGTCTGTACAGTCACAGGCGACGCTGCTTGGACCAAGCAGACAGCCCATCTAGACATTAGAACGGATGTACTTTGTCCATGGTCAGTCATGACCGAAGGAGGCTTACTACTACCCTCTGTTAGCCAGATTGCTGTTTACGTAGCGGTGTTTACTTACTGTCTTGCAGTATTGTACGAGTACAGCTCTAAACAGAAAGAAACTGTGTGTGTATCGCATTGCATGTGTATGGTGTTGTGTGTGTGTGTGTGTGTGTGTGTGTGTGTGTGTGTGTGTGTGTGTGTGTGTGTGTGTGTGTGTGTGTGAAGGAATGAGAGAACTCTTTTAATCAAGTTTGGAGGGTAATATATTAACATTTTTGAGGCGTTTTTTCTTTTTCTTTCTTTTTATTTTTTTTTTGATATTTATCTTTCGCCCAAAGTGGGAAGAAGCTACACATTGTAAGAAATCAATAAGACGATGTAATTGAGTAAACAGCCTGGAAAATGATAGTACAGTATATAAGGTTTACAATGATACAAGAAGATTTAATTATCATAAGTGAATACACTGAAAGAACACACAGGTATATATAATAAGGAAATAATTAAAACACATTGAAATAAAGAAACAAGCAGATTTAAGATGACTGAACAATTCTTGCTGAACAATTGTTGACAATATTATCATACCAGTTAAATTAACCAAAACACAAGCGAACAAACAAAAAACAAAGAAAACACACACACACACAAACACACCACACACACACACAAACACACACACACACACACACACTCACACACACACACACCACACACACACACACACACACACACACAAAGGAAATAAAGAGAGGCTTCAATTGTCTCTACTTGTTAAATGTGGATCTGTTCTTGATTTTACTTACAGATTGGCAGAGTATCACGACTGCTTCAATTTTAATGATCATAGCACATTTAAGAACCAAAGATAGCGTTAGGAGAAGGGAAGGAAGGCTATAGCAAATAATATTGTAAATATAACCTATATCACATTGCAGATTACAGATCGATCTTTGCCAGATTTGAGATATCAACCCTTTGATTCCCGAACTCTGTCCACCAACTGCAAAAATTCCTGCACGAAGCTGGTGGATAGGGTGAGGGAGTCAAAGGGTTAGGTTTTTGCTTTGTTTGCATGGTTGACAATGTATGATGCTGGTGGACAGGGTGCGGGAGTCAAAAGGTTAACTGTAAAATAAGTCAATTTTGAAAGTAATACAATTCCGATAACTATATGTCTAAAATTGCATAACAGAAGGGAGATCATTATTGCATAACAGAAGGGAGATCATTACTTCATGGTCATGTAATTTTGCTGAGGGTGTGTGAGAAGAGAGATGTACAAAGTGGCTTGACAATCTTATCTTTCTTCTTGTTTCCTCTGTCGGCTCATGTTTCACCCGACTCCCGCTAAAACCGTGAGCTAAGTCATCAAGTACATTCGCCGCAAACACGTCCAGCCCGCATCTCCCTTATCGCATAGCGGATACCTTATCATCCATAGGTGTTGGGCATTCATTTCGTTTTCCCCTATGGTAAAGAAACACTGGCTAATGATGCCGGATCAGCGACCATTTGACGGGCACCGAGTGAACAGCGATGCTCTGTCCTGCAAGCGTTCCGACTGAAAGAGATAGCCAAGAGCTGGTCCTGTGTCTCTTTGTATGGCTTCTTTTTTCATACTACCGTAGTTTTGACGTGGTACTCTCGTCTAGTAAATCAGGAACGGTAGGGGCTTGTCGGTGTGAGCAGATCAGCAATCAGTAGTATTGTTTAATCAACGGAGATCCTTCGTAATGGAGGGTAGTATGGTGGACAAAGGATGATGCTTCATTCAACGGGTGAAGGGGGCGGGGAGTGGGTGTGTGGGGAAGGAGTGAGGGTGCCAGATGGCGGGTGGGGATAGGAAGTCTCTAGTGTTGGAAGGCAAGGTTTCAGACATTTTTAGCAAGCCTCAGTATAGAAATGACTGAATTGGGTCCGTCATAAGTATGTATCTCTTGTGTTAGATGGTTAAGGATGATGGTCTCTTTAATGATGATATGAAAACGGAAAATGATCGTATTAAGTCCATGATGAAGCCGGGAGAGGAGATGAGTATCAATTGCGTGTTAAGGGTGGGATGTATGGCTGGGGACGGGGGCGTTCTCGTTAATTCTGGTGTCTGTCACATTTGGTTCGTGCATCGCTGGATGGACAGTCTATTAAGCTCAGAGTTGACATGTAGGATATTACTACCGTACCTAAGTCATCAATGTATGATCGCCACACCCCGCGTCTAGATAGCTTTTTCTCTAATGTAGATCTATATCAGATACTAAACCATCCCAATATGACAGATATTCATTTTCTGTCCCATCTCCTCCCCTATGGTAAAACAACAAACAAATAGATAAACAAAACACAGTACCTTATGACAACAGATCAGTGTCTATTTGACAGGCACCAACAGATGAACGATGCATATTGCGAACTATGTGACAGAAAGAGATGGCAAAGAATAGCTGCCCTTTGACTCAGCAATGTCTCTCTTTCATACTCCCGTTGTTTCGATTGACAGTCTTGTTTGGTGAAGCAAATACGTTTTTAGTGATGGTGATGGTAGTCCTTCGTTGCCGAAGATGACGATGAAATCCTGCAGCTCATCTGTGGACGCGCATGTGGCTGTGCAATCCGATCTTGGATGTACAATGTCTGTTGCAGTGGGGACACTGGAATGTCGTGGTTGGGGTGGTTGGATTATGTCTCCTCTCTCTTCTGATAGTCAGCTTCTCTCCTGTAGTTGATATCGCTGTTTCTGCTGGCAAGATGGACGGTCCTGCGCCAGGCGTTCCTTTCGGTGGCAGTTCTTTCGAGTTCTTTGGGGGTAACCTGTGCAAACTGGAGGTTTGCCTTTATCGTGTCCTTGAAACGCTTTTTTGGCCTCCCGAGATTTCTTTTGCCACTTGTGAGTTCGCCGTTTTTAGTACTATCATCTTATCATATGAGATCGATGAGGGGGTTGGGGGTGATGGGTGGAAGGGAAGTTGTAGGACAGGAAGAAGTTTGGAATTGGAAAGCAAGACATTAGACACTCTGAGCCCCTTACAGTATAGAAATGTCAGCATTAAATACACCAAGGTTATCCGTTTTATTAGATTGCGAGGACGTGGTGAACAATTTCACCGATAGAGATGGCAGAATATGATAGTATTGATCCGTTTTATTAGGTTGCGAGGACATGGTGAACAATTTCACCGATAGAGATGGCAGAAGATGATAGTATTGATCGTTTCACACCCTCATCATATACATCAGCTTCTTGCATGAGAGAGTAAAAAGGTTAAGTCTATGATGAAGTCAGCAGAGCAGACGGGTGTTACGTGAATTGAAAGAGACGGGCGTTGGGTTGGGGACTGAGGCGTTCCTGTCAGCTGGTTTCTGTCACATTAGGCTCGTGCAGCACTTGATGGACAACCAATCACGGCTTACAGCATGCTGCTAGGAATTCAGTGCTGCAGCTCATAGATTACTTGGTGGTGATGAAAACTATAAAGCCATTTTTGGAACCAGCATACTATTTTTATTAGTACTGAGTGGCGTTGACGTTCAACGTCGCCACACGAGAGACGTAATTCTTCGGTTTCCTTGTTTGTATATTCACAATCAGAAAAGGCTTTTCTGATAAGCAAGTGGTCGGCAGCTATTTTAGATTAAAAAACAACAACAACAAAAAACAAAAACATAAGTTCAGTACAGTCAAAACGACAAGAAACATGCACTACGGCATCTTTGGCATATAGTTGTTAGATTATGCAGTCATCTCTTGGCGTACAACTGCGGCGACGAGGGATAGATGCATACGGTGGGCCATGATCGCCAACGCCATGCGAAAGGGCACATGATGATGGTGATGATGAATCATCTCTTGCAATGAAATAAAATTATCAATTTCATGTCAAAGTGGTCACAAAAGGTTCATACTAATGTCTTTGTTTTGTTTGCTACTGTTTCATTGGCTACTGTTTCATTGGACACGCTCAGAAGATTGAACTAAGTCATCAACGTGCGATCATCGCATGCAATGTCCACTCCACGTCTCCTCTATCAAGTGCACCATACCATTTCTAGGGGTCGGATATTCAGTCACTGTCCCATCTCATCCCCTACAGTGAAGAACAATGGCTAATGATACCAGATCAGCGGCCAACTGACAGACACCAACGAGGAGCATGTCTTCTGCAAACTGTGTGACTGAAAGAGATAGCCAGTAGCTGGTCCAGCATATTTGTCTCTTTTTCATACTGCCGTAGTTTTGACACTCTCGTCTGTTAAGTTAGAAACAGGTGAAATCAGATCGTTTTTAGCTGTATCGTTTTATCAGTGAAGATCACTCATAATGGAGTGGGGTAGGAGGTGTAGTAGATGGAAGGTGGTAAATGCGGGGACAAAAGATTGGGTTGGAAAGCAAGGTATCAGTCACTATGGGCACCCTGACATATTAGGTCCATCTAGTTATCCCTTATAATAGGATGTGGGGATGATGAAAAAGGTCTCACTGATGACCAAGGGGATATGGGTCTAGAGGAAGGAATAATAGTACTAAGTTGATGATAAAGCCAAAGCCGGGAGAGTGGACAGGCAAGGGAAGGGCGTAGGGATTAGACTGGGGTGTTCCTGACAACTGATTTCTGTCACATCAAGCTCATACATCGCTGAGTGGACAGGCCATCATGTTTCCAGACTGTTGCTGTGCTGCACGCTACTGGGGACTTATCGTAGCAACTCAACGGGGTTTTTTTTGTGATGACAGGAACTGATATCATTTTAGAATCAGTGTGACGGTTTTAGAATTAATCTCTGCATCCATGACAGAAAGTTTTTTTTTTTTAAAAGAATGTGTATTGTTTTGGAATTACAACTCTCTCTCTTTGTCACACACGCACACACACACACACACACACACACACACACACACACACACACACACACACACACACACACACACACACACACACACACACATACACACACACACACACACATACACCACACACACACACACACACACACACACACACACACACACACACACACACACACACACACACACACACACACACACACACACTCTCTCTCTCTCTCTCTCTGACAGCGTTTTCTTCCTCAATGATTTTTTTCCGTTTTGTGCTTTAGACCAAGCAGTTTATTCTGTCAGTAAACTGTAATGCTCCATTTTGTTTGCTTGGTTGTGTCGTTTTGTTTGTTCGTACCATTGCAAAGCAGACAATACTGTCTTTCCTCTCTTGGGCTGTGACATCTTATCTGCATTTACTTTACTTGACAATGCGATCCCTGAATGTCATTCTCTTCTCTGATATGGCTCTAGCAGTCGGCTGGGCTATAAGCAATATGAACCTGAACCAGCCATTCTCTTTTTATAAAGATCAATATACCATTTTGTTGGAGGTGTTGAAATCGCACTCCACATGATCTTGTATCATATTGTATTACTGTTGTAACTTGTATTGTGTTTGCGCGCGCGTGCGCGTGTACAGATATATATATATATATATATATATATATATATATATATATATTATTATATATATATATATGTGTGTGTGTGTGTGTGTGTGTGTGTGTGTGTGTGTGTGTGTGTGTGTGTGTACATGTTCATTAAAGTGCTGGTATTGATATCGTTTAGACTATGTTTTTACGTTTTTGCATGTGTGTTGATCTTCTTCTCTATATTTGATTCTTGAGCAGTTTTGATAATCCACTACCGACCTGCAAGACCCGTTGTAGCTTTTCAAGTTCACCATCATAATTCATGTTTATCAGCTGAGAATACCTCTCATGGGGATGCTGGGGTCTCTTTCAGTATAAAAGTATCCCCACCTTCTGGAAAGTCTGTGCTAGAAATGTCCTCTTTTCTGTCACTCTCTTTGTTTCTGCCTTGTTTCTTTGTTTTCTGTCATTTCTTCCTATAATTTTTTGACTTGAGGTCCATTCACCTGTAAGTGTTCGATAAAGTCTATATACTTTTTCTTAGGATTGATAATTGAATACATGTATTGAATGCATTTTTGGCTCAAGGGAGGTGAGATATGCGGAAGCAATTTTAGGTAATTTGGGCCTCGTTTTATATATGTTTTCGTGTCCTTAGGTATATTCAAATTTGTATTCAGGTGTGTTTTTTAAAAAATTTCCTGTGCGATAAATTCGACAGAGTAGTCAAACGCCATGGGCATCTCCTTAGATTATGTGCACGAATGCATTGACATGTAATGATGTATACTTACTTTCCTTTTTTTTTTCCTGATAAAGTTTTGTATGTTTTGAAACGTTTATAGCCCTGATATGTCTCTACGCAGTTGGCTGGGCTTTAAACAACAATAACAATAACAGCTGAGAATAAAGTCGTTTGATCATCGGACCCGAATGCAACTCAACCAGCTGGCTCAAGAACTGATCAAACAACGAAAGATGTGTGAATTCAGAGCGAGAGGCAGACTAAGGAAGACCTGGCGGACCAGCAGAGTGAAGGA
>JAPXFY010000014.1:32358200-32378200 GCA_030674185.1 Monoplex corrugatus | reverse complement strand
AGTGATGGCCTCATGGTTACATCGCTCCACTAGGAAGTGAAAGGTCCCTGGTTCAAATGCAACTTTGGATGTAGTTTTTCGCTCACCTTCCCTTTCCACTATACTAGGTTTTGAGTGATGCTGGGTCGTCTGAGTACTGTCTGTCAGATGAAACGACGATAAACAGACATTCCATATGCCGCATGCTAGTTGTGTTCGTAAAAGAGCCCACAGCAACCAATTCTGTAGTAAAGCTGTAGTTTGATCTCTAGGTAGGCAAAGCTACATAGGGGTGTTCTGAATTTACATGTACTGCTTGGAAAAATCAGCTCCAACTTTTGTATGAAAAATCCATTGTGACAGGAGTAACTACTGTCAGTATAGAACAATACAACTCGATTTGTAGGACAGTCAGAACAGAAAGGTATGGGACTATGAATACTGAACGTGTGGAATTGTCAATGCTGAACAATATGGGACTGTCAGTACTGAGCCATGGGACTGTCAGTACTGAACAATATGGGACTCTCAATGCTGAACAATATGGGACTTTCAGTAATGAACACCAGTGGATTGTCAGTATTGAATAATAGTAATGGGATCGTCATTGTGGGACTGTCAGTACTAAACAATGTGGGATTGTCAATACTGAGCAGCTTAGGTCTGTTAACACTGAGTGGTATGAGACTGTCAGCACTGAACACTGTTGGATGGTCAGTACTGAATAGAGCACTTTCAATGGGACTGTCAGTGGTGAAAGACATAGGATTGTCAATACTGAACAATGTGACCTTGTCAGTACTGAACAACACGACACGGTCAGTACTGAACAATATAGGACTGTCAGTACTAAACAGTGTGGCATTGTCAGTACTGAAAGTATGGCACTGTCAACACTGAACACTGTGGCACTGTCAGTGCTGAATATTATGACACTGTCAGTACTGAATATTGTGGCACTGTCAGTACTGAACAATGTGACACTGTCAATACTGAAAGCATGGCACTGTCAATACTGAACAGTGTGACACTGTCAGTACTGAACAGTGTGACACTCTCAATACTGAACATTGTGGCTCTGTCATTACTGAACAATGTGACACTGTCAATACTGAAAGTATGGCACTGTCAATACTGAACAGTGTGACACTGTCAGTAATGAACATTGTGGCACTGTCAATACTGAACAATGTAGCACTGTCAATAGTGAACAATGTGACACTGTCAGTACTGAACAGTGCTGCTCTGTCAGTACTGAACAATGTGGCACTATCAGTACTGAACAATGTACTGTCAATACTGAACAATGTGGCTCTGTCAGTACTGAACAATGTGGCTCTGTCAGTACTGAACAATGTGGCACTGTCAGTACTGAACACTGTGACATTGTCAGTACTGAGCATTGTGGCACTGTCAATACTGAACAATGAAGCACTGTCAATAGTGAACAATGTGACACTTTCAGTACTGGATAATGTGGCACTGTCAATAGTGAACAATGTGGCACTGTCAGTACTGAACAGTGTGGGACTGTCAATACTGAACAATGTGGCACTGTCAATACTAAACAATGTGACACTGTCAATACTGAACAATGTGGCACTGTCAATAATGAACACTGTGACATTATCAGTACTGAACATTGTGGCACTGTCAATACTGAACATTGTGGCACTGTCAATACTGAACAGTGTGGGACTATCAATATTGAACAATGTGGCACTGTCAATACTAAACAACGTGACACTGTCAGTACTGAACAATGTGGCACTGTCAATAGTGAACTGTGTGGGTCTGTCAATACTGAACAATGTGGCTCAGTCAATAGTGAACAGTGTGGGACTGTCAATACTGAACAGTGTGAAACTGTCAATACTGAACAATGTGGCACTGCCAGTACTGAACAGTGTGGCACTGTCAGTACTGAGGGGTGGGACTGTCAGTACTGAATATTGTGGGACTCAATACTGAACAGTGTGGCACTGTCAATACTGAACAGTTGAACAGTGTCAGACTGTTAGTACTGAACAATGTAGGACTGTCAGTACTGAGGGGTGGGACTGCCAATACTGAACAGTGTAGCACTGTCAATATTGAACAGTGTGGCATTGTCAATGCTGAACAATGTGGCACTGACAACACTCAACAATGTGGGACTGTCAATACTGAACTGTGGCACTGTCAGTGTTGAACAATGTGGCACTGTCAATACTGAACAATGTGGCACTGTCAAAACTGAACGATGTGGCACTCTCAGTACTGAACACTGGACTGTCAATACTGAACAATGTGGCATTGTCAATATTGAGCAATGTGGCACTGTCAATACTGAACAGTGTGGGACTGTCAATACTGAACTGTGTGGGACTGTCAATACTGAACAGTGTGAAACTGTCAATACTGAACAATGTGGCACTGCCAGTACTGAACAGTGTGGCACTGTCAGTACTGAGGGGTGGGACTGTCAGTACTGAATATTGTGGGACTCAATACTGAACAGTGTGGCACTGTCAATACTGAACAGTTGAACAGTGTCAGACTGTTAGTACTGAACAATGTAGGACTGTCAGTACTGAGGGGTGGGACTGCCAATACTGAACAGTGTAGCACTGTCAATATTGAACAGTGTGGCATTGTCAATGCTGAACAATGTGGCACTGACAACACTCAACAATGTGGGACTGTCAATACTGAACTGTGGCACTGTCAGTGTTGAACAATGTGGCACTGTCAATACTGAACAATGTGGCACTGTCAAAACTGAACGATGTGGCACTCTCAGTACTGAACACTGGACTGTCAATACTGAACAATGTGGCATTGTCAATATTGAGCAATGTGGCACTGTCAATACTGAACAGTGTGGGACTGTCAATACTGAACTGTGTGGGACTGTCAATACTGAACAATGTGGGACTGTCAGTACTGAACATTGTGGCACTGTGAATACTGAACTATGTGGCGCTGTCAATAGTGAATAGAGTGGCACTGTCAATACTGAACAATGTGGCACTGTCAATATTGAACAATGTGGCACTGTCAATACTGAACAATGTGGCACTGTCAATACTGAGCAGTGTGACACTCACTACTGAACAATGTTGGACTGTCAATATTGAACAATGTGGCGCTGTCAATATTGATCATTATGGCGCTGTCAATATTGAACAGTGTGGGACTGTCAATACTGAACAAGGTGGGACTGTCAGTATTGAACATTGTGGCACTGTCAGTATTGAACACTGTGGTACTGTCAATGCTGAAAAATATGGGACTATCAATACTGAACAATGCGAGACTGTCAGTACTGAACAGTGTGACACTCAATACTGAACAATGTGGCAAAAATATTGATCAGTATGGGACTGTCAGGACTGAACAATGTGGGACTGTCAATATTGAACAGTGTGGGACTGTCAATATTGAACAGTGTGGCAATCAGCAGTGAGCAATGTAGGACTGGCAATACTAAACATTGTGGGATAGTAAATGCTGAACTGTTTAGGGCTGTCAGTAGCGAACAAAATCGGGTTGTCAGTATTGCGCACTGTAAAATTGTGAGAACTGAGCGTTATGAGACTGTCAGTAGTGGACGCTAATGGGACTAATGAAACTGTACTGTATGGGACTGTCTATTCTGAACATTGTGGGACTGTCAGTACTGAACGTTGTGGGACTGTCTATTCTGAACATTGTGGGACTGTCAGTACTGAACGTTGTGGGACTGTCTATTCTGAACATTTTGGGACTGTCAGTACTGAACGTTGTGGGACTGTCAGAACTGAACGTTGTGGGACTGTCTGTACTGAACGTTGTGGGACTGTCAGTACTGAATGTTGTGGGACTGTCAGTACTGAACGTTGTTGGACTGTCAGTACTGAACGTCGTAGGACTGTCAGTACTGAAAGTGAGCTTGGGGCTGTCAATACTGAACGTTAAGGAACAGTTGTAGGAATATCAGAACTGACACTGTGATATGATATTTTTGGAACTGAACATCGTGGGATTTTTAAAACAAAAACCAGCAAAAGCCGATTTTCGTCCTGGAAGTGGTTTTAACGGATATTCAGACAGCTTCAAGGTATAGGTCAATCATTTTTTTTTGCCAGGCTTAAGGAGTCTTCCAGATCATTTCTGCAGAGGTGGAGTGCATATGGAGTTGTCCGAGTGGGATAAATCCCTCTCAAACTATAAACTCCAAACTCACTCAGTATACAAGACGTCAAAATAGGTTGAGAAATGATAGATGTCAGAAAAACAAACAAACAAACAAACAAACAACAAACAAACAAACAAACAAACAACTTCATGTATGTACGAGGACCCTGTATTTGGAGAAAATGCACTAACAAGAAATGGCGGCCTGTGTTTCATTGGTGTATCAGATATACAGTTATGAGGAACATAAAGAAAAAATGAAGAACGTGACCTAAAGTTTCGATAAGAAAAGAACGCAAACTGATGGAGTAAGGACACAAAGAAAGAATGTATCAAATATGAATGTCAATAAAGTCATGACGAGAAAAGAAAATGAATGACCTGACCAAGGAAAAAAGGAAAGCGGGAAAGGGGTAAGACGAGGACAGAAAGGGGTAAGACGAGGACAGAAGAGAAGAATGAATTCACTTGATTAGATAACACAGGCCTACACCAGTTATCTTGTGGACACTGACTAAACAACATTTCATCTTAAAATGATTCCAGGATGTCAGCTACACATCATAGAACAGCTCCGCACTCCGTATGCTAGTTGCCTTTTTACGTCCTGTCCTATTTCTTAAAGGTGTTTGAATTCCAAAGGTCATAGCATGTAAATTACGTTCCCCTTTGATTTTGGGCAAACTCAAGGGGTGTTCTAGATAACCGCAGTTGGCAAATTTGGGTGGAATGATTTCGGGAGTCTTTCTTTTCAGGTGTATTCAATAGAATTTTTAAACGATGATCCAGAATGTAGTACAGTGCTCTGTTGTATAATATGCAGTCTCGAACGGATTGTTGAATGTGATATGTTTGCAGTATCGATTACTTAAAGGGACTTTTCCTTGATAGTCGATATTTGAAACGCACATTCAGTTCGGTTCAATTTTCAATTCAGTACACGGCAGTTCATTTCCATTCGATTCGCTTCTGATTCATTTCAAAAGCATCTTATTCCATGTTGGGTAACTCCAATTCCGCAGTCTGTAATAAACAGCAACATACTTTGAAGTACATGGAAATCTAAACGTACACGTATAAGCTTGTGTCGTATACGTGTAGATTAAAATGTAGAACGTGAACATGGTCGCAGTTTCATTTCCTGCCGGAATGTTATTTTTGCCGCCACCTACCGACCCGGCTGACTTGAATGTCGTCCATTTTGTTCTGTATTAAGCTGACAATTGCACTGATAATGAAACATACTAGAGCTCTTAGGACAGCAAAGCAGCACAAAATCGTAATAGTGTGGTCTTTTTTAAGATATTCATTATTTCAATTTCTTTATTTGTCGTGAATAGGTTACTGGTTCACTATGAGCGTTGCCTAAACTAAAAGTTACTTTAAGGCTGTCCCAGTGATATGTCCTGATCTGTACCTAAAAAGGTGAATGCAACTTGCATGCTGGTGTTTGTTAGTTTACAGTGTATTTATTTAGATTTTGATGAAATTTAGGTTGTACTGTAATGTCGAGAGTGAAACTAACGATGCCGCTGTTGTTACGTGTGTACATATATATAGTATGCCGCTGTTGGAACCTGTAATATTTTGTATTTTAATGTTACTGAAATTGTTCATTTTTTTCCTTCTGCATTGAGAGTTTGCCATGAGTATCAAATTTTATGTTTCGTTAATTTTATGTAATTATGTGTAATATGGTATTACAGAGGAAAAGTTCTAAGAATCATAAGGAAATTGTATTGGGAACAAACAGCAGCAATGCGAGTAGAAAAATGATGTAAGCTCTTTTTAAAATATCAAAAGAGAGATTAGACAGGGATGTGTTTTGTCACCAAATTTGTTTACGCCTTATAGCAAAATCATCATGGGAAACCTAGACTGAGAATGCCCTGAGATATCTGTAGGAGGAAAAATATTAAACAATCTTTGTTATGTAGATGACACCGTTCTAATTTCAGAAAAAGAAAACTACAAAATCTTGTAAGTATAATAGAAACTGAAACCAGAAATAAAAGGCTGAAGATAAATAGTGAGAAGACTAAAGCCATGGTAGTCAGTAAAAAACTCGAAATCCCCTCGTGTAAAATAACAGCAAATTGCATAATATTGAGGCATGTTGATAAGTTTAAACTATCTGGGAACAGATGGCAGATGCACACTGGAAATATCCAGCAAAACTGGCCAAGCTAAAACAGCATTAAAGAAAACGAAAAGCGTTGTTATCAACAAATGCCTATCAACGGACATCGGGAAGAGAGCTTTTTACTGTTATAGAGAACCAATACTGTTGTACAGATGTGAAGCCTGGAAAATCAACAAGCAAAGTCAAAACAGCATCGAGGCAGCTGAAATGAGGTTTTTGAAAAGAGTATTAAAGAGTTCCTTGGACAGCAAGAGAGCAGCAAACACACACACACACACACACACACACACACACACACACACACACACACACACACACACACACACACACACACACACACACACACACACACACACACACACACACACACACACAACCATTAATGAAGAAGATTGTGAAAAGAAAGCAATATTTATCTATAGGACATTTTAGGCGGCAAGAGAAATTGAGCATTAGTCAAAACAGGAAGGCTACAGTGAAAAAAAGCACCAGTTAGACCTACGAGGAAAATAGTAGTTTTGCAGGGTGGGGTGGTACAAGAAGGATAGGAGATATATGTATATATACTTGCAGCAGTAAGGGATATATTCGTATGGAGGGCCACGATCGTCAGTGCCATGCGGTAGGGCACATGGTGACGATGAAAGGAGCGCGCCATTTTGATGTAACGTAGTTGTACTATACATAATTGTGGATGTACACTAGATGTACATACGACTTCATCGTGGAATAGAGTAACAGTAACAAACAAAGGTTTTTTTTTCAAACGTCCGCACGCTGACGCTGCACCACTATAATTAGTATTCTGAATGCACACGACTGCTGTAAAAGTGTCGCCTTCAGTGAATTTGTTGTAAAATGTAGCGACAATCATGATTATTATTACACTCAGCGTGTTTCCTTTTGTACATTTAGTGCTATAAGTATCATGTCTTGCAATGGAGACGCAAAGTGAACATGGCAGATGTTAGCTTGTGTAAAAACTTGATGCCACTGGCAAAATATTGAGTCGTGGCTTTGTCTAAATTATGGTTCTAAAGTACTCAACATAACTTCGGGCACTAGTCTATTCACTTGTCAGTGGAATATGAATTTTGCATACTGCACACACACACACATATAACAGCGCACGCACGCACGCGCGCACGCACGCACGCACGCACGCACGCACGCACGCACCACACACACAACACACACATACACACACACAACACACACACACACACACACACACACACACACACACACACACACACACACACACACACACACACACACACACACACAATCTGGCTCTGCTGAGAGAGCTGTGGACTCAAGACCTGATGTTTTGAGTTCATCTTCCGCTTGGCTTGCTTGCTGGCCATCTTAATGCTCCAACCATTTTGATGATGTCAGTGTAGTGTTTCATAGGTCCCCCTTCCCGTGTGCCCGCTTCCATGTTGAAGACCTTGTCAGCAAGTACGATTGTGTACAGGTGTAAGGAATCTACCAGATTATCACTGGTAGATTTCGGTGGAGCACATATGGAATTGTGCAAGCGTGATGATACCTTTTTGAATAGACTGAAACTCAAACTCAGTGAGTGGAATCCCTGACAAAGATATTCTGTACAGCATATATATACTCATACATATGTATGTATGTATGTATGTATGTATGTATGTATGTATGTATGTATGTATGTATGTATGTATGTATGTATGTATGTATGTATGTATGTATGTATGTCTGTATGTATGTATGTATGTGTGTATGTATGTATGTATGTATGTATATATATGTATGTATGTATCAATATCTCTATCTATCTGCCTGTCTACCTATAGTTTTATCTACAGTTCCATCTGTCTGTTTATTTATCTGTCTATATTTCTCTCTTTCTTATCTATAACCCGTACTTGTGGTAGGGTTAGGATGGAGCACATAAATTATGTACAAAAACCTGTGATAACAGTTACCTTCTTTGTCTGTTATAAAATATATTCCAGATCTGTGTATTTGGCAGTTTAATGTTTTTATGTTCAGAAAGCTTTTTCTAAGCGCTGTCATTATCTTACTGAACTTATGTTGTTTCAGGCCAAGTTTTTCTTTGTTTGCTTTTTTTGTTAGTAGTTTTTTTTCTTTACTTATTTGTGTTTTTGTTTACTTTTTTTTTTTAAACCAGAAATCACACCTTACGAAAAATGTCTAGGAGTACGCTTTTACAGTTTCAAAAAACATTTGTAAGCCTCGCCGTCGTCCTGGCTTTAATAATTTTCATTTGTAAGCTCAAAAACAGACAAGCAGATCACTGCTAGCAGGTTTGAGGTGAGCGCATATGAAAGTGGCACTGACGCAAAGAATTGCTCTTGAGCGAGGTACAAATTAAGCGTGTGAATTAAAAATAAAAAGTACGCAACTGTCTTTCCAGAAAGAATGGATATGTGATGTTAAACCTCCACAAACCACCACAAAGGATTGGCCAAACAGAACACATACACTGTTAATCTTGTCTGTCATATTTTACAGCAACCGGAAATAGCAAAGAAAAGAAAGGTCTAAGGAGAAAGTTGTACAAGCTGTAGGGCAGAGTGTTATACAAGATTGTCACTAACTGGTGTGCTGAATGTCTGTCCTGGCTGTCAGTACTTGCTCAATTATATTGGTTGTGATTTTCACAAAAGTGGGCGTGGTAGGCTAAACGTATTCATTAACTGACTCAAATGATTGGCAAAACAGTACGTTAAGCTGGTCTTTTCAGATTTTACTTCAACTGAAAGTAATAAAGAAAGCGAGATTCTAAAGAAGTTCTAGGATACAGTCGTGATTTTTTGGGGGTGGTGGTGGTGACTCCTGTCTTTAAGAAACATAGGATTGTGTGGATGGTAAGAACTTACCAGTGCTGAAGCCTGAACATAATGATATGGAAGACCTGCTGGTGGCACTTGTCACTAGTTGATGTACAGACAAGTAGCAGTGTAAAATTGTCATTAGTTGATGCATGATATCGTCACTTCTAACTTGCTGTGTAATATTATCACAACTTTGTCTCTACTTGCTGTGTAATATTGTCACTATTTGCTGTTTAGAATTGTCATTACCTGCTGTGTAAAATTGTCGTTTCTTGCTGTGTAGTATTGTCACTATTTGCTTTGTAATATTGTCACAACTTACTGTGTAATATTGTCACTACTTGCTGTGTAATACTTTCACTCCTTGCTGTGTAATATTTTCACTTCTGGCTGTGTAATATTGTCAATACTTGCTGCGAAATATTGTCACAACTTGCTGTGTAATATTGTCACTATTTGTTGTGTAATATTGTTACTGCTTGCTGTCTCTACTTGCTGTTTAATATTGGCACTACTTTCTGTGTAATATTGTCACTACTTGCTGTGTAATATTGTCACTGTTTGCTGTGTAATATTGTTACTACTTGCTGTCTCTACTTGCTGTGTAATATTGTCACTACTTGCTGTGTAGTATTGTCACTAGTTGCTGTGTAATATTGTCACTACCTGCTGCTCTACTTGCTGTGTAATATTGTTACTACTGGCTGTGTAATATCACAACTTGATGTGTAGTACTGCCTAACTTTCTGTGTAATATTATCACTACTTGCCATGTAATATTGTCACTTCATCAGTGTAATGTTGTCACTAATTGCTGTGTAATATTGCGACAACTTGCTGTGCGATGTTGTCACAATACGTTGTGTAAATTTGCCACTACTTGCAGTGTGATATTGTCACTACGTGCTATGTGATATCGTCTCTACTTTGTTATATTGTGTGATATCGTCTTTACTTACTCTGTAATATTGTCAAAACTTACTGTGTAATATTTTCACAGCTTGTTGTGTAAAATTGTCACTACTTTTTGTGTAATATTGCCACTTCTTATTGTGTGATATTGTCACTTCTTGCAGTGTAATATTGTTACAACTTGCTGTGTAATATTGTCACAATATGGTGTGTAAAATTGCCACTACTTGCTGTGTGATATTGTCACAATTTGCTGTATAAAATTGTCCCTACATGCTGGGTAAAATTATCGCTACTTGCTGTGTAAGATTGTCCCTGATTGCTTTATGTAATATTGAATCCCGAAGCAAAAGTCACCGTCCACGTTCAAGCTAATACTGTAATAGGAATTGAAAGGCACACATACACACACAAAAAGGAATCAGAACATGTATTTAATATAACAAGAAAAGACAGGCGTAAATTTTCGGCCAACTGGCATTGTCAAGCGCACACAATAGAACAGTAAAGCAGGAATACAACAAAATTTGTTGGGTGGAGGGGGGGGGGGAGAGCACAGCAAACCTTCCCTGATGTTCCGTGGAGTAGAAGAAGATGACTGTTCCCTGATGTTCCGTGGAATAGAAGAAGATGACTGTTCCCTGATGTTCCGTGGAATAGAAGAAGATGACTGTTCTCTTATGTTTCGTGATGTAGAAGATGACTGTTCCCCTATGTTTCGTGGAGTTGAAGAAGATGACTGTTTTTTTATGTTTCGTGGAGTAGAAGATGATGGCTGTTCCCTTATGTTTCGTGGAGTAGAAGATGATGACTGTTCCCTGATGTTCCGTGGAGTAGAAGAAGATGACTGCTCCCTTATATTCCGTGGAGTAGAAGAAGATGACTGTTCTTTTTTGTTTCGTGGAATAGAAGATGATGACTGTTCCCTTATGTTTCGTGGAATAGAAGATGATGACTGTTCCCTTATGTTTCGTGGAGTAGAAGATGATGACTGTTCCCTGATGTTCCGTGGAGTAGAAGAAGATGACTGTTCTTTTTTGTTTCGTGGAATAGAAGATGATGACTGTTCCCTTATGTTTCGTGGAATAGAAGATGATGACTGTTCCCTTATGTTTCGTGGAGTAGAAGATGATGACTGTTCCCTTATGTTTCGTGGAATAGAAGATGATGACTGTTCCCTTATGTTTCGTGGAATAGAAGATGATGACTGTTCCCTTATGTTTCGTGGAGTAGAAGAAAATGACTGTTCCCTGATGTTCCGCGGAGTAGAAGAAGATGACTTTTCCCTTATGTTCCGTGGAGCAGAAGAAGATGACTGTTCCCTGATGTTCCGCGGAGTAGAAGAAGATGACTTTTCCCTTATGTTCCGTGGAGCAGAAGAAAATGACTGTTCCCTGATGTTCCGCGGAGTAGAAGAAGATGACTTTTCCCTTATGTTCCGTGGAGCAGAAGATGATGACTGTTCCCTGATGTTTCGTGGAGCAGAAGAAGATGACCGTTTCCTGATGTTCCGTGGAGTAGAAGAAAATGACTGTTCCCTGATGTTCCGTGGAGTAGAAGAAGATGACCGTTCCCTGATGTTCCGTGGAGTAGAAGAAAATGGCTGTTCCCAGATGTTCCGTAGAGTAGAAGATGATGACTGTTCCCTGATGTTTCGTGGAGTAGAAGACTTCCCTGATATTTCTTGAAGCAGAAAAGGATGACAGAAGAACAGTTATCTTCTTCTGCTCGATGAAATATCAGAAAGTTTTGCAGTTCCCCACTCCCATCCCAAATTTTGTTATATTTCTTCTTTGTCGTCTATTGTGCATGGTCGGCAAAGGTCAGTTGGCCGAACATTTGCGTTTGTCTCGTCTTGTTATGGCAAATACGCGTTCTGGTTTCCTTTTCTGTTCTTTTTTTGTTTTGTTTTTGTTTGTAAAATACACGTTCTGATTTCCTTTTCGAATTTTTTCTTCGTCTGACTGGTTCCTTCTTGCTATGTAATGTTACTATCAGTATTTGCTATGTTATATGATCACTACTTGATATGTAATACTGTACATTCTGCTTGGTGTGTAACATCGTAACTACTCGCTATGTAATGTTGTTACTAATTCATATGTAGTTATTTGAATTATCATACTGTCACCGCTTGATGCGTAACAGTATAGCTGCAACAACTTGATGTGTAACATTGTAACTACCCGCTATTCCCCGTGGGGATGCCGGAGGCTCTTTCAGTATAAATAGTATCCCCACCTTGTGGAGATTCTGAGCTAGAAATTTCCTCCTTTCTGCCACTCTTTTTGTTTCTGCCTTGCTCCTTTGCTTTCTGTTATTTCTTCCTATCATTTTTTTGCCTTGCTGGCCCATTCACCTGTATGTGTTCGATAAAGTCTTGCATACTTTCTCTTAGGATTAACAATTGGGTACATGTATTAAGTGCATTTTCTGGCTGTAGGGAAATGAGATATGCGGAAGAAGCAATTTTAGGTAACTCAGGCCAGTTTTTATGTTTTAGTGTCCTTATTCATGTTTAGATTTGTATTCAGGTATAATTCTTTAATCCTCAGTTTGATAAATTGGATGGAGTGGTCAACACCAGGGGCATCTGTGCGTGAATGTATTGATATGCATACTTAATTTTCTTTTCATTTTTTTTTCTCCTGTTGAAATATTGTGTATGTTGTGAAACGGTTATAGCCCTGATATGGCCCTGCTCAGTTACTCGCTATGTAATGTTGTAGCTAACTGATGTGCAGTATAACAACTTGATTCAAAATGTACGATATTGTCACCTCTTGCTGTTATATTTTCGAGCTATTTGTTTGGTAATGTTGTTAGTACGTGCTCAGTTGTAGTCACAACACCATATTTTATAGTGTACATTCACAATACATTCTTATACTATACTGTTAACAAATATTGACATTACTTGCTGGCTAAAATTGTGTCCGCATATTGCGTATTAATTTTTCTCCATTTGCTTTGTGATAGTGTCAATACCAGTGATATCATTGTCCGTACGTTTTTGTTGTTCAAAGCCACAGTTGAATTTATTAATCGATAAAGATTAAATTCGTGAAACTCGATGAATGAATCTAATTGTTGACATACTGCGACTTGGCAGCTTGTACTGAAGATTATATCCACTGGGACTTGAGTTTGATATATACATATATATCCACTGGGACTTGAATTTGATATATATGCACTGGGACTTGAATTTGATATATATGCACTGGGACTTGAATTTGATATATTTGCACTGGGACTTGAATTTGATATATATGCACTGGGACTTATGTTTGAAAAGTGTTAATGATTGTGAATCATCGATCTTTCTGTAGATGATAATTTGTCATGGCCAGCCTCTGTGAAGCCATGCCCATGGTGTTGTAGTGATTAATCACGACCATCTAATGATAACTAATTAACCGTTGATGATATTTAACAAAGTTTTCTTGTCCGCCAGATCTCATGTTACTTTACTGCAAACATCCATGAGTAAACATGTTTTAAACAGCATCTTTTAAAGTCATGAATAGTCACCATACAGCCGTACAAAAATATACATGAGTAAACATATATCTTAAACAGCATCATTTAAACTCATGAATGATCATCATGAAGCCGTACAAAAGAATACTTGAGTAAACATACACTTTAAACAATATCATTTAAATTCATGAATGATCGCCATATAGCCGTACAAAAGTATACACGAGTAAACATGTTTTAAACAGCATCATTTAAATTCATGAATGGTCATCATATAGCCGTTCAAAAGTGTAATCGCTATTATTTCAAATGACTTGAAGTCAGCTACATCTCAGCGTCTTTTGCAGCTGATCCAATAGTCAGATAACAGAGGTGCCGCATTTCCCCCCATCATAAAGAGAGGCGGCTTGATAATTAAGTCCAGAAGTGTTGGTTGCAGTGGTAGGTAAGCCAGTCTTTATGTCTCTACGTTTCTAAGTGGTTAGAAGGGTTGAAGGAGTGCCAGTCCTCATTTCCAGAAAATTCCCATCTAGGTGTGGTGCTTAGAACAACACCGTGCTAGGTGTGAGGGTGAGTGTGGCCGAGTGGTCAGAGCACTCGCCTAGGACGCGAGAAGCCTGATTCAAATCACAGATCGGGCAGGGATTCTTCTCCCCCACCCACCCCTGCCCTCCACAACACCTTTAGTTCAAAACAAGTGTGACTGCCCTCGTTCAAGCTAACAGGAACCAGGAAAAAAAACAAAAAAAAAACACGAAAAAAGAATCAGAACGCGTATTTAATACAACCGAATAAGACCGGCGCAAATTTTCGGCCAACCTGAAGTTGTTTAACCCACTGACTTCCGCAGCCTATCCACCAACTGCAAAAACTTAACCCTTTAACTCCCTCACCTTATTCACCAGCTTCCTGCTGGAAGCTGGTGGATAGGATGAAGGAGTCAGAGCGTTAAGTTTTGTTTTGCTAGCATGGTTGATAATGTATGATGCTGGTGGACAGGGTGCGGGAGTTAAGGGGTTAAGTGGTAATCTGGGTGCGACGGATCACACGGTCGAGTCTCACCCACTTCACACGTGCGTCATTGAGGGTGTTGCTCAAATGTCTTGATTAACACCGGTAGGTGTCTGTATCTCTCGGGCCTGCTTGACGCCAGGATGTAATATGAAAGGAAACGTTAAGTACAGCCCTCTCAATTCAAAATGGAAGTCCATAGCACCATGTTTGTTATCCCCATCGACGTGCATATCATAGCATTGTGAAAAACTGTCCCCAACTTTGTGGCCACCGAAATGGCGTAGAAGATAAGGCAAAGGATAAAGTGAATCGCTCCCAAATAGCAAAACAAGACAATTTAACCAAAACCAAAAACAAAGAATAAAACAAAACAAAAACAATACAAAAACAAACCGCTCAAACCAAACAAAAACAACCAACCAAACAAAAACAACCAACCAACCAACCAACCAACACCAACCAACCAACCAAACAACCAAACAAACAAACAGACAAACAATCAAACAAATAGACGCGAGGTTTCATGTGCAAAATGCACCTAACGGTCATGAAAGATCCGGCGGCAGCAAAGGAGTTGTCCCTCACAAATTTCTGAAGAAAAATCCACATTCATAAGCCAACAGAAATACACGTATACAGGGAAAAAATGGGAGTCACCGTACTGTGGCAACGTGCTTTTTCCGTGAAGAGCAACCTGCATTCCTCTGGAAAAAAATTCCGTTCTGACCACAAATTCTATTCATCGAATAATGGATTCATTCCAGAGTAGGTCTACTCCCGATGTCTCACGTTGACTCCAAGCCCACAGCATTTCAAAACTGGCCTGTTCAGCGCCCATCTTAATGTTTCCATCAATCTGGTGGTGTGAGCTTAGTATTTCATAGGTAGGGAGCTTCTCCCCCCTCTCACCTGTCCAATTCCCATTTCAAGACCTTGCCAGCGCATATGGTTCTGCGCAGGTCAAGGAGTTTGCCAGATAATTGCTGACAGATTAGGGTGGAACACATAAGGAATTGTCCGAGTGGGGTGAATCATTCTTTAACAAACGCCAGACTGCAGAACTGTAAATTCCAGAGAGCGTGGTTCTGGCTGTTGATAATGGAACCGTGGTGGACTCAAGATTCGAATTCTTGAGTACCGGTCCGTAGTTTAAAAATGGCCTGCCCGCAGCCCATCCTATCTGGTGGTACCGGCTTACTGTTTGACATAGAATCTTTGCCTCTCCCCGATATCTAATGTTTGGCTCAGGCTCCAAAAGTTGTCCAAATCACGTCTGACGGAATGCGGAGCGCATTACTTTTAGAACTAAGAACGATCAGTTACTGTTAAGCATCTTATAGATTTTTATTATATTCACGATTTTTATGCAGTAGCGTTCCCTAAAAGACACACTCTGACAATAATAGCAACAGTCTATTGTGTGCGATTTAAGATATTGCCATAAAGGAGAGATTCAACCGTTGTTGCAGCAGAGACATCAAACTTGTAAATTTCGCTTCCTCTAGATAGGGTCTCCGCGCTCATAATATCTTCAATATGCACTGCCGCCATTGATACCATGTGATGGAGAAGATCTAACATGATCTTGACATAAGCCATAATAAGCCTGAGTGTAAGCCGTATACGCTGGCAAGGTCTTCAGGACCTACGAAGCGTATGTGTTTTATATGTAGTCTCGTATCAATCTGTCATTGAAACAAGTGATAAGAAAATGTATTGATGTATATTTCTGCTTATAAACATGATAGCTGGTTGAGAAGTTTGATGATTGAGGATCAAAATCGGAAGCAACTCAAATTCTCACTCAAATGAATCGACCTGTTTATGTGTGTGTGTATGTGTGTGTGTGTGTGTGTGTGTGTGTGTGTGTGTGTGTGTGTGTGTGTGTGTGTGTGTGTGTGTGTGTGTGTGTGTGTGTATTATATATATATATATATATATATATATACATATGTATGTGTATATATATGTATATATGTGTATATATGTATGTGTATATATATGTGTATATATACACGAATTGTGTACTGAAATGGACATTTAAATGACGGAACACAGAAGGGCTGTTTGCAATTCAGTGTATCATCCCCGTTAGATGTCGGGACAAGTTCACTGGCAGTTAGTTATATACTTGAAGTATTCCAATTTCCTTTTATTTGTTTCACTCTTGTTTTTCCATTTCATTTCTCTGAATTTCTGTCGTCTGTTTTTCAAGAACCAGTATTATTTACAGTAATGCCTTGCTCTTGTCCGTCTTTGCCTGACGATTTAACGTTGCATTCTTGACGAATGGCTAAATTCAAGATCGTTTAGTCGTTGTTTTCTACTGTATAGCCTAATGTAGATATTTTCTATGTATGTCAGGTCTGCTCTTTTTTTTTTCCTTTGTGATGTGAAGCTTCAAGGCAGTTTTAGAAGTCGCATTATTTGCTTATGTTTGTACCTGTTTTGGTGTACTTGATAAGTTTCGTCCTCTGTGGAAGGAATACAACCATAACTTTTTTGTTTAGTTTAAGTATATAAAAATTAATAGGCCTTTGCTGCATGCAGATACTTGTAGCACATGTTTAGGTGCTTCACATGTCTGCAATTGTTCTGGTTTTTTTCTGTTTATATTTTTACTGTTTATTCTTTATTTTCCTCTCTGTGTCTCTCTCTGTCTCTCTGTCTCTGTCTGTCTCTCTATCTCTGTCTCTTCTTCTTTCTCTTTCTTTCTCTATCTCTCTCTTTTTTTTCTCTCGTTGACTTCTTTTTTAGCTGGTGCATTCATTCAATATTCATAACCATGTGGTAATGCTTTTTTTCTATTCTTTGCGATTTCTGTTTGATAAACAAACCACAGTAGTATTTAAGTACGAGCATATACTTTCTATGGCAATAACGATTAACGTGTTTGTGATTTAAAAAAATCCTTGCACGATGTGTAATGTGGAAACCACAGAAGTAGGACCATCTGTGTTTATGGGTTTTATGAATGTGACTTAATTGTTAATCTCCACTGTTTCTTTTGGGTAAAAATAATCAGCAACTTATCAGTTAAGATGCGATGTGTTTTTGTTTTTGTATTGTTTTGGAAGATGTTTTGATACAAAGTGAACTTGTTTATGTAGACTTGAAACTATTGCATGGGTCACTTGGGCTTATGATGATGATGTTGATGGCTGTTAGGGCATATGACAAAATAATTACAATGATGATAAGATAATAACATGGTAATGATGATGATGATTCGAATTGGAAGTATCATCCGTGCAGTCTTGATCACATAGCTAGATGCTACTAGCTTTCAGAGTCGGATTGAGCGCATATGGAACTGTCCCAGTGCGTTGTATCTCTATTGAACAAATTCCGTTTCCAATGTCACTGTAGTTTGTTCCTATCTTGGCCACTTGGTCAGAAGATGGACCCAAATTAACGGTAGCTAAATCTGTAACAAAATAACTGCCAGTACTCGAGCAAATGAAAACAGACACACTTGAAAATATATTGAGAATGTGTATAAAAATTATGAACGAAACATGACAGAGGCAAATTTTCGGTCAACTGGCCTTTATCAAATGTACAAACACACGCACACACAACACACACACACACATACACACACACACACACACACACACACACACACACACACACACACACACACACACACACACACACACACACACACACACACATAAACCATAGATGACAAAGTGACAGATCAACCAACTTCCCTGATATTTTGATGATCTAGAGAAGATTCTTCCGCTCAACGAAATATCAACTGAAGGAAGCTGGCTGATTGTTTTGGTTGTTGTTTGTTTTCCTAAAACTTTGTTTCCTTGATCTGCTCCAGCACAACAAAAGTATCACAGAAGTAAAGTATAGGATCTGCTGTTTTTGTCCATAGTGAATTTGTTCCTTTGTTGTCTTTTGTGTCCGCTTGACAAAGGCCATAAGGCCGAAAATTTGTGCATGTCTTATTTGGCTAACTAGATACGCATTCTTCTTCTATATTCGTGTGTTTCTGTTTTCTAGTGTAGCAGGATGAAATCATCGACTTTTCGTAGATTCCATTTTTGACCGAGGCAGAGTCTGCAAATACCTCAAATTACGTGTCGATGTTCGAGCGAAAAAAGATAATCGACTTGCACGGGTAATATTTCCATTTTTAAATGTGTAGTATGGCAAGTCGGGAACCGATTTTACATTGTCAAAAATGGTCTAATGATGATGTAATGATGCTGTTTGCAGGTCCGGTACACAGGATTCCGGGACAGGCCGTTGGACGAGCGACAGTTACGGTTCCAGACAGAATGCAGGGAAGGACACGCAGACTTGGTTAGTGACTGGAATTTTTATGTTGTTTTGTTGTTGTTTTTCTTTATTTCTTCTTCTTACTCCTCCCTCTTCGTCCTCCTCGTTCTTATCGTCCCCGTCGTCCTCTTCACCAACACTCTCTAATGTTTTGTAGTTCACTTTCTTCCCATCCACTTCCCGTTTCAAAATATTGCCAGCGCACAGGGTTTTGCGCAGGTTCAAGGAGTCTGTTAGATAATTACTTGGAGATCTGGGTGGAGTACATATGGAATTGGCCGAATGCGATCAGTCCCTCTTGAACAAACTTCAAACTGCAACCCGTTTGTCTTCGTTTTCACCCTTCTCCTTTTTCATGCTGCTATTGTGTTTCATCTTATTTTCCTTCACTTTCTTGGTCTGATTATGAATAATATCGTTCTTGTTTTCGTTCTTCTCTATATTCTGTTTCTTCTTTGTCGACTACCACCTCTCTCTCTCTCTCTCTCTCTCTCTTTCTTCTCTCTCTCTCTCTCTTGGCTTTCTCTCTCTTTCTCTGGCTCTCTCTCTCTCTCCCTCCCTCCCTGTCTCTGTCTCTGTTGCTTTCTCTCTCTCTCTCTCTCTGGCTTTCTCTCTCTCTCTCTCCCCCTCTCTTGCTGTCTGTCTCAGTGTCTGTCTCTCTCTCTTTCTGTGCGGTTTTTTTGTTTGTTTGTTTGTTCGTTATTCTTCTGCCCCTATTCTTGTCTTATTATTCAAAGCTTTTGCTTGATTTTGTTCTTTGTGCTGTTCTTGCTCTTATTATTCTCCTTTTCTTCCTCATCTTCTTCACCTTGTCATGATGTAGCCCATCGGTATTAAATGTCGTACCGAGCGGAGGATTTACATGACATTAGATGTACACGCCAGTGAAGATCCCTTTTCGTGATTTCCTGCCCAAATTTTACTTTTCGAAGGAAGTGAAAGTAATCGTTTTGTTCATTTACATGATTCCATTGATGTGGAAAAGCTTTAAATCTTTTTCTCGTACAATTTACATATAAAACCATTTTTAACTTTGGGATTTCATTTGCAATCAGTTTTTTTTTTTTGTACGGTGCGTTCATCCCTAAGATAGTCTTTGTGACTTGTTAGACTATAAATATATAGACTGAAACTGGAGTGTGTGTGGCATGCTTGCTTACGTGGCCGACCGTCTTCTG
>JAPXFY010000014.1:32340700-32353200 GCA_030674185.1 Monoplex corrugatus | reverse complement strand
ATATGGATTCATCCGCGCCTAATGAAACCTGTCTGTGCAAACTAAATACTGACATTAAAAAAACAGGTAAAAGGTCTTTCCTTGTACTTCTCTATCCGCTGCCTTCTCTCTGTTCTCATGTGTATCATCTCCCGTATGCTCATACTTGCATACTTCAAATTTGTCCGGTTTTGTGTGTGTTATGGAATACATTCAGATGTAAAGATGTCAGACTCAGGTTTGTTATTAAGAAACTATGACAGCCATTTTATTGACACCAAACACAGGCGTGCGGGTAAGAAACGCATATATTTTCACTTCAATCTTTGAGTAGCAGCCATAAAACATATACATATACACATATACATGTATATGTATATACACATACATATACATATATACATATATATATAATATATATTGTATATATATGTATATATCTGTATGTATATATATATATGTATATATGCATATGTAGATATATATATATTATGTATATACATATCTGTATATATATATACATATATGTATGTATATGTATATGGTGTATATATATATATATAAATATATATATATATATATATGTATGTGTGTGTGTGTGTGTGTGTGTGTGTGTGTGTGTGTGTGTGTGTGTTGTGTTGTTTGTGTGTGTGTGTGTGTGTGTGTGTGTGTGTGTATGTGTGTAGATATGTATGAAAAAATGAAGTGTAACTTTGTAGACTTGTAATTGCATGTACGAATAAAAATTTAAAAAAAAGAAAAAAAAAAAGAAATGAATCAACAAATTGAACAGGTAAATAAATAAATAAATGAATGAATGATTTGTTCATATGTAGTTGTAGCCATCCGAGTACGAATTGCAAGTTAAGTTGTTAATAATAAAATCTGATTTTGACATAGAAACTAAAATTTGTTATATCCTCTAACATCATGAGGATCACACCTCCAGATTTTACATATAATATCGTGTTTAGAAAATACTTCCTTCAATATTAGTTTAAAAAAATCAATAAACAAAACTACTGTTTTTCAGAAATGGACAAATTGCGCAGGGGAGGGATTGAGAGAGAGAGAGAGAGAGAGAGAGAGAGAGAGAGAGAGAGAGAGAGAGAGAGAGAGTGTATGTGTGTGTGTATGTGTGTATGTGTTGTGTGTGTGACAGACAGACAGACAGACAGACAGACAGACAGACAGACAGACTGGACGCAAGATAATGATGGAAAAAAAATCGGTACAAAACTGAATTTTTTGGGTGTCGTTTTTTTTCACTGAAATTAGTTGTCTCAACAATGAAATGCAATTTGAGAATGACTTCTTCAACAGGTTCGTGTCTTTCAACAAAAAGTATCTAATTTTTTTTAGCAGATTCACGATAGCTTTTCTGTCTTCCCCTTCATTTTCTGCACAAGATAGCATAATGTTGGTCATTTTGTATCAGTTACGTGTAGTGTGCAGTTGTCTATTGATATAAGTGTAATATTTGGAGCAGTAGCAGGTTCATGTTCCATTTAAAGGATTTGGGAGCTGGGGTTTGTGTGGCTGAAGTGAGTTAATCAGTTGGAAATATCTGTCATTTGGCATCACATGATGCGTGATGGGTATTTGTCGTACTTTGCCATTAGACGCTACGTTCTCTCTCTCCTCTCTCTCTCTCTCCCCCCCCCCCCCCCCGTTGCTTTCCCCCGCCTCAAGAAACGTATATTTATCATTCATTACAGGACATTATATCAGAAAACGCATATTTGTCATTTTGTATCAGATGATACCTACTTGTTCTTTTTGTCATTTGCATCGTTGCGCTATGTAACTGCTGACAGATTTAGTCGGAGCACATATGGAATTATCTTAAATGTGATGACTACCTCTTGAACGAATATGAAATTCCAAATTACTTAGAGCCTGTTTCTTAAGAGATATTTTAGTCATCAAGTTTTAGCTGGAGGTTTCTTCCTTTTGATTTCTATCAGATTGTGTAGTGTTTGCCGTTTTTACAGAACCTACTTTTTGTCCATTCTGTTTCGGTATATTTACTTAGAGATTTGTTTTAGCTGATATTTGTTGTTTTAAGAACAAATTTTTTAAGGACAGAAAACAGGATAAATTACACCAAGTAACTTACACTCAATATCCACATTGCAATCTCAAACGCATTAAGATGATGAAGATGTAAACCACATTGCACATTATCTAAAATACAAAGCCACATTGCACATTATCATGATATAAAAGTAGTTTATTAGTTATCTAGAAATTATCCTGTACAAAACGTACAGTATTCTGGAGTATGCATACCTGAAAGCCATAGTTGTTATAAAAAGTAATACATGCAGCAAAAAGAACGAATGATTGTATTTGCCATTCTGGTAGTCTCCGTTCAGTTTCTTCCATGTGAGCTGTCCATTTTTACCCGCATTTCTCCAGCATCTTTCTTCATTTCGCAGTTTAAGAAACGTGTGAGATACAAGAAAAAAAGAGTGTGCTCTATGAAGATAACTTCTTTCTCTTGTGCAATTTTCTGTCTACTTATCTAAATGTCTTTCTAAGGTTCTCCGCTCTCGATTTGCCATGTCTGTTTCTTTGTATTTTTTTGTTTCTTTTTCCGATGATGATACTGTTGAGTATTTCTGTTTTCCATCTCATTGTGTCAAGCGCGATGACTATATTCTTGCCCTCCGTTCACTTTTTGTCCAGATTTTTTCTTCTGTCTTTGTCTTCATCTCGATTTTCATGCATACTCAGCGCCGTGTATTTCTTCCTTTTTTAAATTTTTTAAAAAATTATTTTCTCTCTCTATCCTTTTTATTCAGTTGTTATTGTTTTGTCTGTTGGCATTTCTGTTCTGTCTTAATGCTTCCTTTCACATTTTTGTTTTGGTATATTACGTCTTTCGATTTCTTTTATTTATTTGTTTTGCTTGTGAGTTTTGATTTCCTTTTCTGCCCTGCTGTATGAAAAATTCCTGAATTCTGTGATCGTTGAAAACAAAACTTCTGGACATGAACAGTCATTGTTTTGTTAGTTCACGCTTTTCTTTTTTTCGTTTGACCCCCATCTCCCATTATTTATTTGTTCCATGTATGTTGTGTATTTTTTAAGTTTTAGTATGTTGTTCACTTGTTGTTGTTGTAGTAGTTGTATTATCGTTATCATCATCATCATCATCATCATCATCATCATCATCATCCATCATCATCATCATCATCATCATCATCATTATTATTGTTATTATTATTATTCCAGTTGTATTTACAGTTGGTGTTGTTTCAACTCTTGTCGCTACTGCTGCTGTTTTTGTTTGTTTTTTTAGTTTTCTGTTAAAGGTATGCGGAAAAAACAAATGCGTTTGCTTTTATCATCTTAGGCCAGACCGAGTTGGATGTGTAAAATTCATGTTTTAAAATGGTGGAGTTCTTTATATGAATTCTATTTCTTTTGTATGTTTGTTTAATTTTTTCTTCGTTTAATTACTTTGTCTATTTCCTGTCCTTATTCTTCAGTCTGGTAGCTCTTGCTAAGTGGAATAATATTGGCAACAGATTCCATAATCTGAATTTGCATTGGTGATCGTTTTCCTTCATATTTGAAGTCATACATTTAACTTGATGTTACATGACCCCAGCAGTGTTCTTTCGCTTCGTTCACTTTTTGTCAAGATTATTTCTTCTGTCTTTGTCTTCATCTCGATTTTCATGCATACTCAGCGCCGTGTGTTTGTTGTTCCTTATTTTTACTTTTTTTTCTTTTGTCTTTCTGACATCCGTCCGTCCATCCATCCATCAAATAATCAGTCAGTAAGTCAGTCGGTTTGCCAATCAGGGATTCAGTAAATCAGTTAGACGATCATTTTGTATTAAAAAAAAAGCCTCGATTACGATATTTAGATAGTCTCTTCGCTTTTGCCTGTGTATTGGCCCTTTGTCGGGCGCTTGCAAATAGACATACAATTTCATATTCCATAAATGCTAACGACTCTTTGTTAACTTATTTGTATTTTCCCTTTTCTTTGGATTAATATTTATGTCGCTGGAACATATATATATATAAACATGTATATACATATATACACATATATATATACAAATGTATACATATATGTATATATACATATACATATATATATACATACATACATACATACATATATATACATATATATACATATATATATAACACATACACATATACATATATATATATATATATATATATATATATATACACATACATATGTACCTCTCTCTCTGCGTATCTCTCTGTGTGTATATGTATGTGTGTGTTTCTATCTATCTGTCTGTCTATCTATCTATCTATCTATCTATCTATCTATCTATCTATACATATGGTGTGTGTGTGTAGATAGATCGATCGATCGATAGATAGATAGATAGATTAGATAGATAGATAGATAGATAGATAGATACACAATTCTATTCACACACTACTGCCATACAGGGTTAGAACTATATTTTATTTAGCGATATGTTGCTTACAGCTCCTCAGAAATTTGGAATATGGCGATATGTTACTCTCAGCAATTTGGAATATACATGTAGTACCTCAGTAGTAGTTTTCCTTGTTTAATGACATAAAATTTAGTCGTTACTTATAACAGTGCGGAATTCTGAAATGGCTTGTCTCATTTAATAGTCGTGAATTTGATGTTTTCTATGTTGTACCGATTTCAAATTAGAGAGCGGATTTATTTATGATAATCTGGAATAAAATTCAGTGTTGTCTGTTGTAAGTTTGGAACTGAAAAATATTTTCTCTGACAATCTAGCATTTTTCTCCGTTGTTTAGAAACAAGGGCTTTAAAATGTTTCTTATTAAACAATCTGGAGTTCAGATAGGCCTATTGTGTCCTGTTCTTACAACTTTCCGTTTAACTTCTGAAATTAGTTAAGGAATTCTACCTTTATGTATAGCAACTTGTCTGGATGTCAAAGACATTCTCATTTTTTTTAGCTTAAGTGATATATCTGCACATTGGACATTGTTTTTTCTTTTTAGTTTTATAACAGCGATTGGAATTTTCTTCTTTTAGTTTTGTTGCAGAGGTATCTTTCAAACGGTTCTCCTTTTTTTCTTTTCATTTTATTGCAGCAATCTTTCCGGACTTGGAAAATGTTCCTTTGTCTCAGATCGTTCTCACGAAAGAGGGGCATAAAGAAGGGTATCCGTCCTTCAGTCACAAATAGTACTGTCTAATTATACAGATAAAAAAATTTACCCGACTGCTCCTAAAAACATCTACCCGGTTGGTGCTACTGTCTCGCAGCACTAATTTCTACAGTCTTCGAGCACTTAAAGGCCCGCGCCTAAGGCCATTTTCCTTAATTAATCTGTGATGATCAGGTTCTGGTCAATCGTGCCTTACAGAGCTCTGATTACAGTGAAGACAGGGTTCCTGCGATTGTTTTGTCTTTGAAGATCAAAGCGATGGCTCTTTTAAGCATAGCTCTGTAATTGTAGTGGACAATAGGACGTTAAGTCTTCAATAACAACTGTTTGTAGTCTAGGAGTTTTGACTCATCCGTTCGAGTGGTTGTACCTACATTTACTAGGTGTTTCTCTTCGCTCTCAAGTTTAAACATAAAGAAGGAAAACAAATCCTGTTAGTTTAAGTGTTGTGTCCCAGTTACTTTGTTTTCAAAGTCCTAAGGCCTAACGATTGACAAGCGTCGCCTGAGTCTCTTATTGTATAGTCTACAGCCGTTTTGTCTGGAACATACTACCGGTAGTCTTTCACTCATAAAACTGAACTGTCTACTATTTATAACATTTTTTATTCTTTCGATGTTGTCTTTTATTTGCATACTGCTTGATGCCGCTTTAGCAGTAGCAACAGTATCTTTGACAGTAGAAGTGGAAGTTGCTGGAATTAATGTAACACTTTGCAGCGGCAAGGGAGAAGTAGCAGTAGCAAAAGGATTGTTGTATTCAACAGCAGTCGGTAGCAGAAGTTGTAACATCAGAAGTATTATTGTAATGTATACTGTGTTAATATCTATCTTTAGTCGCAAAGATATGTTTTCTGAGTGAAATACGAGAAGAGTGCATCACCGTAGTATCACAATCACATTACATTTTTCATGCCTGTATTTTTGTTAAAAGGAATTTTCTTCCAGAATTTTGCCGGGAACAGCTCCTTGTGATGCCGTTGGTTCTTTTACATGCATGTCGCTGACGGGACCTTAGTTTAACAATTATCACAATCACGCTATATTTTTTAAGCCTGTATTATTGCTAAAGGGAATTTTCTTACAAAATTTTACAGGGGACAGCTCCTGTGCTGCCGTGGGTTCGTTTGCATGTATGTTGCTGACGGGACCTCTAGTTTAATAATTATCGTCTCTTCCAAAAGACTAGTGCTCATACGACCACTCAGAATCGGATTTAGAGTGAAGGTGGGGGAGAAAAGTATGTGTCCGATCTAGGACCGAATCCTGGACCTACCGGGTTTTTCGGACGACAGGCGCAATAGTCATGTGGTCAGGACGTCAGACACACACCTGCCTAGCGCCTGGGTACCGCTTGGTGGGTATAAGGTGGATATTTTCTCGATCTCCCAGGTCAGCATAATGTGCAGACCTGCCAGCAGTGCCTGAACACCCTTCGTGAGTGCACGTATACAGAACATAGATATGCTCGTTAAAGAACATATAGGCCACGTCAGTGGTCAGTGGCTGAAACATGAAAACAGACAGTACGCCCACCCACTGAAGACGGAATATGCAGACATTGCAGCAGTATAACAACTGCACATTATGGGCGAAACTACGTGCGTATGCACGTCCGAGAAAATCGAAATGCTTAAAAACACACAACGAAAGAAAGAAAGAAAGAAAGAAAGAAAGAAAGAAACAGGCCAACCAACCAACCAACCAACCAAATTTGCCACCACTCTGTTTATGGAATGTGTAGAAAAGTGCATGGAGAAGAGTATTCTAAAATATAATTTAGTTTTTAAATATTATTTAACTAGTGAAGTTTCTTTGTTTAGTCTTTAAAGGCGGGAAATTGCTTTCGGCTCAGTATATCTCCACACAACTGCGTAAATTTTCATGCACTTCTTTGTCTTGGTCATGTTCTCTCTGTCTCTGTCTCTGTCTCTCTCTTTCTCTCTCTTTTACTCACTCTCTCTTTTTCAGTTAAATCCCCTTCCCCCTGGTTTTTAAAAAAAATATTTTATTTTATAAACGAGATTGTTTCATTTCGGCAGGGCGCGCGCGCGCGCGTGTGCATACGTGAGCGCGCCGTGTGTGTGTTTTGTGTGTGTGTGTACATATGTGTGTGTGTGTGTGTACATGTGTGTGTGTGTGTGGTGTGTGTGTGTACATGTGTGTGTGTGTGTGTGTGTGCGCGCAACATTTTCTCAGCCATTTCAGATTTATATCAAAGATGTGGATTGTCGAAGAGTCGCGAATATTAAAGTTTGGAAGTCATTGAGCCAAGGTTAGGTTCACATAGATCGCAAAATTGCCTAAAATGAGCACTTTTTGAGAAAAGCGTGTGAGCAGTACTTTCTCAAGAAATTCTGATAATGTCATTCTGTTTTCACTGTTCTAGCAGTCTACTTTTGTCCTTGTTTCCAGTCAAGATGTATTTCAGTTTTTTTTTTTTTCATAGTCACAGTGACCTTGAGAATTACAAAATCTGGATTAGAAAATTTTTGTATAAAAAGGGAGATTGGTAAAATGGGTTTGTCTATCTTGTTTCCGTTCTTCAGTATCAAAAAAGTATTTTTTCTCTCTGTCTGTTAATTGATGAATCCACTGACAGATTTAATGTGTTTATTTGTAGCCATCATCGTCTCCATTGTCTTTGATATGTTTTCCGCAGAGAAACGGGGACACTGAGAGTGAGACATAGAAAGAACGAAATCTAATTTAGTTTGGAGGGAATTAATTTTCTTGTCATTCGTATAATGTTGCAATAAGGAGATGTGTGTGTGTGTGTGTGTGTGTGTGTGTGTGTGTGTGTGTGTGTGTGTGTGTGTGTGTGTGTGTGTTGTGTTTGATTGTTTGTTTTGTTTGTTTGTGTGTGTGCATGTGTGTGTATACGCACGTTCGTGTGTGTGTATGTGTGTGCGTGAGAGAGAGAGAGAGAGAGGGAAACGTAGCATTATTGTTTGTTTGTGTGTGTGTGTGTGTGTGTGTGTGTGTGTGTGTGTGTGTGTGTGTGTGTGTGTGTGTGTGTGTGTGTGTGTGTACGCTTGTTTGCTTGCTTGTATGAGGGTGTGTATGTGAAGTGCATGTCTGCGCATGTATGTCTCTGAGTGTGTGTATTTTTTGTCTCCGATCTCTGTCTATGTCTCTGCCCTCTCTCTCTCTCCGCCTCCAAGCCCTTTCTTTCTTTTCGCCCTCTCTCTGTTGGTAGGTGGATGGGTGGGTATGTGTGTGGGTGTAACATTTCCTGTCTATAATCCTGTTCCCTGCCCACACGTTTAAGTTTCTACGTTGTTCTCCCATCCTTAAAAAAAGTATACTAAGTAAAAGAGGGGCAGACGGTATTGAGGGTGCGTTTGAATGATTCAGATCGAGTGAGGGAGCGGCGCTGACCAGATGTGATTCACATGACTCTGTAAGAAAAAAAAATGTCGCAAAAGGCATGGTTTTGTAAAGGATGATATAGGATGTGATGTATAGTAAGTTACGCCCGCTGGCTTATACACATGTGGGCTCACGTGCACACACATATAGTGAAACATTTTTATACGGGCGGTATCTCACACACACACTCATACACACGCGCACACACACACGCGTGCTCGCACGCACACACACACCCACTGACTCATACACACACACACACACACACACATACACACATATACACAGATAGAAACAAAGATACACACGCGCGCGCGTGCGCGCGCGCGCACACACACACACACACACACACACACACACACACACACACACACACACACACACACACACACACACACACACACACAGCGTGCGCGCGTGCGTGCCACGCATGCGTGTTACAAAAAATTTAATCTATCTACATGAAACGTGATTTCAACATCTTAGAAACAGGATTCGTTTGAATTTCACGTTCCCGCTTCACCTCGTTTAGAAAATAAGGAATTTTTCCAAGAAAGATTTGCTACACTCGGACAGTTTCATATGCGCTCCACCCAAAGCTGCCAGCAACCATCTGGTAAACTCTTCGAACCTGCGCAAAACTGTGAGTTGGCGTACATTAAAAGTATTAAGAAGACCACTGAGTGTTCCTCCATACTGGGAAAATGAAGTATAATGCGAATTGTATGTTTTGAGAAAATGTAGATACAATCAGTTTCAATGATGTGTTAAGCCTTTGACTCCTGCACCCTGTCCACCAACTGCAGAGCAAAAACAACCCTTTGATTCCTTCAACCTGTCCACCAGCTTCCTAATTTGTAAAGATCCATCCACAAACAGCTGAGAAAAGCTTTGTGACACCTTTTTGTCACAGACCCTAGACAGACAGACAGACAGACAGACAGACAGACACAGATACACGGGACAGACAGACAGACAGACAGACAGACACACACACACACACACACACACACACACACACACACACACACACACACACACACACACACACACACAACCACAGACTTATCTTCTCTAGTCGATGTGAAAATCTTCCATTTTTTTTTCCAAAAGGGAGACTTAAAAAAAGCGGGAACAAAGAGATTGTCGCCGGCAAATTTGTGAAAGGGGTACGCTTACTCAGTCTGTTTCCAGGATTGAGCGATTGAGCGATTAATGTTGTTAGTAGGGGGCTTAATAGATAGTATCGTTAGTAATTTGGCTCAGGCCATGTTGAACTCTATCGATGTGACCTGGCAGTGGTCTCCTAAGTGGCCAGCCGTTCGACGGCTGAATATCACTAGCTCATATGGACTACCTGGCGCTCAGACTTCAGCCAAATGAACTTGGTGGTGTGTTGAGGGTCCAAATGAATGACACGGAGTCAGTACCTCTGAAGCGGGGCAGAAAACTAAATTTGTTAAAAAACAAAACAAACAAACAAGAAAAACAAACAAACGTAAAAACAAACACCATGTAACAGGTAAAAACAAATACATTAAAAAAAAATATGAAGCACCCAACACATTCCAAAAGCTGTTGTGTAGCGCTGGATCGACACATCTCTTTGGGGAAAACTTTTCAGGTTTCACACGGAAAAACCTGTTGCGACCATACCATACCATACCATACCATACCATACCATACCATAATACCATACCTACCATACCATACCATACATACCATAACCATACCATACCATACCATACCATACCATACCATACCATACCATACCATACCAAAAACATACCATACCATACCATACCATACCATACCATACCATACCATATACCATACCATACAACCATATCATGCGGTACAAATTCAACGCAGTATAGTGCAGTGCACTGCAGTACAAGAGAACACAACGCAGCACAACCTGTAAATTATGTAACGACAGTGGTAGTGAGTAGTTTTATTTGAGTTGTATAAGAAACGTTTTGTCTTTCAACTGTTTAAAGTTTTTGCACGTGCACAACGTATACACATGCTTGTGCACAACGTGCATCTGCTTGTGCACAACGTACATCTGCTTGTGCACAACGTACATGTGCTTGTGCACAACGTACATGTGCTTGTGCACAACGTGCATGTGCTTGTGCACAACGTACATAGGCTTGTGCACAACGTACATAGGCTTGTACACAACGTACATAGGCTTTGCACAACGTACATAGGCTTGTGCACAACGTACATAGGCTTGTGCACAACGTACATAGGCTTGTGCACAACGTACAACTGCTTGTACACAACGTACATATGCCTGTGCACAACGTATATCTCCTTGTGCACAACGTACATCTGCTTGTGCACAACGTACATATGCTTGTACACAACGTACATATGCCTGTGCACAACGTATATCTCCTTGTGCACAACGTACATCTGCTTGTGCACAACGTATATCTCCTTGTACACAACGTAATATGCCTGTGCACAACGTACATATGCTTGTGCACAACGTACATCTGCTTAATTTATTGATAATAGCAGCAGCAGCCACAACAGCAGCAGTGACAGTAACAGCTCTAACAACACTGAGAATAAAAACAAAAGTGATATTACTACTAATACAGTGGCTACTACTACTGTTTGCCAAGCGCTCCCTATATTACTTTGTTGACTGCTTTTTGTTCAGCATTTGTCTAATGCAGTTTCTTGTATGAAATTACAATACAGATTGTGCATAAACAGTGCAAATAGGATAGTATCAGAATCTATCAAAATCTCTCTTAGTCTACAACAGACACAAGCCTAAATGTACTTGGACTTGCCATCAGCAAAAACAAGCAGTTTAACTGATGTAGGCCAGTGTTCTGGGAGAACTGATAGACCACAACAGCATTGCAGTCGTTGTGAGGTGTAGGGATGGGGGATGCAGTCGGGTAAAGAAATAGAGAATGGGGGCGTAGGAAGGACGAAGGAGGTGTGGGGGGGGGGGGGGGGAACAAAAGTCATGAAAAAGTAAGTTGCAAAGTTCACGTTTTCTTGCTGTTGTTTTTGTTTAACTTGTTTTGTTTTGTTGTTTTCAGTTAATCCTAATTATACTTCATGTATGTTTTTGACCTTTCCTTTCTTTCATTCAATCACTCTTCTATTTCCGCCTGATTTTCTTTTTTGCTTGTGTGTGTGTGTGTGTGTGTGTGTGTGTGTGTGTGTGTGTGTGTGTGTGTGTGTGTGTGTGTGTGTGTGTGTGTGTGGTGCATTTTTTTTCTCCCCCGTTATTTCTTTCCTTGTGTCTTTTTAAAAAAAAAAAATTATTTCGCGTTGAACTCGTAGTGTTATGGATGGCGATGGTGGTGGTTTGGTTGTTTCTGGATTTCGTTTTGCTTGTTTGTTTTTGTTTTGTAATTTTTCTTGTTTTATGTGTGTGTGTGTGTGTGTGTGTGTGTGTGTGTGTGTGTGTGTGTGTGTGTGTGTGTGTGTGTGTGTGTGTGTGTGTGTGTGTGTGTGTGTGTGAGAGAGAGAGAGAGAGAGAGAGAGAGAGAGAGAGCATGTGTGCGTGCATTTTATCCAAAACCGAGTGTTTTTCTCTGTTTTGATGTACTCAGAAAATTCTCTCTCTCTCTCTCTCTCTCTCTCCTCTCACACACACACATACACACACACACGCGCGCGCTACGCACGCACGCACGCACGCCGCATGAACATTTTTCCTTGCAGACGTGAAAAATTTGGAATAGTTAAAAACAAGAAACGAAAAACAGAACAAAACATGCTCCTCTCTCTCTCTCTCTCTCTCTCTCTCTCTCTCTCTCTCTCTCTCTCTCTCTCTGTCTCTGTCTCTCTCTCAGTCACACACACACACACGCACATAAAACAAGAAAAATTACGAAACAAAAACAAAACAAACAAAAAAGTAACAAACAAAAACAAAACAAAACCAAAAGAAGAAGAAGGAAAAAAAAAGAAAAAAAGACTTCACGACGA
>JAPXFY010000014.1:32320700-32330700 GCA_030674185.1 Monoplex corrugatus | reverse complement strand
TCTCTCTTTCTTTCCCTCCCTGCCCCCTTCTTCCTCTTATCCCACACATCGGTTCGCCAGAGAAGGGGAGTGAGGACACTCATTTGGAAGACGGGGGCCCGCTTCCATCGCCAACCCCCCCCCCCCCCCCCCCCTGGTGTTTAAAAAAATTTTTTTTTTATGAGCAAGTTCTTGCCCTCCTCGTGTCCCACGACCCCCACCATCTTTGCTCTCTGCCTCCCTGAACCCTCCTCCCCCCCCCCCCCCCCCCCCGCTTTTTTTCATCCTTTACTTTTGAAAAGATTTTAGTGAACTGTTTTAAGAAAGGTTATATTTTTTTACAGTTTGAGAGCTTTTCTGATTTCTTTTAACTATAAGGCCATTTCTACGACGGAAAAGATACTTTTGGATTTGATTGCTTTATTATAAGACAACGGGCTCACTTCTGTACCGATCAATTTAATAAAAGCATTTCCGTGCCGACGCAGACGAAGCACAATGCCTTCTCTCTGACCAGTGTGGAACAGAGCAATCGATGACCTGATCTTTGAGCACTCACGTGTGAACAGATTTCTGCGGATGATCGATTCTGTTTGGACATTATCAGGTCCTTTCCTTTCCCATGCATTGGAACCAGAAAAAAACGCGAAAAAAGAATAAGAACGCGTATTTAATACAACAAATTTTCAGCCTAGTGGCCTTTGTCAAGCATAAGATCACAAACAAACAAACATCAGATACAAAAGTTAGGAGAAAAAAGACTGAAACTTCCCTGCTGCACCGTCCAGTCTTTTTCTCCTAATTTTTGTATCTGGTGTTTCTTTGTGATCTCACGCTTGACGAAAGCACCGAAAATTTGTGTCTGTCTTGTCTTGTTGCATTAAATACGCGTCCTTATTCTTTCTTCGTGTTTTTTTCTTCTTCTGCTTCCTGTTTGCTTGAACGCGGGCAGTCACACTTGTTTTGGATTTCCCATGCATTGTTTTCTCTATTTTTGTTTTGATTGTGTCATTTCTGTTCTCTTTCTGTCTCAGTTTCTGTCCGTGGACGTGTCTTTTGTAATATTTATGGTCTGCCTGCCTGGGCGCCTGCATGCATGCCTGCCTGACTGTCTCTCCTTTTCTTGTCTCTGCATGTCCGAACGCCTGTCTTTCTGTCCGTTTCTCAAAAAAATGTTCATTGGGCTTATCTCTGATTTTCAGAAAGGAAAGTTTGTCCCCCCTTTCTCTCTTTATCCGTGTGTGTCAATATAAATGATGCGCTCATCCCATCAGGCCAGTGGCCTAGATAATAAGCCATTTATTGTTCAGTCTGTCTCTCTTACACTGTCTCTGCCTGTCTCTCTGTGTGCCTCTGTGTCTCTGTCTGTCTGTCTGTCTGTCTCGCTCACTCGCTTGCCAGCTATTTCCAAAATGCTTATTTGTGTAAAGTACCAAAAATTAGCTGTAAGGCAGGTCCAGTGGGAAGTAATGCTACTCTCCTCCAGTGGGAACTAATGCTACTCTCCGTAAGTAGAGAAGTTTGAATTTTTTTAAAAGTTTATTTCCGTCTCAGCATCATTGAGAAGTTTGCAACTTATCACTTTTATCTAAATCATTCAGCACTTCACATTCCCCCACAGCCCCTGTCCTCGCCTCCCAAACTAAACCCATAAACCCATTATTGCCCATCATTATGGAAAGCCAGAGTAACCTAAGCTTTTCCAAGACGGTCTGGTGAAAGACTGTAACTATAGGAAAGACATAAAATTAAAAGAGACAAAAAGAAAATTAAACCCATTATTTTCAGCCATTACGTGGAAGAAACTGTTGAAAAGTTTGCTATGGTCACATCAGAAATTACCCAGTCTCTGTCAATAGGACCATGAATATCGAAAAAGCAGGCATGCAGAGCCTTTGAATATACGGACAGCAGGGGGCTAGTGGGAACAAATGAAGCTAATCATATGGTGTCTTACCTGCACGACCGACTGAAGGTACCAGCCAGTGATGTGAAATCGATCTTGAAACTTTTTTTCTTTCCATTCCCGTTGCAACCAAAGAAAAGTTTCCGGCCTGTGCCGACTTGTCTTTAGAAATTAACGAGCCTTCTCTCTTTCTATCTCTCTCTTTATCTCTTTTTCTATCTGTCTGTCTATCTCTGTCTGTCTGTTCGTCTGTTTGTCTTTCTCTCTTTGTGCCTCTGTCTGCCTGTCTACCTGTCTTTCTCTGTGTTCTCTGTCTTTCTCTGTCTCTGTCTGTCTGCCTGCCTGCCTGTCTGCCTGCCTGCCTGTCTGTCTGTCCGTCCGTCTGTCTATCTCTCTGTCTCCCCCCCCCATTTTCATTCTCTCTCTCCCCCCCCCCCCCCCCCCAATTTCGTTTCCTATGGAAACTGAAAATTTTTCACACACACACACCCCCCGTCCCCCCTCCCTTCTTATTTTAAACCCTTCGCCCCCTCGTAGTAGAACTAAGTTGGAATGAAAGCGTAAAGTGTCGAACACGTTTTTAAAGTGATGATGATGAGATTTTACAACCGTTACAGACTTTGTAAGTAAGTATGCATCTGATTTGCTGTTATTTCGAAATGCTGTGGTTGATCCTGCGTAGACATGGATAAGGAAACAGTCAACAAGCTCTATCGCATTCTGTGATGAGATTATCGTGCTATACCAAGGAGCTGGCGAACAAACTCAGCTATGTATGACTTTTGTTTTTTGTAATGCTGTTAGCTTTAGTTCAGGTTTGTGGCAATTTTTTTTTCTTGGAAAGACAGAAGATGATAAGTTGTCAGCTCACAAATCATTCTATAGACAGAGAAGTTTACGGTCAGAAATGCCCGGGATTGATACAGAAAACGAAAGGGGCTTTGGTAACTGGTTCACAGACAGGAGCAAACTACTGCCGCATAAATACGATATTATTTAAAGGGCAACAGTACTTAACTTGGTTTCGACGTCATTTCGAGAGATATGGGAGGTTACTCCAAAAAAGCAAATAGGAATCAACACCAAGGCCGACATAGTCCAAAAGTTCGCAGAATTGCCAATCTGTGTTACCGTTCATATATGTATGACCCAAGAAAGAGAATGGGAATAGGCATATATCATTTAGAACGGCTTTTTATGTGGTAATAAGAGGATTTTACAAAGGTTGCAAGATCTGTAACTTGCTTATTTTAATGAAGGACTCCAACCATCGATCCGACGACTGTGTGATAGCGAATGACTCTCACATCAACCGATCCGACAGATGAATAGGCTAGGCATGATGGTCCTTATCGCCTGTTGTGGATTTTCGTATAGGATACAAAACCAGTCCTGTGTGCACGTGTTCTTCTGCAGGTTAAACAGCAAATTTCTGTGCTGTTTGAATATGACTCTACCTTGTGTGCACTGCTGTCGCCAGCTTTTTTGTCGACTAAGTCTTTTTAGTTGGTTATGTTGATGCCGCAGCTCATGAGGTTGATCTTCAGAGTGTCTTTTTAAAAAATTTTTTTTAAGGATTATCGCACTGAGGGAGGTTACCTTTGTGCTCACCTTTTTTTCCCGTCCCATTTTCTACGCCATCTTTAATGCCCACAGAAGCTGGCACAGGTTGTTTTTTTTTTACAATGCGATGATGATGATGTCGATGAGGATGATAATCATGATACTATAGAGTTCCATCTAAGCGCGGTTGTCTTTTAAACGGACAATGTACCCAGTCTAACGAAGCTGGCATTTGATGAGTCACACTCTCATCATCATCATCAAGTGCCCTGCCACAATGGCGTTGGCGATCATGGCCCTCCATATGCATCTATCCTCTTGTTGCCTCAAGCACATCTTCCACCCTCTCTATCCTCGGCCAGTCTGCAAGTCCGTCCAGTATTTTTCCCTGGGTCTACCTGGTGCTCTCTTTCCCTCCAGCTTTCCTGTTGTGACCAGGTGCTCTAATTCCTCTTTCCTCATAAAATGGCCTACAAATGTTGCCTGTCTTTTCCTAGTCTTCCTTATGAATGATCTTGTGTCTGCCTCCATCAAGACTGTGTCGTTTGTTTTCTTTGCTGTCCGTGGAACTCTCAACATTCCTCTTAGAAACCACATCTCGGCTGCCTCAATCTTGTTCTGTCTTTGCTTGTTGACTGTCCACGCCTCACAACCGTATAACATTACCGGTTCTGTGTAACATTCAAGAACTCTCTTCCTGATGTTACACTCTATACTTTGCAAGCCGTACTTCTTCAGAACTTGAAATTCTACATAAGATCTTGCCACGTGATGTTGCAGATATTGCGCAGACATCTTCATGGAATCATTCCAGCTGTTGAATGTGCCGTCAGTAGGTAGGCAGTCCATGTCTCTCAGCAGTACAGCAGGGCGCTCAAGACTACTGCTCTGTCCGCAGCAATCTTTGTAGCAAGCGCGTTGCCAAAGTCCTGCCATGTTCTTTTGCTCAACCATCAAAGGCAGAGCTAGTCTTGGAGATGACTATACAGACTAGTGTGCTAATGTATACTAATGCTTAACTTTGTCTCTCACGCCCAGGTGTTGTCAAGTGACGTCAACATTTACAATACCTCCGATTCCACGGCTGATTAAGTCTTCGCTCGACCCTTAAACCACAAAGTGGTCATTAATTTGATTAACCACGCGTAAATAACAACAGCATGTAGAAATGGTAGACTCTATATTCGCCAACATTCCGGGCGGGAGGGAGGTGGGGATGCCATTTCACTCGTAACTGGGAAAAAAATCACACATATCGTTATCAGAAATGGATGGCACTGAGGATATCGTATCGTGGTGTATGTAAATAAACTTTATACTTTACACATTCGATTATTTGCATGCGTGCGCAGGTCATAATTTGATTCTTTATTAGTGCAGTTACATTGTTATAGCTAACACACTTGTTCATTTCAGAAAAAAAATTAAACCTCCATATCGTTTTTAGAAATTGACCACATGGATTAGAATGATACGGAGGTTTTCCTTGTGTCTTTTTCTCTCTTTTTTTTCTTTCTTTTTTCCCCCATTTTTACATTGATAGAAGAAAATCCGAACTACAAAATCATTTGAAGACTGGAATGTAGAGAAAGATGAACAACATCCATTTATTTGAGTGGAGTACTTATGGATCTAAGGGAACGCGATGAATTCTTCTCAAATAATTAAACAAAAATTTAACATCCTGCTAACAACAGAACGAAGATAGGCCACAACAGTCATTATCGACAAACTTGAGTGCGGCGTGTACGGATATGTTGTTTTGGAATGAATTTTGATTTGTTCGAGAGGGATTCATCGCGCTGGAGCAATTCCGTATGTGCTTCACCCAAATCTGCCAGTGATGATCTGATCTCCGACGCAAAATACTTTGCGCTAGCAATGTTGTCTTGAATGGATGTGGGAGTAGGGAGGGAAGGGAAGAGAGGTGGAGTAATGGAACACGACCACCAGAATGACTTGAACATTAAGATGGTCAGTGACTGGGCCAGTTTTCCTGTTGTGGTGGGGATTGACTGATCGCGAGACAGCAGATCCTGAATCCACGGCTCTGTCAATTGACTCACACAACCAGCAGATCTGTCGGAGTGAGATAAATGTATAACGATTTAAAAAAAAAAGAAAGAAAGAAAAAAGAAAAAAGCCCAACGATCAAAGTGTGTAGATGTACAAGATAAGACAGACACGACAAAGAACAGCCAACACACACCCACTCGACCCAGTTTCGAAACTGGAGATCACCTTGACCGTCACGGTTAGAGCCAAAAATAGAGCTGACATCAGCCTTGTAATGTGTCAAGGTCGTTGCCACTCGAGTCAGCCGTCTCCCCTCTTTCAACAGTCTTCGGTATTGTAAATTCTTTCCCTTCGCTTTCCTCCTTCGGGCTTTCTCCTTTCTTGACTTCTTACTGTGTTGTTTCAGCCTCTGTTCTATCGATGTTCGTACTTGTTTTGCTTCTCTCTCTCTCTCTCACTTTGAGAGAGAGAGAGAGAGAGAGAGTGTGTGTGTGTGTGTGTGTGTACGTGTGTGTGTACGTGTTTGTTGATGTTTTTCGTTTGTTGTCTGTGTGAACAGTTTATAAGTTTCAGTTTGTTTTATGTTTTCGCTACTTCAGTAAGTAAATCATATCTTTAATATTCTCTCACTCTCTCTCTAGCATACCACGCATACGCACAACTACACACACACAGTCTCTCTGTCAGTCTCTCTGTCTCTCTCTCCTCTCTCCATGTGTGTGTGTGTGTGTGTGTGTGTGTGTGTGTGTGTGTGTGTGTGTGTGTGTGTGTGTGTGTGTGTGTGTGGAGAGAGAGGAGAGAGAGAGAGAGAGAGAGAGTTCTGTCCCTTCATTTAAGAGATATCAAAGATGTTTGCATTTTTCTTTTCTGGTCAGACATTTTCTTCCTATAGTTAAAACAAGTTCTGCCCGTCCGTCAACAGAATAGTAAAGTAACTGCAGTGGTAACACTCCAGCACCGGGAAAAGGAAAAGGGTTTGAGGCTACCACGTGCAGTTGAAAATGCAGCCGCTGGCAGTCCTTTATTTTGCATAACATTTAGAGCATAACAAAATGGGTAATAAGAGCTCTTTCTGTGCAGTCACACAACAGGACAACCCCCCTTTTTTCTGGTTTTATTTTATTTATTTATTTATTTTATTTTATTTTATATTTTTGTTTATTTATTATCGTTTTTTTTTTTTAATCATCGAATTCAGGGAGGTTACCTTTGTGCTCACCTGTTTTTTTTCCCCGTCCCATTTTCGACGTCACCTTACTAGCCACAGAAGCTGGAACAGTTTTTACAATGCGATGATGATGATGTCGATGCGGATGATAATCATGATGCTATGGAGTTCCATCTAGGATTAAGACTACGTGACAGAGTTGTACTCTACGCTTACTGTCATAATATATACTGGCGTCAACGAGGCCCAAGAGATACAGACACCTGCGGTGCTGATCAGAAGATTTGAGCAACACCCGCAATGACGCATCCGTGAAGTGGATGAGACTCGACTGTGTGGTCCCAAGTCTTCCCAATGAGCCCATAGCACGCCCAACTCTGGTAGGAGACGGCTAGAGCCGAAAAATCCCACAATGATATAGTTTTGAAGGGACTGATGGGGATTCGAACCCGCAACCTTCCAGTCGGTAGTCCTTTGCGCTAACTGCTACACCACGGCGATCCACAGGACAAACGTTATATGAATGACATTCTTCCCCTCTAGTCACACTGCACGACAAACGTCAGCTGATCAGTCATATCATCTGTAACGACTGAACCCAGTGACTCACTGCATTCACCTCTTGTGATTGATGGTCCGTAAGCTTACATTCTCAATAGAGGGAGGGAGGGACACACACACACACACACACACACACACACACACACACACGCACGCACGCACGCACGCACGCACGCACACATACACACACACACACACACACACACACACGAACACATGTATGCATATACACGCCCGCACGACTGCATGCGTGCGCGTAAACTTACGCAAAGACATACTCGCACACACAACACATACACACACACACTTACACACACACACACACACACACACACACACACACACACACACACACACACACACACACACACACACACACACACACTGTCTCTCTCTCTTTCTCTGTGTCTCTGTGTCTCTTCACACATACACTCGCACACATACACACACACACTCACACACACTCAAACACGCACGCGCATGCGCGCGCACACACACACACACAACACACACAACACACAACAACACACACACACACACACACCACAACACAACACAACACAACACAACACAACACAACACACACAACACAACACACACACACGCACGCGCGCGCGCGCGCACACACACACACACTCACACTCACACACACACACCATCCTCACTACCATCAAGACCGCTAGCACACTACCAGGAACAGTCATACATCCGTGATATATTATCTTTAGTGGACACGGATGCAAACAACATATAAATGTACACCATAGCCTGTGCATACGGTCTGAAACTGAAACAAAGAGAAAGCCAAAAGTCAAACTAAAAATAATAAATATTGTATCACTTGTCAATAGCTGTGGATCGCCTGTCATGATCATCGTCATTATCATCGTCGGTGGCGTCGTCAGGTCCTGCGTCTGTTAGTCAGAAAATTAGTGGTTGCCGGGCAAGAAATGTTTGAAATATTTAGCTAATTACAGGCTGATCATAATCGTTCGTCTGTCTGTCTATGGCTTTTTTCTTTTTTCTTTTTTTCTTTTTTTTTTGTCTGCGTGCCTGTTGTCTGTATGACCACCTGTGCGTCTGTCTGTCTACCTGACTGTATGTCTGTCAGCGTATCTGTGTGGTTAACTGTCACTGACACACATAATACTGAAGAACTTATCTTAGTGTGAATGACTAATGTCCGTAAATAGCTTTTCATCCTCAGTGCCACGAACTGTTTAAAATGCACATTTTCTAGCTTATCTTAATGTGAATGACAAGTGTAAGTAGCTTTTCATCCTCTTTGCCGCCAACTGTTTAAAATGCACGTGTTTTAACAATAAATCAGATTTTATTCTGGTCTATTCATGATCTTTGGCACTCTGTTCTGTTCATGTACTACCGCTATGATCTGCTTTTTCGTTGTAGTGTGCTTTATCAACACCACCACCTCACACCCTCGCTGTCCAAGGACCTCTTTTTCCTGAGTGAAACACAAGGCTGCTGTGTCCATGGAGAGCATGTCGCCATAATGCATTGCTTTTTTATTTATTTATTTATTTTTTTGATAACATTTTTGTTTAGTAGTTTAGTGACAACTTCCTTCTTCCCCATATCTCTAACGGTACTTTAATTAAGGATCACCACTGTGTTGCCGTCGGATTTGTGTGTGTGTGTGTGTGTGTGTGTGTGTGTGTGTGTGTGTGTGTGTGTGTGTGTGTGTGTGTGTGTGTGTGTGTGTGTGTGTTTCACGCACAGTAACTACTCTCCTGGTTCATTTTCTCATCTAAAACACCTGCATCGAGACCACCACCCAAGGTCTTGCGAAGGGGATGAGTGTGTGCGGAAGGCATGGGGTGGAAAAAAGAAAAGGGGGGAGAGAGAGAGAGAGAGAGAGAGAGAGAGAGAGGAGAGAGAGAGAGAGAGAGAGAGAGAGAGAGTGAGAGAGAGAGAGAGGAGAGAGAGAGAGAGAGAGAGAGAGAGAGAGATTTAAAACAAAAAAAGAAAAAGAAAAGAAAAACCGTCCCTGAGGGATCGAAACAAAGGTATTTGGCTTCCTGGTCACACGCAGGCTCCAACCACAAGGCCACCACCACCATCGTGTGTTGGTTAATCATCAACACCCCTACACTCCACAAGTGTTTAACCGTTTATCCACACCTAGTAGAGTCAAAAGAGTCAGGTCACACACATACACTCGCTTTGCTATTAACGGGACCACACCTCATCTCCCAGACATGCACGCACGCTCTTGCGCGCCCTTCGGTTCGCGGGGGAGAGCGTTATACATTGCCTGCATGACTGAAATATTCCCTCGTGCGTGTTTGACATTCCTCATACCGCTATATCATGCCTTCTGCCCCTCCTCTTTCTCAGCATCTCGATCTCGCCCTCCCTTCCTCGTGCCCGTCCTCCCCCACCTTTCTCTCTTTCTCTCTCTGTCTCTCATGTCTCTCTGTCTCTGTCTATTTCTCTCTCTGTCTCTCTCTGTGTGTCTCTCTGTTCTGTCTGTCTGTCTGTTCTGTCTCTCTCTCTCCCTCCCCTCCCTCCCTCCCTCCCTCCTTCTTTCTCTCTCGTTCTGTGTGTGTGTGTGTGTGTTTGTGTGTCTGCGTGCTGTGCGTGTCTTTCTGTTTGTGTGTGTGTGTGTGTGTGTGTGTGTGTGTGTGTGTGTGTGTGTGTGTGTGTGTGTATCTCTGTCTCTGTCTGTCTCTCTCTGTGTCTGTTTCTCTCTCTTTGTCTCTCTGTCTGTCTGTCTGTCTGTCTTCTCTCTCTCTCTGTCTGTCTCTCTCTCTCTCTGTCTAGCGCGCGCGCTCGCTCGCTCATTC
>JAPXFY010000014.1:32298200-32313200 GCA_030674185.1 Monoplex corrugatus | reverse complement strand
CTATTATGATCTTGGGTTCATTTTAATGGTTTTAATCGTTGTTCCGGATTTGCCATGGGTGTCAGGCCCAGTAGGTTCCCCCTTCTGTTCAAGACACACGTACGTAGGATTTGCCTCGTTTCTTGGTAGTGGCAAGGATGGGACAAGAATGTGACAAACTTCGTTCTATGAAGAATACATAATTTCTTCTTCTCCCTTCCCTTCTCCAATGCAATACAGATGCGATGGAAATTTTGACAGCCACACAAGTTAAGTAACTGAAACGTTATAGTTGTTAATAATGTTTGTAAACTACACATGTGCGCACGCAGTGACACGCTGGCATACACACGTATAGACAGACATGCAGACGGACACACACCCTGACACATACGTATAGAGATGTCTATCATTCTTTCTGAAATACATCAACGTTATTGATCAATCGTTTCGAGTCACACTTCTAAATATTTTGTTTCCTTCACTTCGCCTTAGGTTACACTAACAGACGTAGGCCACTTATTTACCTTGCCTGCATAGTAGCTAAATATAAATCTTACGTAAATATGTAGCGTGCCTGCACGTTCCTTCACACACACACGCGCGCACGCACACACACACACACACACACACACACACACACACACACACACACACACACACACACACACGTGCGCCCGTGTATATACAGACATTATACACACACGCATGCGTGCTGGTACGCAATTCACACACGCTCACACACACGCACACGCACACGCCTAAAGAGGCTTTACACGTCCAGTGCTATCACTCCACAAAAAATGATAGTTTTTGTGAAAACTGCCCTAGGGGGACATACATGACTTAGTGCCACTTATTGGGTTTCTCTTTTGGCTGAAACAGAGATTGAACCCATGACTCCCGCACCCTGTCCACCAGCATCCTGCATTGTCAACCATGCTATCAAAGCAAAAAGGTTTAAGTTTTTGCAGTTGGCGGATAGGGTGCGGGTTAGGGTTAAAGTCTGTTAACTGGTGATGCTCGATCTTCTCCCGTGATTCTTCTGTTGTTGTCGATTGCCATCATAAATTTGGTTTCTTGACCACTGCAGTCCTCTCACTCTCTCCCAGCTTGCCTACCTGTCCCCTCCCTTCCCCTCCTCTTCCCTCCCCCGCTTGTTCCCCTCACGTTTTTGGCATAGTGTCTTGTCAGGCGTTTGATGACTTGCCGTCCGGCAGATAGTGGGGATCTTAACACACACTCTAAACAGCCGACACTATTTGATTTGCCACTGGCTGGAAAAGTTGAAGAATAAAGTTTTTGTTCTGGTTAAAAACTACCCCAAGGAACTCACTTGATGAAATATCACTTATTTGCGTATCACCTCAAAGAAATATATTTTCTTTTGACCAGTCGCCGTGGTGTAGTGTTCACAGCAACGGACTACCGACTGGAAGGTTGTGGGTTCGAATCCCCATCGGTACTTTCAAAAAATCATTGTGGGATTTTTCGGCTCTAACCGGCTCCTACTCAGAGTTGGGCGTGCTGTGGGCTCATTGGGAAGACTGGGACCACACAGTCGAGTCTCATCCACTTCACCGATCGAGGGTGTTGCTCAAATCTTCTGACCAGCACCGTAGGTGTCTGTGTCTCATGGGTCTGGATGACGCCAGGATATATTATGACAATAAGCGTAGAGCACAGCCCTGTCACGTAGTCTCAATCCTAGATGGAACTCTATAGCATCATAGTTATCATCCTCATCGACATCATCATCATCGCATTGTAAAAACTGTTCCAGCTTCTGTGGCCTTTAAAGTGACGTAGAGAATGAGATGGGGGAAAAAAAGGATGAGCACAGAGGTAATCTACCTGAGTGCGATGATCCTAAAAATATATACATATACATTTTCTTATGACTGAGCTGACATCTGTGACTTGGAGACAGGTCAGTTTGTCGCTTCCCCTCCATCTGTTCTGTTGCCTAAGATCATGGCATTGCTCTCGTTAGAAACTGCCCCAGTACTAATTTACCTGAGGTTAAAAGAAAAAGAAAGATTGCTACCTGACTGACGGTCAGTGTTTCCCGCGTCCCACGCTCCACTGTCTAAAGTGTCTGCCGACTTCTTGACCGCTTTTGCTCACCCCCTACCCTCATTATCCAACTTCCATTTCTTTCCCCCTCTCCCCTTTGCCCACGCTTTTGGCTTACTGCCCTATCAGGTGTTTGTGACTCAGCGTCCAATAGACGGTGTACGTTATGTTGGAATTTCATTGAAGTGGTTTGGATGTTTTCCCCATTCCTCTGTCCTTTTGGGTTCTGTCAGTTGACATACATTCTGAATGGATTCTTCTGCCTGTCCTATCCATGATTTCCCACTTTGGTGTCTATTGTCTTTTGCGGTTCCGACCATCTCGCAGAGTGGGTGTCTTATGCATGATTTCCCACTTTGGAGTTTATTGTGTTTTGCTGTTCCGACTGTCTCGTGGAGTGGGTTTTCTGGGTTTTCGATATGAAATATGCCTTCACTTGTTTTATGTTATTTCTTGACTGTATTGAAGAAAAGTCAGGCAGATCTGGCATAGTTCCCCTGGGTGTTTCTCTTGTGGGTTCCGAGGATCACTGTCATTGCTTCGTTATGTATTCTGTCCATTTTTAACAGGGTTGTCTGTGATAACGTAGTGAGGCCCAGTCTATAATCGATTACGCTCAGTAGTACAGCTTGGTATACTTGAAAGAGATGACGTTGTTCAATGCCTTTAGCCGCCATTGTTTTCAGGATTGTAAGGCCCTTCTTACATTTGAGTGTAGTGGTTTCCATGTGTTAGCATTCTGTCAAAACTGATGCTAAGATAGCTAAATTTAAGTTCTTTGTTTGCTCGATATGGGTTCCTCTGAACGTAATTGGTGGAATGATTTTACTCTTTGCCTTGTTATCAAAGGTGCAGAAGAGTACCTTACTTTGGTGGGGTTTATTGGTACTATCTCAAAAGTAACGCTGTGCAGACTCTTACAGCTTGGAATAGAAAGTGTATGGGCTTTACCTGAAATAAAGAAAAAGTGAAGAAAATTGAAAAGACAATAGAGAACGGGAAGTTTGACACACTGTTTGTGTGCGTGTCTGTGGTCTGTTTATTGATTGTTGTCTCTATGTCTTTAAGTTTGTCGTGGTCTTTGTCTACTTTTTGTTTTATCTTCTTTTGCATCGGTGTTACTTTCATCTTTTTGATAGGCAGCGGAGGCTTTGTGTAATGACTGGAGGGCTAAAGATTATACTCAGTGGCTGGTTGTGTTTTTTTAATGCAGTCCTTTATTTATTTATTTATTTTATGTATTTATTTATTCTTTTCTTTGAAGATAGGATACAGAGATACAAGCGTCATTACAATATACAGAGATTGTTTAATGATAGACTGATACAACACTAGTATAACATACAGAACCCATAGGCTAGGCAGGACCTCACCTGACCAGCTCATGGGTTTATGTGCAGGCTTAAGGCTTGTGCCATAATCATTCTGGATTTTCTCCGTCACATGGCATCTGTGACGTTAGTGCGTATGGAATTCACTCCTAGCGCGGAGACGTCTTGAGAAACTGAAACTAAAACTGAAGCTGCAATTGGAATTTGCTGTTATTCTAGAAGAATTCATAATGGTTATATCATAACTGGCACGGAAGACGGGCCAACATTATCTAAGGGAAAATAACATTTTCAGTTGACCATTGATGGTCATTTGAATGCGGCGACGCGCTATCAAAGGGGAGAGCAGTCCGAGGTTAACATGGTAGATCCACTGCGACGAAAGAAATGAATATGAATATAAATATGAATATGAATATGAATATGAATATAAATACAAATATAAATATGAATATGAATATGAATACAGAGGCTTGCATAGAACAGACAGGATCTCCGGATCTTTGTTGCTGTTTTACACGATAGTGGCATAGTTGGCAGTAAGTATGTACCATTTTACCTGATGTGGGCCTCAACCCACTGACCTCACTTCAAGACAAAATACGCGAATGACCCTTCAGCTCTCTTCACACAACATGGGAAATAATCTGAAAACAAGATGATTTTCGTCTGTGTTGCGGATTTCCGTTCGTTTGTCTGTCAGTCTGTTTTGGAGGGACTCCGAACTCCTGTCTGTTCTGTCTGTGTGTTTGTCTGTCTGATTTGTTTGTTTTGTTGTCTCAGGTTCTACGATGGAAAACCTGACCTTGTCATCAAGACGAGGATTGTAACCCGATTTAACGGAGCATAATTAGTATTTCTTGTTGCAAAGAAGGAAAGCAGCATAGGCTGGCTCTCTCTTTCTGTCTGTCAGCCTGTCTGTGTGTGTGTGTGTGTGTGTTTCTCTATGTCTCTTGTGTAGGCTGGCTCTCTGTCTGTTTATCTGTTTGTCTCTGTCTGTCTGTCTGTCTGTCTGTCTCTCTATTATTCTGGATATATAGACCTCACAGAGTTAAAGATTTTTTTTTGTGTCAGTTATGTAAAAAAATCAAAAAAAGATGAAGTGCATTTTGTGCTTTGTTACCCAGCACTCCAAAAATTTTGAGAGATAGTTATTCGGCGAAAATGTTAAAGGCAGTGTTCACTTTTTGTTTAAAAAAGATTGTTGTTTGAAATCAGCAAAGCAAAAAAATCGAATAAACAATTTGTAGACAGGACGTTATAAATTTTTATTTAAAGTCTTGTTTTTCAGAAGACAGGATACATCCTCGGGACTGGCAACCGATTCTTCATTGTTTTAACTTTTTTTTTGATAATGTCATCAACTGTAGCTGATGTTGTGCATATATTACGAGGATAATCCAATAGATAGCGAGACTATGTCTATAAGATAAATGTATTTGAAAAAAAAAGATAATAAGCGTACCTTTCTATATTCCTATATTTAGGGGGGGGGGGGGGGGGGCGGACAGAAAAAAAAGCGATGGAGGAACACATTATAGAATGGACAGAAAACCATTTGCACAGACCCAGGCTTTGGCATACAACAGAAAGAGCTGAAGGGATGGGGTGAACGGTCGTTTAGTGTGTCGCCCCAGTGACTCCACATGAAGTGAAGGGAGAAGAAAAAGAAGAAAACCACCATGTTGATCCAGGAAAAAAGTAAGGGTGGGGGGGTAGTGGAGGACAAAAGAAACAAACAACAATAACAACAAGAAAAAAAAACTAAAACATACAATTCAAGCTTCTCTCTCTTATCTGTCTGTGTCTCTTTCACGCAGTTCGTAGTCAGAGTGTGTTGTGCTGCTATCAAAATCGATAGGGATCTCTGTCGTTATGTCTCCACACACCCCCACACTCGTCCTACATTTCTGTTTGATTGCTGAATGACTCTTCTTGCATTTTGGATATAGAGTAACACAAGAAAATGCATGCTCATACACACACACACACACACACACACACACACACACACACACACACACACACACACACACAACACCAGGGCAGAGACATCACCACCTTCAGAGACCCCAGAACTCGAAGAACATCAAAAAGAACAGACCTCCGGTCGCACCCTTTCACCATCCAGGAGTCAGCCACACATCGCACAACTACAATCAAGATCATCATGTGGCTGCCGCTGTCAAGAGGCGGTAAGGGAGATAGACATTTTAAACAACACCATTCAAGAAATGTCTAAACAAATCCACATTCTCACAACCATGCTACATTCAGACAGAAAACTTTTATTGGAAAACAATACAACGTTAAAAGAGCTGCGCGACGTCAATAAGTGCACCAAACTTACGACCACCGTTGCGTGCCAGACGGATTCCGCAGTCCACGGTGACTTCACCACCATGTCACCGATGGACAAATTCTCCACCTACGCGGAATGCGCAGCTCAACCCCCCAAACTGGAAGATCGGGCGAGGACACAAAATGGCAGGAGAAATGTCGTCAAACATAGACCAGACGTCTCCACAAAATCTAACCGTGACGTCAAAACTGCGCTATCGTCAACACGTTCCAGACCACAATCAAATGTTCTTCCCCGTGTCCTTATCGTTCACGACTCAGTCCTCAGTAAGGTGGATGGAAAAAGACTGGGCTCTTCATACGGTTTTCAGGTGGCCACGAGAAAGATCCATACCATCGAGGACTGTAAGATTGCAATTGAAAAATCAAAAGAAGAGCTGACACCTGAACCTGACTGTGTAGTTTTACATGTGGGGATCACAGATTTAAAAACAAAGGAGCCCACTGAATGTAGCACAACTCTTGACACCTGTGTGAAAACTATCAACACCCAATTTCCAAAAGCCAGGGTAGTTTTAAGTCAGGTAGCTCCTGTGAGGAACAAACACCTAAACGCTAAAAGAGAGCTCCTAAATGCCCTAACAAAAGTGCGACTTCTTAAAGCAGCGAGTGTCGAATACGTCAACAATGACAATCTTCAAACTATCAGTCACACTCAAGTCAGCCAGGACGACGTCCATCCAACCATCAGAGGGGCGAGCGTTCTGGCCAGAAACTTAGGGAGGCAAATCCATCAGCTTTTCTGGGAAAAACCGAGGAGGAGATCAAACCGACAACGACATCAACAAAGACCCGGCTTTCAATCTCCGTTTTTCTTCTCTCCTTGGTCATTTTAGATTCAGCCCAGATTCAGTTTCTCTTCGTTCAGTTCTCAGCTATATTGTTTTACTTAATTATTTTCTTGTTCACATACTTCATTTTTATCCTATTTGTACCTTTTAATTCAAAGTTAAATGAAATCTATATAAACTTACCATATTGTTCTAAAGTTATTCAACCGTTCCTCATGAAGACGTGTGTAGTAAGTGATATCAACATTTTTCAGTGGAACGCACGTTCCATTGTTAAAAACATCTCATATTTGAGTAACTATCTCTCTTCTAAAAACGTCCATGTCATGCTCCTACAATCGCTGAATACCATCAAAACCAAATTACCTAAAATATCCGGTTTTTATTATCCACCAATATGTGACTCTGTAAATGACGGTGGCCGTATACAAACAGCTATATACATTCGTGAAGGACTGAACTATTGTGAACGATCATCGCCAGTACCTAAATCTACCGCATTTATTTCATCATGTGCAATCATTATAAAATTTTCCTCATCGTTAGTTGTGAATATGGCCTCTGTATACTTACCAAGAGGCCCAGACTCTGTGAACACTGAATGGTTAAAACACTTTCAAGATCAGGACGACAAGTGGATAATTGGAGGTGATTTTAATGCACATGCCCCATTTTGGGAAAAGTATTGTACAAACATAACAAGCAACAGGTTGATTGAAAATATTGTAGATTCCAATTTATATTTACTTAACAACGGACACGTTACCCGGATCCCCGATATACCAACCCACAGACCCACAGCTATCGACCTCACTTTAATCTCACCATCCCTAGCCCCAAACGCCACATGGCAAACAGAGGATGACTTGTTGGGATCAGATCACATCCCCATACGTCTTACCCTAAACCATACTACAGAAATAGACGCCATACCACAAGATAGTTTACCCAAGTTTAATTATAAAAACGCTGACTGGATCAGTTTTAAGGCAATCCTTGAAAAGACAAGAACAGATCTATCTGAAGCAATGAACATAAACGAAACGTACGAAGTTTTCTGTAACTCACTCTTAAGGGCTGCTAACATTTCAATTCCAAAACTTACAGTATCAAAAATAGGAAAACATCATGGAAATGTCTGGTGGAATGAGGACTGTCAAAAGGCAGTGAACGAAAAGAAAGAAAAATACAAAATTTATTTAGCAAACAGGTCACCTGAAAATCATACAGCGATGAAAAGTGCCAACATTAAGTGTAACAGAATCATAGAGCAAGCCAAAGAACAACACTGGACATCTTTTTGTAAATGTGAAGTAAATAACCACAAAGACACGATAAAGATTTGGGAAAAACTAAAATTAATGAAAAACGGGATTAAGTTGCCATCAATTCCAGTAAAGCTAGAAAATAACCCTATTCCTAGCTCATTGGAAAAAGCAGAAGCTTTTGCAGACGTGTTTGCTGAGGCCTGTCGTGTAGAAGGACTACCTGTCTCTGATAGAAATTATAGGGAACGAGATGAAAAGAAAGATGTATATAAGGACCCTGCCTCTGACAATACTCACTACATAAATGCATCACTCACACTTCAAGAATTAAAAGATGCCATTCAGTCCCTTCCAAGTAAAAAAAACGTCAGTTGGACTAGATGCAATTTCCAATGAGATGCTGAAAAATTTACCAGAAAATTTTATAATCTTGCTACATGACATATTTCAAAAATGCTGGAATAGTGGGATAATGCCTAACAACTGGAAAGAAACAATAGTGGTTCCTGTATTAAAACCAGGTAAATGTAATACCGATTTGAAAAACTACAGGCCAATTGCATTAACATCACATGTATGTAAACTAATGGAGAAAATAATCTTAAAGAGACTGATGCACTATTGTGAAAAGAATAAAATAATACCAGTAAATCAGGCAGGATTTCGAAAAGGCAGGTCACCAGTAGAGATCCTAACAAAGCTAACTACTAATATAAAACAACAATTTGCAAGACGTCAATGTGTTTTAGCTACATTTTTTGATATAACGAAAGCATACGATCAAGTGTGGCACTCCCGATTGTTATTCAAATTTAAAAGTATTGGGCTGACAGGTCACATTTTTGGCTATGTTAAGTGTTTCTTAGAAAACAGAGTATTTCAAACGAGGATTGAAAATGTATATTCCACGAAACGAATTCTTCAAATGGGTATCCCTCAGGGATCCGTTATAGCTCCCTTCTTTTCATGATATTAATGCATGACTTACCCAGTAAAGTATCTAAGCATGTAGTTTTAGCTCAATATGCTGACGATTTATGCATGTGGATGCAGGTAAATATGAAAAAGAAAACTCCTTTGCGCTGTATCAATTATACACGCAAATGCTACCAATTAGAACTTGATAAAATAGCGCGATACATGGTAGAAAATGGGTTACATCTATCCCTGGAAAAAACAAAAATAGTTTTATTTAATAATGGAGCTAACCCAGTAAATATTCCCACTTTCAAACTGGGAGATACTCTTCTTCAGTTTAACGAGTCGATTAAATTCTTAGGAGTTTTCCTTACAGCAAAATTATCTTGGAATCAGCATATTGAATACTTATTAACCAAAGCTCAAAAAAGTTTAAATTTCATAAAAATAGTTCGCAAACAGACATGGGGTCAAGATTCATCAACACTTGTTCATCTTTGTAAATCGCTTGTTAGATCTAAATTAACCTATGCTCAAGAAATCTTCTTCAGTGCACCGAAACACTTACTAAAAAAACTGCAGAGCATAGATTGTAAAGGTTTCAAACTTGCACTGGGTCTTCCAATGCATGCTTCCTGTCTTCGGACATATAATGAAATCAAACTGTTGCCACTTGATGAGCAAAGGAAAGTCGCTTCTACTAAATTTTTGTTAAGAAACACTACCGTAGAAAACATCTCAGAAACAGAAATTAAACTGAGATCAGACACCGACTTTCCAAAACGAGCTAAATCAATATCTTCACAGGTCACACTTGCAACATACACATCTGACGTCATGAAAGGCTCAGGAATTGATCTAGACGTAGATCCTGTATCTATCCGACCTTCCTTTTCGCCAGTACCCAGTTGGGAACTCCAAAGAGCACGATTTGACGTACACCACACTAATTTAAAAAAAGGAGACAATATAAACTTACTGGCAAGTCAGGTTAAATGTCATATAAACGACGTATATTCTGATCATTTGAAAATTTACACTGATGGGTCAGTAATTGAAAGAAAAGCAGGCTCAGCGTTTTTAATACCTGCTCTCAAAATTGAAAATCTTTCTACATAGGACTTGATAAATCTATCTTTACAGCTGAACTCTTTGCAATATTAATGGCTTTAAACTTTCTGATAAGTCTTCCTAGGACAATTTTTCAGATACTTCTTTGCGTTGATTCAAAATCAGTACTTCAGGCTCTTGAATTATCAAAATTACAAACAAGATCAGAAATGATTCTGGAAATAAGTCACTTGATTCATAATTTATCTTTAAGAGGCACTGATATTACTTTCTGCTGGATACCTTCTCATAGTTCTTTTAGTTATAATAATACAGTTGACAGGGCTGCCAAACGGGGAGCTAATAACTCACCAGATTCAAACAATATCCAGCTTTCTCTCTCGTTGCACGAGAATTACACTTTAGTGGACAACTACGTCTGGAAGCAGTTCCAATTAAAACAGAAAAAGTATGATAAATGTCACATGAACTTTGAAGTTAGCAAAATACTTAAGCAGCTTCATGCCAGCAGAACTATACAGTCCCTTATGTACAGATGGAAACTTGATGCATTCAAAACAAAATATACCAATAACATAGTGTGTCTGTGTGGAAAGAAGATAACACATAGTCATATTCTTTCTTGCGTTAGGGTAAAACGACATATTCCAACACTATCTGTCAGTACAGTTTCTGACATATTTGCCTCATCATCATTACTGTATGAATTTTTTGTTAGCCTGTCAAAAAGTCCTATAGCGAATTACCTTTAAAATGTTATTTGACTTGTTCATTGTTGTGGTTAGTCAATTATTAGTTTTACTTTTTATTCATTTCTTCCGGATATTTACTAATTTTGTTTGTCAGTTTGTTTGTTTAAATCGATAATTATGGTAACATTATTTGTTAGTTTTACCTTCCCCTCTTCAAAACAGTTGTTTTTTGGATCATCTTTTCTCAAATTCAAAATTGACAATTTTCAAATATCTTCTTCACTCCTCCTCTATCACTCCCCCCCCCTTTTTTTTTTTTTTTTTTTTTTTTTTTTTTTTTTGTCTAAAATCACTTTAGTGAATAGACATTAAATCAAAGACCACCACCACACACACACACACACACACACCACACACACACACACTCATGCACTCACCCATGCACGCGCTCCTGTATGCACTTACTCACGCACGCGCGAGCTCACACATACATATACACACGCACGCACGCACACACACACACACAAGTTTTTGGACTTTGTTTTCTCTTGAGCTTGGTTCAAACAATCTTTTGTTCACTTAGTGCATGTATGTACAGCAGCATATTGAAAAGTACTGTCCTCAGAAACAATGATCTTTCTTCTCCTCACGAGGGCAGTAAGGCCAGTATTCCAACTGTCACCTTCACCTGTTCCTTGACGGCTCGTTCAGGCACCCATTGATGATTCTGTGACGATTAGAATTTAAATCAGAGTGATTGCCAACGTTCAAGCAAATAAGAACCAGAAACACACAAAAATGAATCAGATCAGAAAGCAAAACTCATGTAACATAACAAGACAGGCGCAAATTTTCATTTTCTGCAGTTAGAGCGGTGTCATCTGCATAACGAATATTGTTGATTATTTTTCCTCCAATTTAAAAAAAATTTTTTTTACCGCAGGGCATTCTTCTAGATTTCTCCTGATGGACTTGCTATAAAGTGGAAACAAATCTGGTGACAGAAAGTATACATTTTTGTCTAACCCAACTTTTGATATTTTGCAAAGAACTTATATCATTTTCTACTCTCGTTGCTGCTGTTTGTTCTCAATACATATTCCTTTTTATTCTTAGGTCTTTTCCATCAGTATTGAGCTTTTCCAGTTGATTGATAAGATCTGCGTGTTTTACCCAATCAAAACCCTTGGTATAATGAACAAAACACAAACATAAATCCTTACTCAACACAGTTGATTTTTCTATGAGCGTTTTTAGGATATACATGGTATTAACAGTTTCTTTCCCTTCAACAAATCCACATTTTTCTTCTGCTATTTCTGGTTTGATTCTAATCCTTGTCCTCATCATGATTATTCTTCTTAATAAAATGTTTGTCACATTACCGATCAGGATGGTTGTACGATGGAGTTCGCATTCTGTAGCTCCTGCTTTCTTTGGAAGTGCAATGAAAATTGACTTTGGCATACTTGTTGGGGTTTTCCGGTGTCATAAATTTCATTTAGGACGACTGATAATTTTTCAGTACCAAAATCATTTGAGTTTCAGTTATTTCTGTAGTAATATTGTATGGTCCTGGGGCTTTTCCATGTTTCATATTTTTCATCGCTGCTGTAACTTCATCTTTCATTGTTGGTGGTCCTTCACAGTTCTTTCTAATGATGTGTTCCTCCTTTCTGTCATCATCTCAAAGATCTTCAGTGTACTCTCCCGATCTGTCTAATATTTTATCTTTTTCCATAATAATAATCGTACTATTTTTTATACTAAGCAACTGTTGATGCGCTTGTTGTAGTTTTTTTTTCACCTGTGAACAACACCTTCAGTATTTCTGTACATAAATTTAGTGTCTGTTTTGTTACGGTCTTCTGTTTCTTTGCACTTTACTTCTAGTCAAGCTTGCATAGCTTCATTGCATTTAATCCTAATGTCCTTATCTTTTCATATTGTTCCTGTCTTCCCTTTACCGCCTTGAGTTCATCCACCCAGCCTAAAATTTCTTTTGCCATCCAGTTCTTCTTTGCTTCGCCCCCCCCCCCCCCCCCTACTCTAGGGGTTTCTTCACAAGCTTTATTTATCTTTTTTTTCATATGTGTACACTGTTCCTTACAGTCCCAACATTTTCGAGGGCAATGAATTTGTTTTGAACAGATTCGCTTAAGTTTGTTCGAGTTGATTCATCTATCTTTAAGATTCCAAGATCTAAGCACGAGTTGATTCATCTGTCTTTAAGAATCCAAAATTTAGCTTGATGTTATTTTTGGTTGGTTTTCTTCTCTTTAGTTTCAACCTAAATTGTCCCGATACAGGGTTATGATGGTCAATGTTGCAGTCTGCGCCCGGCAATGTTTTTAATATCAGTAAAGAATTTCTACATTTCTTAGTTATCAGGATGTAATCGATTTGATTTTTTGTGCTGTCTGCTGAATTCACCCATGCACATTTTCTTCTGTTTGGTTTGCTCAAACCGTTTCCTATTATGAATCGGTTTACCTATGCTCACTCAACAAGTTTCAGACCCCTTTCATTTGGCGTGTCCAGGCCATGAGTATGGGACCAGCCGTCCTTATTTCAACTCATTGTTGTTGTAAATTGAATATGGGACCAGTCCTCTGTATTACAACTCAGTGCAGTTAAAATCGAGTATGGAGCCAGCCTTTCTTCTTTCAGTTCATGGCTGTTGAAAATAGAGTATGGGGCCAGCTTTCTTTTTAATCCTTTGACTCCCTCACCCTGTCCATCAGCATTCTGCATTGCCAACCGTGCTAGCAAAGCAAAATCGTAATCCTTTGACTCCGTCACCCAATAGTGAGGGAGTCTAAGGGTTAAGTTTTTGCAGTTGGTGAATAGGGTACAGGAGTCAACGGGTAACTTAACTCACTGCTGTTAAAATTGAATACGGAACCAGCCTTCCGTTTTTCAGCTCACTGCAGTTAGAATTGAGTATGGGACCGGCCTTCCGTTGACCAGCCTTCCTTACTGCAACTCATCGGTGCTGGCAAAAGCTCTGAACTGAGAAATAAGCCGGGCAGTTCCAAAAGTGATACGCCTATGTGATGTTAACTCGAGATCACCTCGCCTTCCCTTCCTCCCTCTCTTTACCCACACCCACACCCCCACCCCCACCACTTGGGCTAAGTTACCTTTGTGTGTCGTGTACTGATCTAGTTGTGATGCAAACCTGATCGTCATCCTGGGATCATCTTTCCTTTCCAAATCACGATGCTACGAACAACAAGCATGGTGTAGAGGTGTCACTTTAAAGATATTGTCTCATTGTTACAGCTCCACCTCATCTCTCACGCCTTCTCTTTCTCGCTACTTACTGAAGAAAAAAAAGAGAGTTTCATTGCGACTGGAGGGAGACGCACGCACACGCGCGCGCGCACACACACACACACACACACACACACACACACACACACACACACGCGCGCGCGCGCGCGCACACACACACACTCCTCCCTCTATCTCTCTCTCTTTCCCCTCTCTCTCTCCCTCTCTCTCTTTCCTCCTCCTACCCCTCCTCCTCCTCCTCCTTCTTCTCCTCCTCCTTCTTCTCCTCCTCCTCTTTTATCCATACCGTGCTTTGAAATGTCGAGGAAAATCTCTGGATGATAGGGCATGAAAAAGAATTGTTTGTATGTGTATTTTTGAATGCTGAGGCCCTTTTGTGAGACCGCCGTCACCCCTTCCCCTGTTATTTTTATGGGCCAGTGGCCTAACATAGATTAATTCCTGTATCAGTGTCTCTTTGTCTCTAGTTCGATGTGTATCACCTGACCATATAGATGAAATGTTATGGGCATTTTGAGTGGCAAAATGAAGAATCTTCATACTGCGAGTTTCAGGCTACTTATTACAAGATATTAACCATGCATACGTAAAATATATAGGTATTGAAAGACCTTCAGAGAAAAAAGTGTGAGATGATCGTTCAAGTTTACAGAAATGCAAAATGCTTCTACCAGTGTTGGAAAAGAGAAACTGAATGTGGCCTGTCCATGTTTTTTTTTAAAGTGTACTTTTACTTTCTGTGCCCATCTGTGTGATACGGAATCTTGAGTTTAATTGGGTGAGCGACAGAGCAACTGAACTATAGAATTCTGATCTGAATTGCATTTGAGACAGTGATACCATTGTTTGAAAAATTTGAGATGACTTTAGAGAAATTTGAGGGAGAAAGGGAGTGAGCGCGCACACGTCCGCACGAAGAGAGAGGAGAGAGAGAGAGAGAGGAGAAGAGGAGAGAGAGAGAGAGAGAGAGAGAGAGAGAGAGAGCTCAAAACGCAGGTTAATGTTCATTGGCCAACGGTCCACAATGAAAGTAGGGAATACGATGAGAACAGAACCAGGGCATTTCATATTCCATACATATTGTATAATCATCTTGCATCGTCCGTAGAGAGAACCCTTTACGTCATGACACTGTGTAAGGAAAACCGTGCATTTTACGTCATCATTGCTTCCTTTAGGTAGGCTACTTCTTGTAATAGATTAAACAGAAGGGTTG